>OX457080.1:27500740-28100740 GCA_949752815.1 Conops quadrifasciatus | reverse complement strand
TTGCTTTTTTTTAGCTCTTTTTTTTTGTTCTCTGTAAAGACAAATTTAATTTAATTTTACTTTAATTTAATTGTAACTGCTGACCGTTTTCACAAAAAGCGGAGAGAGCTCTTTTAATATAGAAATGACACAAGATTGTCTGTGTGCCCACCACTGTTCCACAAAGTCATATTTTTGCTTTCAAGTTTGCTTATAATTCATATAACAATTTTCGGAAGCCTTTTGTCGTGTTATTTTCGAAAATTTTTTTCTATAATCTTTTTCAATAATGTCAATTCTTTTCAAATAATTCACAAAGACATTAATTGACCTCCATTAACGAAACTCAGATAACAAAAACATGTCAAAAAGTGACACAGAAAACTATTTTTTTTAAAATTTGCAGCAATTTCATCTTCATTAGCAAACATTTTAAAGAATACTAAAATTTCTTATAGGGCCAAAATTTAAAAATTTAAGTACACGAAATTTTTCTAGCAATGGATTCTGTCTCGTTTTTACGGCGCATCATTTCGTTGCTCTTTGGCTTTTTGCAAATTTTCAGCTACCTTTTCATCCAAAGTATATTTTTGCATTACAACAACAACAACAACAACAACATCTGCCAAGTAGCAGCAGTGTACTGCTAATGGCGTTCTTATCAAACGAAAAACCAAAAAAAAAAACGAAAAAACAACAAAAAAGGCACCCAAAAATAACAAAAATAAAAAGGAACAAAGAGCGTCAGTCCGCACTCGAACACTTCGAAACACTGTCGTCAACACTTTGAAGGCCTCAACAAGAAGAAGAAGAAGAAAGAAAAAATATGCTATACAGCATAACCTTGGCACTCTAAAGCATATACCAATGAAGCAAATGCATCAGTAACAGCAACAGCAACAGCAAGCGCAACAGCAACATCACCACCACCACCACCAGCCGACAACTACCGGCAGTATCATCACCACCACCACCAACCATCAACCATCAGTCTCCAGTCACCAGTCACCATTCAACCTCCAGCATCCAGCATCCAGCATCCAACATCTAACAGCTGCCAGCAGGCAAATTCTTCCACTTCTGTCAATTAGTGGACGCTGCTGCTGGTGGCTGATGCTGATGCTGATGCTGCTGCTGGTGGCTGATGCTGGTGCTGCTGCTGCTGCTCTGTCTCTTGCTTCCACGAAGTCCTCTGAAGCTCAAGTTCTTATTGTGCACCGAATGAACAACGTTTGTTGGCAGCAAAATGCTTGCTTTGAAGCATTTTAGAAAGGCTTATAACGCGATGGTAAGAGGGGAGGGGTGTGTTGGTTAAGGGGGAGGGGTAGGGGATAGGGGGGAGGGGGGAAGGGACCCCCGTCTTACACACAGGCAGCGAATTAACACATTGAAAAGATTTCAAGCCATTGGCAGCATCATAAATGGCCATGCACAAAGCCAAAACAACAACAAAAGCAACAACAACAACAACAACAACAACAACAACAACAACAACAACATACCAATAATGCAGTATAAAAGATGCTCTCAAGAGTAACCTGCTTATAAGCAAAATTTATTTCGTTTCACACCAAAAACGAGTGACAAGTTATAAGTCGTCATCATCATCATTATCATCATCATCATCATCATCATCATCACCACCATCGCCATCGCCATCGCCATCGTCGACGTCAGTGCCCCGTCTAAGTGTTGCATAACGGTTGAGTACATTAACCCGTTAGGTGCAGTAACAGGCAGACACTGTTCAGTCATTCTTTCATTCATTCCAGCTGAAGCAGCAAATCGTTGTTGTTGTGGTTGTTGCTTTTTTGTTACTCTTGCTGTTGATGCTGCCGTGACTTTTGACGCTAATGTTGCTGTTGTTGTTGTTTTCGCTTCGCTATTGAATTTGATTCTGTGGTAATTTTTAATGTTTTCGGCACTTCTGGTAAGAGCTAAAAGTGTTTATTGTTGTTGCCCCCAAGACACCGAAGGGGAGCTCACCCACACACACACACACTCACGTATGAGAGCACAGCTGATTTAGAGGCAAGTGTGACATCTCCCAACGACGTACGATTATGAACCAGCACGGCAGTAAGAACAAGCACAATTGAATGAGACTGACTGACTGACTGACTGACTGAGAGGCTGGAAACAAGCTGCTGCTGCTGCGGCTGCCGCCTTTTAGGGAGCCAGGTAGCACAGGTACAATCGTGCAACGCACTCAGCAACGACGCGGTAATAATTTAATTGCAAGTAAATCTTTTTTTTTAAGTACACTTTTAGCCGCGACATTTTTTAATGCAACATAACGAAGTGAGTTAAGGCTTTGAAGTGAATTTAGGGGGAGAGTTGGTCGGAATTTAGGGGAAGAGCCGACTGAGGCATGAGTGCGCTATTGACGAGGCCGCCTTGTTTTTTAGCGCATGTCTTTCTTTCATACAAATTAATTACTTAATTGACAGGAAATGTCTAAATGGCAGAGAGAACGAGAAGGGTTATTGGGTCGTACATGCTAACGTGCGCCAAGTTATGATTCGGAAAAGGGGACGCGTGTCACCTACGCGTGTGGACTGAAAAACTGCCGACTTCTCTACAAAGAGGTTCTTTTTTCAATTGCTAACTTGAAGTACTTGTAGTAGGTTAAGCGTGTGGGTAACCTCAAAATGGGGAGAAGGATAGGTTTAAAAAAGTGGTGAAGAATCTCTTAAATTGAAAAGAAAGAAATTTAGTATTTTAATAAACGATTTGAATATTATTGAATAAGGCAAAAGGGTGGATCCTGAGAAGTATTGAATTAATATATAAAGGTATAGATTTTAACCATATTAGAAAAAGCAATAATATTGGAAAGTACAATATTAAACCTAAACAATATTGTGACCTTTCCCAACCTTTCCCAAGTCGAAAGTGTTGAAGAACACACAGTATTAGAGTTAAAAAGTGTTGAATTAGTGTAGAATGTATTGGATTTCAGAAATATTGGACTACGCGGAAAAGCTGCGAAGAGAAAGATTTTGCAAAGTGTTTCATCATCCGGAGAAGTATTGCACGAACCCAGAAATTGCTGCAAATATTATATTTTAACAGTCTTGCAAATAGTTAAGCAAAGACTTTAAAATAAATTCAAAAATGCAAATATGTATGTATATTTGAGATATTTATTTTTTCAACATGAAAGATTTGATATAAATTTCTATGGAATATTTTCTATTAATATCATATTTTCTGCTTCTAAATATTGTATAACGTCAGTACGAGTATATGCATATATTTATAAATAATTTATAACTTTCTCACATGCGCACACACACACACACCTACACATAAATTCATTTTCAACTACGCAAACTGTTACACGATCATCAATCAGACAAATTGACAGCATAAACACTTTTGTATGACAAGAAAATGACGAATAACAACCACAACAACAATAACAACAACAACAACAAGTATGTCCACACTTTCTGGTGTATGTATGTAGATAGTTACAGCCAGCTATATATAGTATATGCTTTAACTCAATGAAGAAAAAATTGCATGACAGAAATTCTGGGGCCAAATGCATAAACGCATTCTTAACGCAGCTGCCAAAAAACTAACACACACTAACAAACAAACACGAAGTACGAGAAATATGTACGAGTATGCTCCAATGAGTGCGTGTGCGTGTGTGTGTGTCTACTTGTATGGCTGTACGTTTTCTGTTAATGCAAATTGTATGCAGATTTACTCTGGCCGCTCTGTATATTTGAGACGTCTGTTTCTGTGTGTGTGCGTGTGTATGTGTGTGTGTGTGTGTGTGTGTGGGGGTGTGTGGGGGTGTGTCTTCAAATATGCCGGAATTCTTTAGTTTATGGATGAACACCGGCCACAGACAAAGTTGTCTGCTTCGGCAGTAAGTAATGAAGAGCAGATTTTTGCCTCAAGGCTTTTTACGGATGTGGTTAAATGTGACACCACTAACCCAGTAGGTCTTCCTGTGTTTTGTATGTGTGTGTGTGTGGGTGTGTGTGTGTGTGAGTAAATTTGTCTTTTTCTGTCCAATTAACTCATGTGATAAATATTTTGTACGTATAATATTTACAAAAGTGAAAAAGTGAAAATATTTAAAGAATTTTTTTATAAAATAAAGAGAGTTAAAAAAGAAAATAAAGTGGGAAAAACTGAAGTCAGTTAATGTCTACTTTTTTAAAGAAATGTATCATGACAAAAAGGCTATTGATAATTGTAAGCTGTTATAGTAATAACTATAATAAATATTAGAAAAGAAAGAAAAAAAAATTTAAAAAAAATAAAAAAAAAAATAAAAAAAAAAATCAAAAAAATAATATGCTTATAAAAATATCTTCCAAGAATATGAAGTCGAAATGACATTATGAAAATTTAAAAACAATTGCTTGTTTTATAAAAAAACCAACAAATCCTAAAAGGTTTTTATTTTTGATGTCTTTTTCCGTCTCATTTTTCATACTTTCATTGTTTTGAATCAATGAATCAATGTTTATTGTGTTGATTGTGGTGGCGCAAGCAGAAAAAAAAACAGTTAAAACCAGTCAAGAAAGTTCACAAATAAACTTTAACAAAAAACATATAAAAAAACAACGAAAGCTACGTCAGCCAACATACGAAATATATCAAGAGCAACGCATAGATGACACACACACACACACAGTGTTGACCCAAAATCCTCTCAATACATTATTTATTGCTCAAACTTGTCTTAATGACTGCAGCGTAAAAATATTGCTCTACGTACGTCATTGCTTTAGCGCGAAAGGATGCAGCAGCAGCAGCAGCAACGGCAAGAATTAGAACAAAGCGCTCAGAAAGAGAGAGGCAGAGGGAGAGGGCGAGAGGGAGACACTAACATGGCTAAAACAAGCAAACCGGAAAGCCATATGTCGGTTGAGCTGGTAACTAATCCTCTCTCAAAACACTTTATTTCAGTTCTCAAAACCAAAAAGAAGTAGCACAAGACGAAGAAGAAGAAGAAGAAGAAGAAGAAGAAGAAGAAGAAGAAGAAGAAGAACAAGATGAAGAAGAAGAGCAGGAATCAATGAAAAGTCACCATTCGCTTAAAGTACATAAAAAAAGTCAGAATGTCAAGAATCTAAAGAGTCAGGGATAAGGTTACGCAAGATAGCAGATACCTTCTAGCAAGCAGACGGCGGCATACACACACACAAACACACATACTTACATAGCCAGTGCAGATAAAGGACGATTGATGTGCAAAATGTTGGTCCTTCTCTCCTAGTTGTTTTTGTTGTTGTCGCTACTCGGGACTTGAGACATGTGGATCCCTTGCAAGCGACGAAGCTTAACTTATACGATACTAAACGAGATATTTCAAGAGCTCTACAGAGCAGGCGAAGGCAGAAATAAGGCAAGAAAGAGAGAGAGAGAGACTTAAAAATACACTTTAAGGATTAGTAAATACGCTCCTTGTAACTGCAATCAGTTGAAAGGAAAAACGAACGAACCGAACGGACCAGCTGAAAACAACGCAAACAAATGGACAGATTAAAGGATTTGAGAAAGTAAGAGAGAGAGAGAGAGAGAGAAGAAGGGAAAGTCAACAGGAAAGGTGGGGCAGATAAGCCAAAAAAAAAAACATTTGATACTATCGAATCAACAAACAATGAACCAAAATTCTCGTTAGCCAGAAACAAACGAACTAAAACGTTAATCATTAAACTCGTTTACATCATGATGAATGTCATTCACGGGCATCCGCTGATGGCAGTCGAGAAAGTTAATCCCAATAACACCAAAATCAATACGGTTTAAATTCCAATTTATCCATACAAAGTTCGACAATATTTGAAATTAGAACAGAATAAATAGATTTCGGAAGATTTATGACGCACTGAATCTGAAGGCGACTTTGAGTATAAGAAGTTTGAAGTTTGAGTATAAGAAGGTCGCCTCCTTAAGTTCAGAGGTTTCTATGGGACTCATTTGCTTCGGGGTCTTTTCATCCTTGTGGCACAACCCATGTAAAAACATGTGCAAACTTGTGAAAATGATATTCGCAGTTTGCCATGATAATGATCCGGTGAAAAAAATTATTCTGAATTATAAACATAAAGTCATTTTGAAAATAAAAATATGCATATCTTTTAACAACAATGCTTAATCTCGAAAAATTCTAATTCTAGTAAATATTTTCTGAAATACAATGACAACACCATGTTCGTCCTCTAATTATCCTTCGCTTTATCACTCTCATGCTTCAGGGGCACAATATCTTTCTGAAGAAATCGTAACTTTCCGAGCTTGTGCAAATGATATTCAAAGTTTGCCATGATAATGATCCCGTGAAAAAAAATTATTCTGAATTATAAACATAAAGTCATTTTGAAAACAAAAATATGCATATCCTTTAACAACAATCTCGAAAAATTCTAATTCTAGTAAATATTTTCTGAAAAGGTCCTTGTTGATGAGAGTGCCCTCGCTGGCTTCTCTGTGTAATGATTTCAAGGTGACAATTACACCATATT
This sequence comes from Conops quadrifasciatus, assembly GCA_949752815.1. Taxonomy (NCBI): domain Eukaryota; kingdom Metazoa; phylum Arthropoda; class Insecta; order Diptera; family Conopidae; genus Conops; species Conops quadrifasciatus. The sequence continues at coordinate 28,094,264 of OX457080.1, read as the reverse complement.
CGTCCTGTCATTATTTTTCTTTCATAATCTATCACTCTCATGCTTCAGGGCCACAATATTTTTTCTGAAGTAACCGTAACTTTCCGAATATGTCACATTAAAATTTTATTTCTTTTTAAGAAGAGAATACGAAATACGTAATATATAGAACCTAAAGGCAGAAAGTGTAAGAATTAAAGCATGACAGGCAGATCGATAGAAGACCCGAAAATGTCTCATTCATCGTTTCTATAGATTAGCTGTCGATATTCGATGAAATCATACATATTTCATGTCCAAACCCATGCAAAGACACCTTTTGATTATGGCCTTATGTCCTTTTAGACGCTGTATGAGGTGACAATTTTTCATATTTCGTTGCTCATTGAACCATTCCTGAAGAACTTTTAAAGAATTAATTCCAAAAAGAGATGTCAGCATAATTTATCAACTCTCAATAATAATGGAGATGATGATGATGATGTGGTGGTGGCAATAATGATAACGATGATGGTGAAGATATCGATGATTACAATGTTCAATTAAGAAACTTTTCAGTGTTGAAGGAAAAGTTTCGTCAAAGCATAAAATCAATGAGAGAGATTATTGGCTTCCGAATTGACTTCATTGTGATTACTAGCATGATTTACGATTTTTAAATATTATTAACTATAGAAATTTTTCGATTGGTAGTAAAGAATAGAAAACAATTTATCATGGAATGCTAGACCGCATCTACAAAATATTGTATATAGTATATTTAGGCTTTTGCAAAATTGAATTGTTGTTATTATCATCTTTTCAAAATACTACGAGCTGGAATGGAATTTTCAAAGGCATTCCTTCCAACTGGCACAATCTTTTTGAGAAACGATATAAACGATATAAACGCTAAAGAGAGCCTAAAATTGAAATTTACAAGAAATACAAGAAATTCTCGAGACATCGTATCGGTATCATTCATCAGAAAATATTTTTCCTCTTTTTGGAATGATAAAATGCAAAAAAGAAACTAAAAAAATCTGTTCAAATACGAAATGATTATTCAATCGAAATATTCAGAAGTCAAATGAATATTGAGGGACTGTTAGAAGAACCGTGTTCATCAGTGTTCATTGGTTGACTGCTTGCAAAATGTTTAGCATGAAACGATTACAGCGACTCTTCTTTCAAACGAATTTAAAATCATGATTGAACAACATGAAATGATCGAATGTTCGAGCGGCTGCTGCTAACATCGTTACTGACCACAAGAGAGATCATATAAAAAGAGCAGATTTTATGGCTACAATTTTCTGAGTGTACTGCTAGGTCTCTGAGTGTACTGCCATCTGAGTGTACTGCTGTCCATTTCAATTTCGATTTCAATCAAATTGATTGCATGTGCACAGCATGCAGCCTTCGGAGAAACCGGCCTTCTCTCGATATCGAAACCGAACGATGTGTTTAAGTGTGTGTGTGCCAATTTTGCATACGTTTAGATGCACAATCAAGCCTCCTTCCTTCCCTCCTCTTCCGTCTTCAAATTGCATTTCCCAATTATTCTCATAATTATTTAATGTCTTAAATGGCATTATTATGATACGAAGCTATGTCTGGTGTGGTTGTGTGTGTGTGTGTGTGTGTGGTTGTGTGTGTATATTCTTCTTTCATTTTATAAATGAAAAGTCTGTGTCATTTTGGCCAGAGACAAAAGTCATATTTTGAGTGTTCTTCATTTTACCGGCGACTTTTGTGGCTTCCGTTCTTCTGAAATAGTTTGAAGAACTTTTTTGTCTCTGTCATTTCGAAGACATCACAAATGCATTCCTTCCAAATCAGCTTCCAAAAACAGTCACATTTGAAATTCAAAATCTTATTACTTTAAAAACTTCAGACGATTTTCTTCTATTAAAATTTAAAACTTATCTGTTTTAGAGCTAAATTGCCGAAACCGGTTGAGCTTAACGAACGATCTGATTGTTTCACTGAAAGCCTAACCTTCCGATTCTGAAATTGTCTATAATATGTTATACTCGTATGTACTCGTATAGTATATTGTGGTATGTTACTTTCGCTATAACAATAAAGTTTAATCAAATGAAAAGCGGAAGCAACTTTATAACCTCTAAATAGGAGATATATCTCATTGAAAGTAAAAGTTATCAACAAGGTGCGTATATTACTATTAGAACGGATACTATCAACATCAATATTGCATAATTTTATAAGTTTATTTTGTCTGCTTTCGTACTAAAAATGTATTATGTAAATATTTGAAGGAAGAAAATAAAGAAGAATTAAAATATAGTGTTTTCATTAAAAAAAATTATGTTTTTAAAATATTTAAATATAGTACGCCCATGATTTTAGCTGTTAACAGATTTAGGGAGCTAAATTGTGGTAGTTTTTATGTTCATTTAGCATTAAAAAGAATAAAATCTCTATATGCACAGGTTGCGCCATCTTTTATGTCGGTATATAAACATGGAATAACTTTAACATTAATGCTGTCAAAAACAAGTCTACATAAATTGTAAGGGACAAAGTTAAATAAAATGGGTTAAATAAGGGGTGGTCTTTATTTAAAAGTTATTCAATATTCACACACCGTCATAAAAAATGGCGCACACTGTACTCGTATATCTCCCATATATTGCATTTCTCGTACATATCTTTATATATAGGAGAGTTCAAAAATGCCATCATGTGACAAGGGTTAAAAAAAAGCGCAAAAATTCATAAATGCAATGAAGTGGCAATGAATTTGCGAACGTAACGATATTGACTAAAGGCACTTTTTGATGAATGCTAAAACTCTGGGTCGAAAAAAAGAAGGGCGAAAGTTTATGAATAAATTCATACAAACTAACGACGCACATCGGCTACGTGTAGGTAGCTGTTGGTGAGTGGTTGGTGAGTGTGTGAGTAAGTGGCTTTGTGTGCGTATGTACTATAAATGGAAATGGCGAACTTCCGCAATGAAAAACGGTAAACGGAAATGGACAACGATGAACGTAAATAGACAAACACAAGCAATAACACCAGCAGCATGTGCAACAACAACAAAAATGCTCGATGAAGAAACAATTTTTTGTTTGAGCAGTTCTTGATATTTTGATGGTATTCTCTTTTTTGGCAACGCAAAGAAAATGAAAAAGTCGCTTTCATTCCAAACCATTGAACGCGCGTGGTCGATCGACCGTACCAAAAGGGACCAAAGGAAAAAAAGAAAAAAAACCAACCAAACGTCAACGGCGACGCATGCAGCAGCAACGAATGAAATGAAGATGAAATGATTTTAATGAACATTATCCGATTGCAAACAATCTTGCACTTTGACCGAGGAAACACTTTGAGGAGAACGACAAGAAAATGCAAGAAATTTTAATTTTCTACGACATTTTCTCATCCTCATTTTATGCTTTTTGAGCGATCTCTCTCTCTCTCTTAGTTTCCTTTTGCCGCCACGACCTTCCTTATTGTGTCACTGTTGTCCGGCATTGGCTGCTTCTTCTTCATCTTCTTTTGTCCACAAAGTGTATCATCTGACAGCTATCCTTCCGATGTGTGTATGTGTGTGCGTGTATATGCGTGGAAGAGACTGCATTTTATTGCTTTATTGTCACTTTGCACCTTCATCGTTTTACTGCAGCATCAGCTGAGGATTATCCTTTGAAATCCTTCCTGTGCTAAGAGTGTAAATATAGTGGCAGAGAAAACAACAACAACAACCAAAGGACCAAAGGAGCTCTCTCTAATAATTGCCAACTGCGCCAAATTCCTAAAAGCATCAAGTGTTTTTCTTTCTTTCTATCCTTTTTTTTTCTATCCTTTCTTAATATTTTTTTTTTTTTTTTTTTTTTTGCTATTCGCTGCGTCTGATGATGTCGTTTTTTTTTCGCTCCACAACAAGCAGGTTTCGTGTTTTCTTTTATATTTTTTTTCTTTATATTTAATTTATTTGAAGCTAAGGATAAGTAAGCTGCCATCCATCCATCCTTCCAGTCGTCCATACATACTCGCACTTGAAACATATCGCATGACATACGCCTGATGGAAAAGGCTCAGCTTTCTGCAGCCACTCAGAGCAGCCTTTTATACGTACGTATGTACATACGTCCCTTTTCATATTCGAGTCCTGCAGCATCCAGCATCTGCTCTGTTTCTTCTTTTTAATCCTCTCCTTGTTTATCGTTAAAAGCTCCTTAAGATAAAACTATTTTCTTCTTAATGTTTTAACTATTTTCTTCTTATTTTTTACAGTTTTCAGTTAAGTTCAGTTAAGTTCAGTTAAGTTGTTTCTAAAATAATTTGTGCTGCTGAATTTGAATAAACGGTTTAAACGGTTTCTTTTTTAAATTGGCGTTTCAGTTTTCGAGATATTCATTAAATTGCATGCGACATGAACTACCGCACCGTTAAAACTTTCAATTATTATATAAATTAATTGTACGAAAACACAATTATATTACAATTAAGTCTATGTTTATCCCTGTAAAAATTGCCCGCGGCCGCCGTGACCCACAGCGCACACACGCTGACTCTGTGACGGGGGGTTGGTGAGTCCTTGGCCCTGTGCCGCCTGACCTCATTGCTTGGTAAATACCTCACTTGGCCCACTTGTGGTTATTTTTCAAATTAATGTGTTGTTGTTTCATTTTGCTCCTGGTGAAATGATGTGGTCGTGCGAGCGGTAGCCGGCGGCATCAGTGCTTGTTTGTGGTTGTAAGTGTTAATTGTCTCTAAGAGTGACCAACCAGCGACAACAGTCGCGTCACACTTGTCGCCTCATTCATGCTTACTATCGTTTCCAAGACTATTTGGAAAAATTTGCAACGTTTCTTGCAACTTCGAAACTCTATTTCGAACAATTTTTTGCAACTGAAAAATAAAATCTACCAAAACTTTTTCTTTTTTTTGTAAATTCTTTACGTAGGAGTAAACATTTTATCACAATATTCTCTGCAAATTATAATGAAATCATATGCAAAATTTGGACAGCAATAACTACTTTTCGAAATTGCACAAATTCGCCGCAAACCAAGCGAAAATAAAAGGATTTTTATAAACAAATTGTGATGCGCGTGTGTGTGTATTTGTGTGTGCGTGCGCGCCTATGAAAATCCATGCAATAGAATATGTTCAAAGGCATAATTTTCGTTGCATTTTATTGCATTTTATTGAAACAAAACCGATAATAACACGATTTTGTTGATTGTTTTATGGAATGATTTGTTGTCTAACAAACAGTTTGTCGAATTTATCGAATCGAATCGAATTTATTGTTGTTGTTGTTGTATTCACTCTTCATTGTTTGTCGAAATACAAGTTTTTTCCAAATATTCATTACTTCAAATATTAATCATTTTTTTTTGCCATTTCCTTTAAAAATCTCTTTTTTTCGTGACTGTGATGAGTACGACTGTTCGCTGCTGTTCGACAGTGACCATAATGACGCTGAAAATGGTAATGATTCTTTTCTAAGACATTTTGCATCAATTTACTCCGCTCATTTCGTGGCTTTGGCGACATTTTTATGGCCTCTGCTTTTATTTCTTTCGTCAATAAATTCAATTCAAATTCGATAATTTATCGAATCTCTTAAATATTTCCCAAACTTTGCTTGGAACGCAAAATAATATCGTGTTACGAAAAATGTATGACGCTTTCTTTTATTGATATAATCTTTTCTTCCGGAAAATATTCAGCTTGAATTTGAAAAGGAACGAGCAATGACCTCGGCAGTAGTCAGCATCCGCGATGCAGATAGACCACAAAACGCTGCCTGATGACGCTACGTGATGACTTCATACCTCGTAAATCGATTGCGTTTAGTACCTAAAAATTCTCAATAAATTTACGAGAATTACGATCGAACGACTTGTATTCCGCCGAAGTCATCAACAAACACGTCAGGAGCCGAAAGTCGTAACGTTTCGACTGCGCACGATGACGATAATGATGTTCCTTTTACGACGCGACGTGTTACAATGCGCTTTAAACGTGTTGAAATGACGCCATAAATGATTTACTATTGCGTTGGGAATCACTGCAAACCATTGTGTGGTGGTGTGGTGTTATCGAGCTTATCGGCGGTTGCGCCACCGTGACACCGCGATTGCGGTAAAGAAGTCAAAACATCAAAGTCACACACGAGATGGCCGCCAGCTGTGGCTAATACAATACGAAAGAGGAATAGTTGTTTTTTTTCCCGCCAGCCCGCCCACCCGCCAATCCAAAAATAATTTAATTTATACATGCTCGTACACCAACAACAACAATGCAATGTTTTTCAAAAACAAAAACGCATACACTTTGATTTATTCTGCATTCTTGCCCGGTAGGAAAGCGAGGAACTGCTGCATTTGCTTCAGAAAGCAGCAGTCAGTAGAAGAGTGATAATTTTTTTTAAGGAGCTCTCAACAGAAAGATTTTTTAGTAGAAATTTAGTAGAAATTCACTAATTCCAAAGGAATTTATTGCTCTGCTTTAACTCTTTTAATTAAATTTAAATTTTATTTAAGATTTAATTATGAATATTATAGATTTCTATCGCTTTATACGGTTTTAAGCATCATACGCACGATTTCGATTTACACGAAGTGCTCAGAAAGTTGTTTTCAATGCAAATTATAGGTCGGCCTATATGTATGTACATTTATACATAGATAACAATCAGTAACTAATTCCAATATCAACAATATATTGATATTGCCATAAAAGGTTTCCAAAAGAAATCGTTTTAGTGTGAAAAAAAAAGAAGCGAATAAAACTTAATACTCATTGAAACTAATTTATATTCAATTTCAATTTAATTTATAAAAATAAATAAATAAAAATTTAAAAAAATTAAAATAAAATAAATAAATAAAAATTTTAAAAAAACTTAAAAAAAAAAATTAATAAATAAATTTTACAAGCGCGTATTTATACAATTTCGCAAATCGAACAACCTCTTTTCCAATTTTTCCTAATGGGTCTTTCAGTGATGAATTTTTAAGTGGATGAATTTCATTCGAACTCGACGGAAACGAATTTAGAAACAGTTGAACGATGAAGAGGCTGCCGGCTGTGAGGTTCAGTGAAGCGGAAGTCAATTAAATAACAACAAATTATTGCGCTTCTGTGCCGGAGCTGCCAGATTTTCGTTTAAGCTTAAAGCGTGGGGAATAATCACAAATTAAAACACATACTATCTAACTAACGGCTAACAAAAATACATACACACACACAAATATATATGCAAACACACACACACACACACACACACACACACTCGCAATGGTACACATTCAGAAAGTAAACTCGCGCGCACACACACACCGACTTAATCCCAAAAATAAATAAATAAATAAATTCATTTTGATTGGCGTAGCGAGAATTGTCTAAATTCTCAGCACAAGTCGAGCTGCCAGCTCGAAATGAATTTATTTGGGGAATTATTTAGCACTTCCCACTGCCGCCCCTTCGCCGCGTACCATCCCACAGCCGATGCGTACCATTCATTATCTTCGCTGAGGGCATTCGCTGAGCGCTTTCACGTGATTTGGATTCACGGAAATTTTACACAATACATAATTATAATTTTTAATTAGAATGATGTTATTTTTTACTATTATTTACTACTATTATTTACTAGTATGTAAAATATTATACATGACTTATCGGGAAATATGGAAAAGGGGTTATTATTTCTGTTTATGGTAGGTCTTATATCAAATAAAAGGATTAGAAAAAGTAAAAAGTTCATACAAATAAAAGCCATGGAAAAATGAAGACTGGGAGAAAACTTTTCCGAACGCATCCTCTGCATACATCTTCCGAAAACGTTCTCGGAAGATATTTAAAACTTAATATTTAAACATTTCAATTGTAAGAAAATACAATATTAAAAGAGAACTTTTCCAATAATTTTTTCATTTGTTGAAACATTTTCTATTTCCTTTCTTCTTTGTTATTTTCTGGTTCACAGAGTTCGGGTTCTTTTAATTTTAATATCCACCATTTTTTCCCATCAAATTTCTTTAAAATTCTTTCTACATTTTTCTTGCAAATATATTTGGCGTTATAATAAATTCGAAACGGTTTTTTACAATTGTTTTGATGCTTTTGATGTTAGCGTTTTAAATTTAAGAATAAAAGCTTTTATCCTCATAAATTCACAACGGATCTTACGATTTAGGTAAAGTAATACATACATAAATTAAATTTTAAAATCAATTTCCTTACGATTTTCTGAAATAAAAATTTCCGATTTTGTTTTACAAATAAAATTAATTTGTACGAGTGTAAAAATCGTACCTTTTCCAAGTTAGTAAATAAATAAAATCAGTGCTGATACGATTGGGATTAACGATTTAAAGCACAGGACTATGTGTACGGCTTACAAATTTAATGCACCGTCATCAACGTCAGCAGGCAGTTGTTTTCTCCGCCCCGTTACGCTCTCCGCCCGCGCCAGATTGAAGTACTTTAAAAGTGATTACGTCACATTAAAGCGACTCGCGATCAGCTGAATATACAGCTACACGAGACTGTAAAAAAACAAAAACAACGATAGCAACAATAAAAACAAAGAGCAACGAACAACAACAACAACAAGGAATGCCAATCTCTCTCTCTCTCTCTGTCTTTCGTTCTGTTTAAAATGAACGCAAAACCATGAAGTTGAGATTGTCAAATGTATAGCATTACAGCTTGACGCACAGTCTGGCAGCACCCCGCAGATACTTAACAGCAGCAGCAGCGGCAACAAAAACCATAACAACAACAACAACAACAACAACAAGAACAACAACAACAAGAACATCAACAATTATTAACCATGATTTATTTATGAGCTTTTAAAAGTTTGTAAATTTTACGATTGCTTTGTAGAAAAACAAAAAAAAAAGAAAACAACAAAGAAAACAGAAGCTTTTAATATGGCGTCAGCGTTTACATCCGGTGGCAAGTAACGGCATTTCAGGCAGAGGCCGATGACTCACACAGATTGCCATGAATCATCGTCATAAAATGAAATTGAAGCGACTCTGCGCAAATATTCAAATTCATAAAGTTAAAATTATTGCTGCTGTTGTTGTTGCTGCTGCTGCTGCTGCTGCTGCTGCTGTTGCTATCGAGGTTATAATAGTATAGTTGTTGATGTTGTTAAGACATTAATGTCTACTTTAGTGCCTTTAAATTAAAAAAAAAATTCTCTTTGATCGGGCAGCAAAAAAGATGTACAAGTTTTATGCGAAAGTATAGATAGATTTCGGAATATGTACTTTTTAAATAAAATGTATATTTATCACGTTGGACAACTGACATTTACTTTTAGATTAATGAATTAACCTTGCTTCGTTTGTACACTCAAAATGACGAACCTAACCTAACCTTACTATTTTTTCGGATTTGGGCCTTTTTTTTGGTGAAAGATGTTGCAAATATTTGTTATCAATTTATTGCAACTAAAAATATTGATTTTAATTTGGAATTTGGAAGGGTAAAAGAGTGTTTGACAAAGTTATGTGAGACCGATTTTAGAGTTTTGCATCAAAAAATTGCTTACAAAAGTGTTCCATATACAGGAAGAGGTTGGGAGTCACTGTTATGAGTTTATAAATTTTTAATCGCACTTTTTTTGTGCTCAAAAAGTTCTTGCAATCGCGCGAAGAGAAAATTATATTGTTTAAATACGAACGAATATGTATATTTTCATAAAAGTAGAATTCTTCAACGACTTACTTTCAAAACTTACTAAATTTAAATTAAATATATTTCTTTCTTTATGCTGATATTGCTTACTATTTTGTTGTTGTTGTTGTTGTTGTTGCAACTATTCAAACAACTTTGTAAGATATTGCAATTATAGCACTCTTCTCCTACAAAATATGTACTGTAATGGCTACGCTTTTACACGCAGCATCACGTGCTATTACGCGCCTGGCAAGCACGTAGTCAGGCTGCCACCGACATACTTTGTATCTTTGTTAACCTGCCCCGCTACGTACATGCGTCTCGGCGGTAGAGTTACCCTTTGCCCTTACCCGCAGACGTCTCTCCATTTGCTTGTTTATCTTTTGCTGTGTTCGCATAAGTATCCAATAATTGTAGGAATTTCTCGTAGCATTTCTCTTTCTTCAATAAGAAGATAAGAGAAGAGCTTAGGAACCACGTTTATTTTAAATATCGTAATAATAGACAGCTCAGGTGCCTTTAATATTTATTGAAATATAACTTCATTTTAATTTGTTTGTTATTTTCCAAGCACTTTTCTTGCGCGAACACAAAGACAAATTTCTTTTGCAATATTATTCCAAAATTATTTGCAATATTATGGCATAATTTAATAATATTACAAAAGAATTAGAAATTCTTTCAAAAGAAAAAACAAACGACTTGGCATCTATCTCCTTTGATTTTAGGAAAAAACAGGGACAAACAGAAAAAAAATAAAACGCGGTTCATTTCATTTCAACATCTATCAAAATTTCTATCCATTCTCCAAAGTAACATATTCTCTAAATTTAGCAGTTTCGAAAATGTGCATCTTTAATCTCAGAACTAAGTAACGAATATGGTTAAGCCGGTGTTGATATCAATAACGACCACTTCCGACGGAAAGTGAGGCGGAATTAATAGAGTCCTCTACATTTCTTCATAAATCAAATTTACGCCTACTCGAATTTATTGAGCTGGCGCTGTCTTTTTTTTCCTATACGGCCTCTTCGCAGTGCTTGTCCGTTAGTCCGTTCGTCCATCCCCACCCATTCGTCACCCGCCCCTCCACCGCCCACTAACTGTATATAATCAGTGGGTAATTGTTGCGGCGTAAATCGTCACTTGCTGGCTACAGCGAGGGCGGTACTATCATCATCTGCGACTGCCAACCTCTCATTTCCACCTGATTGCTGCTGTTGTTGTTGCTTTTGCTGTTGCTGCTGTTGTTGTTGTTGTTGCAAGAAGTGCTGCAATGCGCAAAGGAGGAAGAAGAACGCTCGAAGGGTTCGTGGCCGTTTCACCTGCCACGGATTTATTATTAATGGTTGTCTCTGTTAAGGCTACTGCTGCACTGTCGCTAGACTCCAGTCGCCAACGTACCATAAATAATTTAGACAGTTCCGGTGGGCGATTGTGGTGTGGCGCGACCGACGCGACCCACTGCAGCCGTCGTATTACCCTCAACCGCAAACGGTCGCACTTGGTTTGCGGCCAACGTGGTGATGGTACCTGCCGCGTGCGCACTAATCCACCCATTTATCGCTCAAATGGGTGGAAATTCACGAGCCTCATTACGAAATTTACATTCTGTTATTTAAATGAAATTTACGAGCATTCTTGGAGGGTGATACTAAAACCGATTACCGCCCGCGTTTAGAGTAATCGATTTCCTTTACTCAATTACAGCAAATTACGACGTCGGCATACATATATTTTCCCAATATAACAATAGATTAATGATAAGAAACGATGTTGAAATTTTGTGAAATTAATAAAGTGTATTTATTATTCAATAAAGTGGTCGATATTAAACAATAAATACAAATAATTATGATCTTTATGAACAAACAGATTGAAAAAATCAACAACTTTAATTCGAAATAAGAAGGTTGTTCGTAAAAAAGCGCTCAAAAGCGCTCTTAAGATAATTAATTTTTCCAATAAAACGAACATTTCTGCCTCTTCTGCGGAGAAGGTACAGAAACCTCCACTCTTCTGTTATAGAATTTCAAGCCTTATTCAACGTCAACGCATTAGAAGGGAGGGCCATCAAAATCCTCAGGAGACTTCTTTTATTGCTCAGACCTACCCTTAATCATCTGCTTAATGAATAAAGTTATTCCCTTATCCCCTCACCCCCTTCCGTCCGTCCCTCAAACCTTAATGCTCATACTCTCTCCTAAACCGCAAAAACTAAATTCTTTTACATTAAATTTTATTTAGTTTCCGGTAATTCTTCATGTTGCCAGATTAGACAGGAATAACCGAAACGGAGCAGGTGGTGGGTGGTGCAGGGGGCGGAGGAGGGGTGCAGGGGTTTGACATATGTATGTAGGTATGTCCAATACAGTTGGTTTGTGCCACACGATGCTGTTTAAATGGAGTTAACTGAATTGAGTTGAGCATTGCGTGAGAAAAGGTATTTACGAAAGCGTACAAGAGTCTCTCCCGAACATAAACACACAAACACACACACACACACACACACACAAATACACACAAGCGAACATTTGCCGTGAGCAAATGAAATAAATAAAAAAAATATCAGTTTCTAAATCATTAAATGAAACGTCAACGCAAAAGCTGCTCAAGCATGTTAGAATGAAATGGATTAACTGCTAAATTCACGGAAAGGAAAGTGTACAAGTGTACCGTGATTCTGTTGGTGACACGCTATACATTTCAAGTACAGTAAAATCTCAGAAAGCTGAACTCATCAAATATATAAACTACACGGAACGATTAATGGGAATATTTTGAACTTTGAAGTGTTGCAAATGATGAACGAGAAGGTTTATGAAATGCTTATTTTACATTAATTTTGCTATGTTTAACATTATTTAATGAAATGAAATTAAATATCATTGTATATACGAGTATGTATTTACTTTATGTATATAAAACTATTCTTTAGTTAACTGAATTTACAAAAAATTTCAGTTGTAAAACATAAATAGACCTTTTTTATTGAAAAGGATTTTAAGCCAAAACAAACGTCTGAAAAAGTTAATTTTTCAAATATATATTATAAATATTGAATTTTTTTAAAAATGAAAATTTTTTTATTTAAAAGGATTTTATTTTTTATTTTATTTTTTCAAATATTATTAATATAGACTTTTTTAAATAGATTTTTTTTTATTTTAAAGAATTTTAATTAAAAAGGAAGGAATAAAAAAGTTTTTTTTTGAAATATTATAAATACTCGGTTTTTGAACTAGACTTTTTTATTTAAAATTATTTTAAGCCAAAATAAACGACATTAAAAATTAATTTTTCAAATATTATAAATAAATATTGCTTTTTTTAAAAAATAGACTTTTTTTCAAAAGTACTTTTTTAATCAATTTTTTTTTTTTTGCCAAAATGAACAAATAAAAAAGTTAATTTTCCGAGACTTCACTGTATGCGAGCGTTGCATGTCTGCGCGTGATTGATTGAGTGCGAGTGTGTGTGTGTGTGTGTGGCTGTGCCTTTGTGTGAGTGTAACATTTGTAAAAGTCATTGTATCTGTAATTAAAATATTGGATTAATTGGAATTTTATATGAACTACTAAGAATAGTTTTTGCGTGGTCGTCCTTCTCATTCGTTGTTGTTACTGATTGGCCTTTTCTCTGCCAGGAAATGAATAAGTTGCTGCACGTCAAAAATACTAACTCTCACTCCAACCATCACGCCCCCCTCCCCCGTCCCGCTCTTCATCCCAATTTAGTTACAACTTGGTTATTCTTCCCCTTTTTCTTAACAATTAAAACTTTCAGCAGCAGCAGCAGCGGAAGCGCTCGCTAAATTGTGAAAATCGGCAGTCCTCCTCCCCGCCCGATTCTAAGCCCAAGCCCCGCCGGCGGTGCTCGACACTACAGTTCAGTCATGCAATCAATTAGAAGCGCTTTAAACGAGTTCTCGATGAGTTGCAGCTTTGTCGGACCGACCAACTTGCCAGAATTAAATATTAATTTTGATGGATCACTTAAACTTGGAAATCGCTATCGCTTCGGCATTTTCACCCTCCCCTCCCCTTTCCCCCTTTTCCACTTTTCCCCTTTTCCCACCACCGCCACCACTTTGAACTTTTCTTATGAGAAATTGAGTTATAAATCGTTTAAACTATTTATGGCCGACATAACGTGCGAAGGCTTCCGAAAAGGCGTTTCTATTGTAAAATTGAGGATTGAGGAATAAGACTGAGGGAAAAACGGAAGTTGCTTTCTTCTAGTTATGTAGGTTCGGATATTATTGAGGAGCTTGCGAAAGGCCTTGCGACTTTCTCACGTTTAATAACTTAATTATGTATTAAATGCTTGATGCGTTGGTTCGGTTGAAATTAATTGAACTGTTGCGAGGCGTAATAGCCTCACAGACACTGGAAAGAAATTCTATTTAAATCCGTGTGAATAAAGTCAAGTGACGTCGGCCGGAAAAGTAGGGGAGGAGTGCACTTGAAATCCACCACAAACCACCACCCTTTTTTAGACAATCTTGCTTCAGAGTACCCTCCACCAAAGGGCTCTCCAGTTTAAAAAATTCTGTCTCCAAGACGTACTCCTCTACAGGACTCTAGCCGGTGCTCTAGATTTCTTTCTAGCAGGCTTTTCACACAAAGACCTACTATCAGAAGGCTCTTCTCTGAAAGACCCTTTTTTAAGAAAACCCTAAAAGTCTCACCACAAGAAGAAAAAGCCACTTCTAACAAATCCTCAGAAATTTAGGTACTTCTCTACAAGACTCTCGTCGAGATAATTATTGTTTCAAAGAGCCCCCTTTAAAAGACTCTCTTCAAAAAAGACTCTTCCAAAGGACGGCCAAAGATTATGAGACCGTCCTCCAAAAATAGGAGAAAATATAGAGACCCTAAGGCACCTTTAAGGAGTCTTTCTTTCAGCTTACTATTAACCGTCCATAATATTAATTGGTTGAATAAATGCAAAGAATTCAAAAAAGTGAATCCACAGAAGATATTATTTTCTTAACTTTTATCTCATTATTTATTCTGTCTTTTGTATATAAAGACCTTAAGAGACCTTAAGGGCTTTTTTAGTTCACAATTAATCGTCTATAATACTAAGTTATTGAATTAATTTTATACGTTAATACATCGGAGTCTTCAAGAGACGCCTTCTGTTGGAGGAAAACTATTAGAGGAAAAGGCGAAGAAAGGGTAATTTATGAAAAAGGACCTTTTAAAAGGCTCTTAAAGTTTCCTTAAGGTCTTTATATACAAAAGAAGGAATAAATAATCAGATAAAAGTTAAGAAAATAATATTTTCTGTGGATTCTCTTTTTTGAATTCTTTGCATTTATTCAACAAATTAATATTAGAGCTGCTTAGTAGTGATTTAAAAGACCCTTAAAGTTTCCTTAAATTAAAAAAGACCCTTAAATAATCAAAAAGTTAAATTAAGTTAAGAAAATAATAACTTCTGTCGAATCTCTATTTGGAATTCTCTTCTGTTAATGTATAATAATGATAATTACTTAAGTCAAATTATCATCGTCAATCTTAAGATCTCCGGCAGCTCTGCTTAACCCTTGGTAACCACTAGAATACGTCTCGGTGGGTATATTTTAAGATAATTATGAAAATTATGCACGCGAATGCACAAACTCATCATGCAAAGACGAATACAGTGCAAACAATGGAAATGAAAGTGTAACTTAATTTTAATAATCATTCAACGCAACGCAACTCAACACAACTCAACACAACTCATCACTTCTCAATTGGTTTTCATTGCAGCAGTGCAGCCGGTGCATCTGCTTGATTCCGTGTAAGACAAATAAATAAAGTTAGGCGGTCATCCATAAAGCGACAATCAGGCCCAGAACGCCGCAGTAGAACCGAACTGAACTGAACGGAAGACGCAGTATGAAGTACGAAGTAACCCCGAAGGACTGAAATCATTTAGTGTTTATTGTGACATCAGAACAAGTCATCATGGCACCAATCCAAGAGCAACGCATAACGAGACTCCTTTGAAAGCGGCATGAACGCAATTATAGCTTGAGAGGCAGGCTGCGGCATGTACCATAACGACAACCACAAGAATTTACAAAGGGCCGCACAAGCATGAAGGGTCGAAAGGAGGGAAGTCACTTTCCTTCAAGGGCATCGCAGCCACTGACAAAGTAAGTCTTAGAGCCCAAAAGGGTGCATCCAAGGGCTGCCAGAGACCAAGGGGTGGACTAGACCATGCTTATAAGCGGAGCAGGAGTGCAGCCGAACTATGCCCGCCGACAGAAACGCCCCGGGACATGATAAATGTACAGCATACTCGAAATATAATTTAACCTCTGAGTACATTCTTGGCGATACAGTCACTCCAAGAGAGGTGGAGAGATGGAGGAAGGGGACGCCGATGATGATGGTGATGTGGCATTCAACCGACGAGACACTGACTGGTGCCTGCCAAGTGGCACCACCGCCATACCGCTACAGACAACCAAACTAAAGCAACGATTAAATTATAACCATTGCTTAATAAAGGAGCAAGCCCCTCGAGCATTCGAGACATAACCTTTCGGGACGGACGCCCTTCCAAAGTTATGTCTGGACTCTCTGGTGACCTCTGCCAAGAAGATTTCGCGGAATGTAAGAGAGAAGAGAGGGAGATTCTTCTTTGATGGTCTTCTCCTTCTGGTTACCGTCCTTTGATTTGCGTTTAGAAGCAGCGCCTTTTGGCCACAAAGTACTCATTGTCAAATCTTCCGCCTCCTCCTCCTCCTCCTCTTTATTCTCATGATGCAGCGTTGAATACTTTGTCGCAGTCATTCGTTCAGAAATCCACTTAAATCATCCTTCAAAGCTGTCACGAACTGTCATGTCTTTGGACAAAAACTACTACTACGACCACTTTTCTCTCCGTCTCTCTCGGCATGTCTGCCGCCCTGCATTACACTCCCCCTACCCTTCCCCCTTCACCCCGTAAACCACTTGTACTCGCTTTCTAGAACATGAAATTACTCTGATGACACTTAAGTAAAGCAGCTTGGGACCATTTACGCGCCGACCACACAGCGTCCACGAGGCTTGTGTGACAAACGAACGAACGAACGAACGAACGAGCGTGACTGTGGCGTGGATTGTGGATTGCGGTAGTATTTATGAGCGCCCCCTGCCTGGGCCCGTGTCCCGTTTTGTTTATCCCTGCCGTCCGTTCAGCTCTGTTTTCTGTGTTTGCGAGTGTTTTTTATGACACTCAATGAGGCAATGACAAGCACCATTTAGCGAAAAGCGTCTTAGACTATCTCTCACTCGAGTGTACAATAATTTAAATCGCTCTTAGCGACGACGACCATCTTTCGTAATTTGTGCTGGAATGTGGTGTTGTTGTGGTCGTTGTTGAGGCAATTTAACAACAATCGGCTTTAATTTCATTGGTCACTCGTTTTCAGCAACACCACAGCACCGCCCACCCCCCGCCCCCCACCCCTTCCCTCTCTCCCTCTCCTAAACTCCGTTCAGCTCTTGGCCATTCGTAAGCATTACGTGAATAAAGTATTTATTGCAAAAATTATGTTGTACTGACTTGACTGCAAGCGTAAACACTTCCGCCCTTTCGATTGCGGCCGAGTTACGTGATTTCAGCCATAACTTTTCAAATAAAATAATATCCCTTTCCTTCCTTCCGCCTCTTACTGTATGGCAGCTTTCAGATATTTTTTAAAATATGATAAATCATTGAGTACTGAAAAGGAAACACTAAAAATTCTCTTATTTTTTAAAGAAGTGTACCGAGCAATTAGGAAAGCGAATACTTTTTTTCGTCATTTCAGGAAAATTTTACTTTTTGACCTTTTCTTAAAGGTATTTTTCAGCGAATAATAGAGAGAATAGAGATCTAGCCTAATTACCGGCCTGAGTTTTAGTAGGAAAAAGGCGTTATTTATTACATCGATCGTTCATAACTCATTAATTTCTTTTAGGATTTTCACGATTTATATAATATTGGAAAGCTGAAATGTGTATACTCGTAATTGCATTAAAAAAAACATTTTATCTTAAGAGGATATTTTACTAAACGATATTGAACTTTTTATAGATTTTCATTATTTAAAAAGCGTTATACAACAGCAAATGCTGCCTTTGAAGGGCATCAGAAGGCATCAAAAAGATTCGAATTGATGTAATTTAATTTCGAATATTAAATTTTCTATAGTTTCTACTCAATGATTGATTGAGAAGATCCTCAAAATTTTGTGTAATGTAATAAAATGTAATAAACCATACAAACTTGTAAGCCCCGAGCAACTTTTGCTCAGACGTTACCAGCTGTGTTATTTTCCTATTTCCTCTTCCGGTTTGGTCTGTTTGTTGGTAGTGTTGATAGTGGCACGGTTAGACTTCAATTCCGTTTCAGTTCCTTTCCATTCAGTTTCAGTTTGTACAAAATAGACATAAATCGATTCTAAAACGATTCAATCGTTTCTAACAAAAGCCACTTTTCTGGTTGCTGTTGTTGTTGTTGTTGCCGTTTGAACATGCGTTTAGAGGCAAATAGCTTAGCGAAAAGATGGAAAGCAGGAAGCAGTACCACCGACTGCGCATCTTAGTTCTTTCAGGAGTTTGCATGAGTTTTAGGCCTTTGTGTTTATGCTATTCTTCCTTAGAGTTGAGAGCACAAGCTATCTTTTATTTTGCTTCGTTGTTTTTGTTCTGTCGATTTTTGAGTCACGTTTTCAAAAACTTTGCGAAAACTGTTACGAAACTTGTTCGAAAATGCATGTACCACGAATTTTTCGAAAATATTTGTAGAAAGAATATCTTTATTGTAATTTAAAAAATTTTCTTATGGAGCTTATTATAATGTTTCAAAAGGGTAAATTTGCCGCCCAACCTCTTTCTCTTCATTCTTCACGAAGAGTTCTACTTTAATTTGATTAGTCAGCAATTACACAAAATTTAATCGATCTTCTGCGAGAAACTAGAAACCAAACTATATCCTGCCGCAAAATTTTGATGAGATTTTCATTAAACCAGTTTCGAAGCCGATATTTAGACGATTCAAATTTAATTTTTAAGCGTAAGGAAACTACTATTTGGCGCTATAAAGATATATTGCCTCGTGATAATGAAGCGTAATCCCAAACACATCAAAAAAAACACTGTTTTTCCGCATATTAAAACCGGAATATCTCATAAACCGTTTGGGATAGAGAATTCTGAATTCAGATACGAATTTAGCGCATCACGAGCCTTCGGAAAAGACTATAGTCGCGTTTTTGGTTTAAACTTTTTTCGGACTGTATTATTTTTCTTAATTATTGAGCCTTTGAATGGTAGAAAGATTATTCTATTATTGAATTAACAGGATTAACTAAATGTAAACACATAATTCTATTCATGTTTATATGTTGATGTGTTTGTATATGTGTGCCTGTAGCTATTTACGTGACTGTGTTTTTGTCCTTAGGTTCGTTTTCTGTCTAATATTTTTGACTTTCTATTCTCTTTGCAAAGAGCTCATGAATTTTTAATGCCACGATTACAACCACAAAAAAAAAGGTTCTACTAGAGGAAAAGATTCAGACATAGAAACACACACACACACACACACACACACACATCTATTGATAATGACATAGTCAAAAAAATTACATTACAAACAATTTTTCGCCAATTTCAGCGTGTTTTGTCGTCGCAAATCAGCGAACTCGTTAAACGTTGATGACATTTGCCATCAGAAAAACACGAACAACAACAACAACAACAGTAAGGATCACAATGCGATGTGGCATGACGGCCTACATATGTACGGCCTGCATACTCGCATGTACGGGCTGAACGTTTAAGCCTAACGATAACGATAACGTTAGCAGTAACTTTGAACTTAACGCTATAACTAACGATATGCTCGTTCGTTTAATAGCTCGACGAGTAGCGAGCATACTTTGTATGCATCGGGCGTCGCGTTGAACTCGTATTCCTGCTGCCTACCATCGCTTCTTGCTCTCTCTGTCTCTGTCTCTGTCTCTCGCGGTGTTTGCTATTGCTTTAGTCAGCTTTGGCCGAGTTGGCTTTAAGATTTTGCTGACGTTGCCGTTTGTGCATTGAATTTCAATGGTTTTTAGTTGTCTTTTCTCAAAAAATCAAAAATTAAAAAAACCGAACAGTCGCCGATTTCTGGTCGTATCCTCGCCTCGTACGTATATATGTATGTACGTACAATGATGCTTTGGCATCAATACATTGACAGAATTTCAATGACAATCCGACGACCGGTGGATGTCATTCAATGTTGGTAGTTGTTGGGGAGGTCATTAAGGCGGGGGAGGGGGGCGTTGGTTGTTTGGCAGACCCATTCGCAGAGTAAAGAAATCTCTTACACGCCGCCGTTTTTTTTCAATTCAATCGCAATCAATTCATTCCATATAAAATTTAATTAATTGGTGAAAGCGATTAAGATCTTTAGGAAGCTGCATAAAGCGGAAGAACATACTTGTTGTTGTTGTTGCTGTTGTTGGTACAAATATTTCTTATAACCGAAAAAGATAGAGACAGAAATTTTGCAAGTATTTGCAAAATAGCTACGAGTATTTGGCGCTAAATGATACTTCAAATTGGCGCCTAATAAAGGAAATGGATTTGATGAAAGTCTTAAATAAAATTAACTAAAATTATTAAGAAAAAATTGTGATATTGATTGCCATAGAAATACCAAAACAATAACAAATTGATAGTAAAAGTAAAAATTATGAATAAATTTCTTTGCTTGAAACAATTTCTCATTCACTTTAAGTGTAATTAAGTAATCAGTTCATTTACACTATACTGAATTCATTACATCCATTCAACATCCTCCACATCCTCCAACATTTACTAATGTGCATGTATATGTATATGTACACAGAAACACACATGCATTTTTTGATGTTGATACGCGTCGGTGCATCCACTCAATGACTTTCATTTAATTACGTTTAGATCTGATTAGCTTCAGTTTCTTACGAGCTTGGCGAGCGAGTGAGCTTGGTTTGGCTTGCGGCTGGAAGAAAATGAATTTGCATACTTTCAGGCGTTTTCATTTATTAGCTTTATTGGCATTTGTTACATTTGCATGCATATGTTTAATTGACTGAATACACATTCACACACACACACTCACACACTCACACACACCGACACACTTTAATACAAACACATACATACGTACATTCTTGCTTTAATTTATTTATGTTTAAGCCTTCGAGATCCATAATCTTCTCAAACGAAAGTATGAAAGGATGGATGAATGAATGAATTTTATGAGAATGAACGAACGTGGTAAAAGAGAAGAAGAAGAAGCTTAAAACGAAACCATAAAATGAGTCTAAAATAGACTGTGTTTTGCACAAGAATAAAACTAGTGTAAAGATGATTACTAATGAATTATTATAATCGCGAGTCTCTTCCTCCTTGAAGAAAGGACTCTCTTGCTCTGAAGAAGGGATCTGTCTGTATTTGCATGCCTTTAAACGAAGCAGAGCTCTTGAGTGATGTTGAAAATTGTTGTAGATTTCTTGCTTTTAAATCAGTTTAAGCAGCGGTGAAGCGGCAACAAACCCAAGAGGCTTACTTGCTGCCCATTTGCCAAGTCCATTTTTAAACCTGCCGGTATACCTACGAATATGCTAAAAACTGAATTGTGCGAGTGTCTGTACAAAAAGAGGTCAGAGTTCTTGAATACAGAAACTTAACAGCACTTCTTTGGAGAGTTGTCCATTTGCTTGGTTTCTTCTTCTTCGTCGTCGTCATTTTCATTGAAGTGTTTTTTTTTTTTGGCAAATTCTTCTTGTTTTTCCTCGTTCATTTTCTCCTTCCTTTCACTTTCTCTCGTTTGTCGTGAGAGCTCTAGTTCGTCACGCATGAAATAATTTCGCTGGCTCTCATTTTCCTTGTTTATTTCGTTTCCTCCTCCTTCCTCTCTAAAGGAGCCTTCACTTCTTCATCCTTTCCATCAGACTGAAAAGATTGCTTTATTCGGCCGTATGTCCTTCGTGTTGTTTACTGTTGTTTGTTGACGTTTGTTGACGTTTTTTACGTGTTAAGATATTTTCCATTGAATTTCACAGCGAACAAATTGAAATTAGGTTTCGTGCAGGCACACAAACAAACGGGGACACACACACACACACACACATACATCCATCTTAACAGTCATTCATTCGATCGGTCGGTCGAGTTTCCATTTCATTTCACAACACCATAAAATCCATTCGCACGCACTCTCTCAACGCTCTCAAAGGTACAGTCGTCAGGTCTTGGTTGTAGCTGCTCGCAATTCTCGGAAACGCAATCACTGAAGGTTGTTATCGGTCTGACTCGGAGGCCATGAACGGAACGGAGCGTTATGTATTGTTCTCGTGTATGGCCGCGGGTCAGCGAATGTTGTTGATACAAGGCTCGCGCGTACATACGTCCATTTAATGCAGTCTTTAAGCCTTCTGTTGACGTATAGCTCTGGCCGTTAACAAACTTCTGCAGCTTTGAAAGCGTGTAACAAGAACGTAACGTCTTAAATTCGTTGGCGTTATGAAATTGGTGTTATATACTATCTGTCCAGGCGAAAATTTCAGCGAGCTCCTCAAAAATACAAAAAAAAAATACAAAAAATTTTTTCTAGTATTTCTTTCGCTGAAAATTGCAAAGTTTTAAATGTACTAAAATAAAGTTTCAAGTTTCAAATAAAGTAATTTGAATTAATTCGAGCAATTGCCTTCTCCCATCATTCGTCATTCATCCTCATCATCGGCCCTTCGTCGTTATCGCAGTGTCCTTATTGTACATGCGAGCTATCATCATTCATCATCATCATAATTCTCAATAATTCTCATAATTCTCACTGTATTTTATTAACTGTTCTACCCATTAATAATTCTAATTAAATTTTTGTTAAGTTGCAATGACTTAATTATAATTAGTTTAAATTTACTTCTAATCTCGTCAATTTGTCAACTTATTTGCGTACAGTCATTCAATGATTTTGCATGTTTATCCGCTGTTTATCATCATTATCGTCATCATCGTCTTCAGCGAGTTTGTGTTTGTTTTTCTGAAGCACAAATCATTGTTTATCGTACAATACTTTCGTCCTTTCACTTCGATGAAAATGCAAATTAATATTATTTATCACACACACACACACACACACGCGTGCGCGTGCGCGTACGTTTATTGTTTTCTTATCTTTATATTGTTTGTGTTGTAAATAATAACATTTATTAATAAGCATCTATCTGTTGATGTTTATCTGCGCTGAATTGAATTTGAATTTTCTTTGTTTGTTTTCTTGTGTTTAAGAAATAAAAGGAAGGCACTCCAACATTTGGCTCTGCGAGCCCACCGAATTCCCAAAAGGGGCGCCCAAATGCGAGAGTGAGAGAAAGAGAGATTATAGTGATAAACATATTGATTAATGATAGCATAAGGATAAGCATTTCTGAGGATAGTGATGATATTATTAAACTCATGATGATGATGATGATAGAAAACACTGTATATGACGACAACGATAAATAATGAAGAACGACCATAATGAGAGTCATGAGGATTAAGGCTGAAAAAAGGTGCTAATGAAGAGGTCGGTTGAGGATGTTGATAATATTAATGATATAATGATATTATGATATCAATACGATATTAATATTTTATTATATCATAAAATATTAATGATAATAACGACTTATGATGCTAAAACGAAAACGATGCATGTTATCATGAGAAAAAGATAACGAAGATGATGACAATCACAAGGAATAATGACGAACGACGACATCTAATAATTAAGATGATTAACGATTACGAAGAATGATGTTATTGATGAATTATGATAATGAGGACGATAATTCGATAGAAATGTAATAATATTGAAGAATTGTGATAATGATAAATTAATAATTATGGTGTTAATGGTAATACTGACTTCACGATAATAATTAAAGATTCAGAATAATAATAATAAAATAATAATAATGATGCATGACAGACAGAGATGATGATGATGACGACGACGACGAAAAGGATGAATAATCACGAACGACAATAATGATAATATTCATGATGTTTATGGGTAAAAAAAACAGTTGACAAATGACGATATTGTCATAATTTTTTTTTTCCTTATTTTTTTTTTCTTTTTTTTTATTATAGTGTTCATAACAATAATAAATAATAATAATAATGATAATGACGATATTTATTTCATAATTTATTTTTATTTTTTTTATATTTTTCTTATTATCGTGTTCATAACGATAATTAATTATAATAATTTTCATGATAATACGAAACGCATTAAAATAAGAGAGAAAAGATAATGAGAGTTGATGATGATGATGATGATGATGATGAGTATACGATGGAGAAAATAAGCAGAATAAAGGATGATGATGTGATGCCGGTAGCAAATTATACGATAACAATAAATGATGTCGCTTTTTTTTTAAAGGAAGATGATGATGACGTTACGGAGAGTGCGCTTAATGACTTATAATTATATAAGAAACTTGCAACTGCCACCGGAAGTAAATCGTTCAAGTCAATCTGATAAACGGATGTAGTTTTTAATTGAATTTTAAATTTGTGTTAAGTCACTTTTGCGGCGCTTAAAAAAATTATATGAAAATGAGTCCTTAAAACATTTAAAATCGATACAAGCAACCAACCATAAACTCAAACAACAACAACAACAACAACAACAACAACAAAACCCATCCGAGCCGGAAACAAGACTCGTCAATGAGAAAAAAAAGGAAACATAATCACTACAAACGAATTTTAGTTTTTAAAATAAAAACGAAAAAAGAAAAAACTTTAAAAAGCATCCACCAATAGACAACACTAAAAATACCCCAAAGAATAATAAAAATAAAGGAAAAAGAATTTTCACAAAAAAAAAAAAAAAAAAGCAGCAAAAAATATAAAAATAAAAACGAAAACGAAAACCATGCGCGTATAAAACAAAATATTGTAGGTACACTTTCATGAAATAGAGTGAAAATGGATCGGGGGGAGGGAGGCAGTGCAGGGACTATCAAAGCAGGCATCAGTGACCACTAATAAAATTGCTGGTCAGGCGCTATTTTATTTACCGTTACAGTCGTTGTGGTTAAAGCATGAATTTACGATCATTTCGGGAGCAAACGAGTGTGCTTCTCGCTTTTTTTGGTAATATTTCCTTCTTTCGTGCCGGCAGCTGTTTCGTTTCATTTTATTTCCGGCAGCTCCTGAAATTGTTGCTGCTGATGATAATGATGCCGGACGAGAGAATGATAAGCAAGCGCTGAATGAGCTGCGATGATAATGATGACGGTGGTGAGGCTGCTAAGAGTATTAAGAAATCTTAAAATAATGATGATGAGGAAGAAATTTTTAATGGCTTTGAAAATTATGACGCAAAATAATGATGTCAGTAAGATGATGATGAAAATGTGATGGTTTTTCGAAACTTTTTTGGCACTTTTTCGTGCTATTTTTGGGCACTCGCTAACTCTTCTCGACAACTCTTTGTCTCTTTACGCTGTTGATTTCGAGCTCGGCTTCTCATATCGTAACTAGAACATATCTTGGTCTTCGTTTCGAATCGTGCAGTCGCGACTGTGACCTCATGACTGCTAAATGTCGCCTAAATGTATGCTTTCTGCTCATGCTCATGCTCTCTGTGAGCAAACTTTCCCATCACATCAATGTTTCATTTTCTCTTTCAAAGTTAATCAACTCTTTCCTTCCTACCATTATCATGCTACTATTATCGCATTTACTCAGCTTGCTATTCTGCCTTTTATAGCATGAGAATATATTTACATACATACGTATTTAGTTAGCAATTAGTGTCGATACAATGAAAACATTAGCAAAAGCGATCAAAGTAATTCACAGCGGCAGCGACATCAACAACAGCTTTGATGACTATAACCTTTTGACCCTAAATAATCACTGCTAAAAACATCAACAATAACCAGAGTAAAAAACAACAAATCTTGACGAGTTAAATAAATCTCGTAAATGAGAAAATCAACAATGCCAATGCGGTGCAACAACGAGAGCCCAAAAACAACAACAACTACAACAACAACGAGAGCAACTATTATGCGAACAAGAAAAAATACACTGCCAACCAAAACAAACAACCGAAAAATGCCGCACTCACAAACACTTAAAATAATTTTAGACCACAAATAAACAGCGGCAGCGACAGCAACGGCGACATCAGGGCAGTTTAACAGCATGGAAACGGAAATACGTATAGAAACAAACAAGCACACGGTAATGACAACAACAACAGCAATGACAACAACAACAGTAACAACAAAACAAATCCGCACAAATAACAAACAAAACCGGAAATGGATTTAGTGCGCGGGCTCTCCCCGACGCGCCGTATGAAAACAACGTGAGCAACATGAACAAGAACAACAACAACAACAACCAGCAGAATTAAAATTAATTCATTGTTCAATTTAAAAGTGCTCAACAAAATTAATGGCGAGCGCTAAAGGATTTTACATAGAGAGAAATTAATGCATGAATAACTCTCTGAATTGAAAATCAAAAGGCTTTACCGATAACACCGATTTTAGGTAACACTTTTATGGGGGCAATATGGGATATAAATACATACACACATACATATATTCATGTATACATATATTCATTAACAAACCGTTAACTAAACTTTTCTCGAGAAAACAGACAAGATATAAAGAGTTTAAGGTGGAGAAGGGCAATATCGGGACTACTATATTTCTACAAGATATTGCTACTAATTTATACAACTTATAGCAACTGATTTAAGTTGAATTTTAACATTAACTACATTAACATTAACTACATTAAAAATTTCCATATTTCCAGACAGACCTCTTCCTCGATTTTTGGTCCCGTCTTATCGACCAAGTGAAACGACCACAATGACCATAAATAACTTACCAAAAACTATTGGGAAATTGTTACCTATATTTAAGCAGGTACTCTTTTGTTCAGAGACCAGAATGCGTTTAGCGCGTGTATAGTTTTTTTAAATATAAGTTCTATTTGGATAATTTTCGTACGTTTAGGAAAGACCTAAGCACTGTCTGTAATGGAAGAATCGTAATAATTTTTAATAGGATTTTCAGAGATGAGGACGATATCGCTTGTGGTTGGTTCTTGTCTCGACTAAAAGTCTGGCCTCATTCTTCTTCTAACTTGAGTCAAAATTCGAGACGACATTCGGTGAATTTTTTCGTCTCAGGGCGTACCATACACAACAAATACACTAGAAGCGGCGGGCGGGCCACGCCCAATTTTTTATGTCCACATCAAAATTATAAAGACAAAGAGTAATTTTTTTCGGTGTAGATCAATGGAAATTGAGAACGGAAAAGCGAAAAGAGGGCGGAATAGAATGCGTACGTGTTGTTGTTCTTGTTGGTATTGTTGTTGTTGTTAGTGGGTGTGGTTAGATGGCACCTACATACATACATAACGGTGACCTAAGTGGTCACTGGGTAGACGATCCTGCAGCGCAATCAGAGAACATCCGCTGGACACACACAAAGAAATGCTCTCCAGCTGACTTTTCCAGTATCCTTTTCTACACAAAACGTGATGAAATTTCAACCGAACGGAATTGACATGACGTGGATGGCGAATGGCGGATGCGGATGTGAGCGTACTCGTGGGATGGCGGATGTGTATAAATGTGAAATTTCACTTCAAACTGACTTAGTCCGTATGTCGGAAGTAGGTGCAATGGATGGAAGGTGAGGCGTCGGTGTGGGTGTGGCTGCTGCTGCTGCTTCTGTAGTGCATTGTTTGTTGCTTAGAGCTAAATGAGCGCCCGGCCGGCCGCAAGCCGAGTGCGTCTAAAGCGGCAGCAATTAAAAATTAGAACGCGGTCAAACATTGTCATCAGTAAAACAACTGACTGACCCCGACAGGCCAACTAACATTCGTACCAGTAAAACAACAACAACAACAACAACAACAACAAATTTTAAAATGGTTGATGGCGTTGATTAAAGTCGTTGGCAATTAAAGTCTAATGAGATTTAATACAACATTGCATCTTCTAAACCAGAAAGCAAAGTACATTTATTTTGCTTTCGAATGGAAAAAGGAATGAACGAGCTACAACCGGAAGAGACCTGACAATTTCTCCATTTCGTCAGGTTTTCGAGATATTCTGGTCAATCGACAAAATCTCTCTAAAATAGCTGAGAGGAAACGGAAATAAAAATCCGAATATTATAAAAAATATGCCTCAATGAATCGAAATGTATAAATTTATTAAAAAATCCCTCACTCTAGCATAATTTTGCGCTGAAAAAAAAATTAAATAAATAAAAAAAATTTTTTTTTTATTTTTTTATTTTGTTTTTAGTTTTTTTTTTAATTTTTTTTTTTATTTTTTTTTTCGTTGCTTCTGGTACTTCTGGAACTATCCTCTACTGTACCCTTTAAGAACGCTCGTCCCCTTCAAGGGAGTTTTTCAAGGGAGTTTCAAGACTTCCACCAAAAACCACTTGAAAAAATATTCTATACAATATACAAGACTCGTAAGTCGTGCTCGTTCCTTCTCAGTATCGACTCAAGTGTCAAATCTAACAAAATTTTAACACTTACGAGAATATATAATGCATAAATTAATCAATTAAAACAAGAACCATATCGTTACACAAGACCCAAAACAATGACCTCAAACCTAAACCTTTTACGGTATAGGCGAGAAGTCAGACGATCGAAGCGAAGACTAACTAACTCTCTAACGCGGTCCACACAATGAATAAAGCATAAATTAGCTGCTATTATTGGTGTTGCCAATGAATAAACCATGAAGAGGAAGAGAAAGAAGAGCATATAAGAGGCAGAATAAATTAATTAATCAATTTACTCCCTCCCTCCCAGCGCTCATACGCTCTTACCACGCTGCTCGACGACGATACGCGTACGCGCATGTGAATCTCAAGGAGACAAACGAAAAACTGTCTAGATTTTATTGCAATGTTTGTAGAGTGATTGCGGTTTTAGACGGATCGAAGCAGCCTCGCAGAAGGACGAGGCTGAATTCATTAAGAATCAAATGGAGGTAGTGGAGAGTGTCTCCTGGTGCTTAAGCTACCCCAAGAGTCAGGCGAAGTTGCGAGCCCTTGACACATCATCTTTTCAACAAATTTTGTTTGCTCTACACTCTCTCTGGCTGTCTCTCTCCCGGTCTCTGAAGAGAGGAGCTCCGCGAACTCTAACTCTACACTAGAAATGATGCTGAGATTGGATAAACGAATGCAAGAATAAATGTATGAGGTTAAATCGAAGAGAGTGAGTAAAGAATGAAATTCTCGGATGATTTTAATTACTAAAGTTCTTAACAACCTTTGGCAAAGGCGAAGGAGTAAACAAAAAAAGGTCTACATCTACATCTCCATCTGCGTCTCTATCTCCGCTTCAGTCTATTGTCTCAACAACTTGGCAAAAGCTAACTCTTCATTTATAAATTAACTCTATTAGAAAAAACCTGCAAGATAAATTCGCTAGGAATTCCGAATCTACGGCCAAATGTACCACAGTACGAGTACAGTGAGGCGAAAAAGTGAAAATGAATGCAGTCTTTTTGAGACTTATATGAGAAGTGTTTATGAAACGGTTTAATAAAGGGTGTTTTTTGAGCAGGTTGGGAGCTTAAAATCGCGAGGAAACACACACAAAAGTTATGCGACTTTTTTATAACTTCGATAATTTTCTTCAATACCATTTCAGGGATGTGAATTATAAGAAATTGTCCCAAGAACTGCATCCTGAAAGCCCAATTTTCGAATATTTGTGTGTCGTGTATCATAACCGACGTGCTCGAGGTGGCACCTTTTAAGACTGGAATCGTCGTTGGCATATCCGTAGGAGCTCTAGAACTTCAAATAATCCCATGAGATTAAAAGCCGGTATGGCTGTATGCTTTTTTAATCTGAAAAAAACCTCGTCTGGAATCACTGTAATCCCACGGTACGTCGCTGTACGTCACTGTACTCGAGAACCAAAAGTGAAATTGATGCTCGTCGTAAATCTTGAAGTGAGCGCGAGTCGTCAAACGTCGACGAACGACGAACAACTTCAGACTTGAGTGCGCGAATAACTGCGAAGACGTCAAATAGAGTTATTGAACAACTCAATTTCTGTCAGTGTTTGAGAGAACAAGCAAACCCACGGACAGACAGACAGACAGACAGATAGACAAACAGGCAGATTGCTGACATAAGCTGATTTTTTTCACAAGTGTTTAACATGGAAGCATAAAAGAAAGACCTCACGGTTGCCATCTTTATTTTAATATTCAACACACGAAGCTAATTAATTAAGCATGTACACACTCGTTTATTTTAATTAACACCATGATCTTCATTAACTTCAAAAGGGTTGTCACTCTCAATAGCTTCAGATTAGATTCACAATAAAGTGAGTGCTCTTTTCGACACTTTAAGAGTGCGCACGATATCTTGAAAACCTGATGTGATGGAGAAATTGTGAGGATGGACCGAAGAAGCCGGATATTTTTAAAGACTGCTTGCTGTAAAAAGAAAAAAGCAATGGCTGCTGAAACTATCTGTTGTTGTTTCAATTACTTTGAGAAAAATTTGGTTCCAAATTTACAAATTTTTAACATTTACTAAAATAAAAATATATTAAAAAAAACGCGAGTATTCAACAAAAGTCAGAATTACGAATTATTCTACCAAAGCATTTTTATTTTGCTATTTTCAATTTTTTTTTTTATCACTACGAAAATGCTGTGACAGAATATTGTCACATTTTTCTGTAATCGTAATTGATTATTTGCTGAGTTTTTTACGAAAATCTGACAGAAGCTGAACAGAAGTAACACTTTACAATTCGAGAAAAAAAAATTGTGGAATTTTATAGAACGAGAAATTTCGAAGATAAAAAAAAATGTCAAATGAAGGAAGAGGAAAAGCACTCTCTCTCTCTCTTAATAAGACTGAGTGAAGTTAAGTCGCAAGCGACAGAACGTCGCAGATGAAAGAAGAAAGAGTTAGGGTAGGGTAAAATAGGTATTTTTGTCGATATTTTTCAGACATTTGTATACCATCATTACAACAACAACATATTGCTGTTATCAAAGCCTACCTTTCAACACCAGAACTATTGAAATCAGCATCACTATTGCCACAACAACAACAACAACACCACTAATAATAATACCACAACAGCAACAACAACAACAACAACTGCTGCTATCATTTCAACACAAACTCTCACATACAAACACATTCTACAACCACAAAAACAAACACTTTTTCTTTCATTTCTTCAACTCACTTTAACTAATAACACTTCTAGGATCTCCTCTGTCTCTGTCTCTTTCTCTCTCTCTCTCTCTCCCTCTCTCTTTCTCTACTTCTTAGTTATTCTTAAGACTGTTAAAAATGTAGAATTGTCCAAAGAGCACAAAAATGTTACTAAACACAAATGTATATTCGGTGATGGAGCTTATTGTTTTTGTTGTTGTGAGTGTGTGTGCCTATGAGAGTGTATTAGAAGGGTTGTTGTATGTATAAATGTTAGAGTTTTAAAAAACACACTAAATTTAAAAGTGTGTTCTTCTTTTTGTTGTTTTAATTTTCTCTGCATAAAAGACGACTGGCTGCATCCATCCTTGAAGCTCTTCGTCCTTGATTTTGCATTTTGAAACTAAAATGAATGAATAATTATCCGAAGAGATAAAAAAAGACCGAAAAAGAGGGAGACAAATCTTTTACGAGCTAACCTTCCGTTCGTTCTCATGTACAATAACTATATTTTCCGATGTGTCTATGAAGTTGGCATACCTGAAACATCCCGGTAAGAAATTTGGCAGCCATTTATAGTAGTTCCATTTTCAAAAGTATTTATTTTCAAAGTATTTCCAAAATCTGTGTGTAAGAAATGTTCATAGAGCGCTTTGAACCCATTTTACAATATATTGTATTTCAGCGAGCAAGTGAACCTTTCCATATTCCAATTCTTTGAAAAAGTTCGGTCTACATTGACTTTTTTAGACTGAAACTATGTAGAAAATAAAAGAGAATATTGCTGCCACCGAATAAAGCGAGTGTAAGAGGCTCAGCCGAAGACATAGATTTCTTTGATTCACCATAAACAAGATCAATCAAGAAATAATTTTTTTGTGGGAGAATTTAACGTCACTCAGACCAGAGTTTCTGATACCAAAAATTCTCAGCCCTTTTTTCGTCACGTTACATTTCGAATATTTTAGAAATAACGCGGGCTTATAAATTTATAGAGTTATTGAAAAACAGTAGTTTTAAAAAAAAAAGATAATAAATAAAAAAAATTGGGTAATTTGAGGACTGGGTCATTTTAGTTTGTGTGTCTCTACCTGATAAATTTTCCGGCAGACCTAATTTTTTTGTTTGTGTTTTTGACACAATATTTTGTCATTTTAATTATGCATGCACGATAACACTAACAAAGTAATTCTCGTGAACTTCTCCGACAAATTTGTTACTCTTATTAACTCTTTTTACTGACTGTAGTTGCTTTTAGTAGTTGATGATGTTGTTGGTGTTGCTTTGGTTATACGGTTAAGTTATTACACAATAGATCTTGTTGTTGTAGATAATTGTGCTTTAGCGTGTTGGTATTAGTCATGCCATGATGTTCCAAGTAACTGCATTTAGTACTTCAAATACTTCGAAACTTTTTCAAACATTCGCATTGTTTTTAACATTCTTAACATTCTTTACATTCTTTACTAACTCTAGTCTTTAGCACAACAACATCACGGCCAAAAAAATCACCTCTACCTTCCTTCCTTCCTTTTATCCTTATTCTTGTCATTTCGTCTTTAAATTAAATTTTCATCTCCATTTCCATCATTATCCAACTAACGTTATAGCCATAATATGATCTTCGAATCGTACCACTTTTTTCCTTCAAATCCACATTTTTTTTTCTTTTCAATCATCCTCAATTTGGCAATGATTACTACCACATTGCCAATTACTGTCATCGTCTAAATGAATTTCATTTTCTTTTAGCTACATCCACATCAACATCATCACCATCATCATCATCATCATCATCATTATTTGAAGAAGGTATTTAGTGAATGAATAAATCAAAGAAATAAAGCTTCAGTCATCAACAATGAGCTTTTTGCGACAATGTCGTCGTCGTCGTCAGCATTTTTTCCAGCTACGTTGTAAACTCATCTCGTCTCGTTTATGAATAACATACTTGTTGTCATTGTTGGCATTGTTGACACTGTTATTGGCAGGAGTGTACCAAGTACAAGGTTGTTGTTGTTGTTGTTGTTGTTGTTGTTGTTGTTGTCATATGCCATTTTTAAAACTCTTCTGAAATGAATGGCGACAGGCGGAAGGCGGCTGGTTGTTCTTTTTGTTAACGATGTCGTTGGTCTGCTATTGCTAAATGCAGACACATTTTTCACATTGCTGTTGTTGTTGTTGTTGTTGTTGTTGTTGTTATTATTATTT
Source organism: Conops quadrifasciatus (assembly GCA_949752815.1). Classification (NCBI taxonomy): domain Eukaryota; kingdom Metazoa; phylum Arthropoda; class Insecta; order Diptera; family Conopidae; genus Conops; species Conops quadrifasciatus. The sequence continues at coordinate 28,061,134 of OX457080.1, read as the reverse complement.
TCCAATTGTTGTTGTTGTTGTTGTTGTTGTTGTTTTTCTATCTTTTCCTTAACGTTGGCATTATCGCATCAACAAAGTATTGTTTGTGTATCTCTTTCACTTCTAATTTTACATTCATCCATACATTTCACACTTATGTAGCTGCATGCAATTACAATAGCAACAACAACAACAACAACAACAACAACAACAACAACAACAACGACGATGACGTCTGAAAATCCTGCTTCATCAGTAATGAAAACATTATGCTTCCTCCCTTCCTTTCAATTGTTGTATCGTATGATGACGCTTCAAGCTGTTGCAGTTGATTTTCGTAGTTGAGCCAAAAAAAAAAAGAAAAGGAAAAAAGACACAATCAACTTTCCGTTTTTGTAGAAAAAAGAAATTGGCATCACAAAAATCTAACGGAAGCAAGAGCTGCTGCTGCTGCTGCTGATTCAATTGTATCAATTGGACCAAAAAATATCTCAAATACGCGCCGAAAAGCCACGCACATGAAAGCGCAGCGCATTTGAAATTGTGAAAGAAGAGCGGCGAGAGTGTGAACGTCAGGGCCGCATCCAGATTTTTTTGCCACTCAACGGACGAAATATTTTTGGTCGTCCTTTATATTTTGTTATAAAATGCATAAATCTTTTAAAACACAAATTTTTTAATTATTTATGCTTTTGACTTAATATAAAAAGTTAGTGTTTTTCTGTTTTAAATACAATATAAAAAATTATTCTTCATAAAAAATTGTCATAGGCGGTTTTGAGTTAGAAAAATAAGCTTCTTGTGAAGAGGACAGAAGCTCATCAATAAGGGACCACTAAGGGACCTCTAAACTCAAGACCGCCAGAACGAACTCTTGATTTGTTCGCAGTATTATCAAATTTCAATTTCAGTTTTTCTTTTTTTTTATTTTCAATATTAATAATAAATAAAATTCCTAATTTCTACATTAAACCTTTCCATTCGAGTAAAAAATTCATATTTTCATAAAGCTAATTTCTTTGCTAACGTATTGAGGGACAAATTAACTATTTAGACAAAGGCTAATTAGACAAAGGGGTCAAGACAAAAAAGAAGACTAAGACTTAAGTCTAAAAAAATGGAAAAGAAATAATAAAATATATAAAAAAATAAGGAGCTCAAGTAAAATGCTTCTAGAAATAATTATTCATATTTTTTGAGAAAATAATGCTAAACCAAAACAAAAGTGATAAGAAAGTGGTAAGTTTCTTTTTTGATATAATATTTTGACATTTTTCTTATATGACAACGGAAAAGACAAACAAAAAAAATTATGCCGATCTGGCGATTTGTCGCTCTTTATAAAATTTTTTAAGAGAAAAAATTAAACAAAATTTCTTGCAAACTTTAGTATTTTTCAAATAAAATTTGCGGCCTTTGTGCATAAGGCCCACTTGCCGCCCCACCCTTTGAATGGGGCCCTGCAAAGCTTAGCCATGGATCTGTGTATGCAGCGGTGCGTGTGTGCATGCTGAAGATAAGAACGCAACACAAGAGTGAAACATTTAGCCGGTTACTGATTGAGTGTGTTCTCTTTCTAAGTGAGAATGAATTTATTTGCAGAGAGTTGTTTTTTCTCTTTCAATCCGTGCAGGAAATGAGAAAGTAACGAAGCAGGAAATGAACCCAGCAGATCGATTCATAATTCATGCATGGCAAATCAATCGTTGATGAATCAGTGACGAAAACCCATGCTTATGGCACATTATTTTAGTTGTTAGTTATTAATTTTTTTTTTTGTTGTTTAAAAAGCAGTTTTAAATAAAACTAATTTTCAAATAATTTTATTTTTTGCAGGCAGAAAAATGGAAGGTACGTGCAACGACACAGGAAAGAGAGAAAAAAGTTGATAAAACGCTGCTTTTATGAGATTTAAACTAATGTCGTTACTATATTTTTTGGGGTAAAAAGGCTCAATTAATAAAGTTATTAAACATAATTAAACCGAATATTTTAACTTATCTCTTAAATTTAAAGATATTTTGCGAAAAACGATAATATTTTCAGGTATTTTTTAAACAAAAACGAAGAAGGAAACAGACAAAAATGAAACGACACCAAAAGTGTAGTTTATTTAACCACTTTTCAGCTTAAATTAAGCTGCTTCTAAAGGTCAATTTCCATTTGAGAAGAGTAAAAAAGAAAAGTCAATTCTTTTCACGAAAAAACTAAATGTCACGAAAACTAAATGCCCGTCATCAGTACATATTACGGTTTTTGGGGCAATTTTGACAATGTCGCAATGAAGTAGCGTTATTCTCTTCCACACTATCCGTAACCTCCCTCCCTCTCCCTGCCTCTCTTCCTTCGATTGCCGCCGTTCACAGGCAGCTGCGACGACGTCTTATTTATCTGAAAACAAAAACTTCAGTATCAACCAGTTCAAGCTGACACTTGGGCAGTTAGTCAGTCAGTCTGTTAGTCAATCAGTTTGTCAGTCAGTCAGTCAGTCGGTCGGTCAGGTCACATCAAGTCAGCCAGTTATTCAGTCAATCTGTTGTAACTTCTAAAATGTCTGTGAAAAGTTTTCGACAGCAAAAATTTTTCCATTTCAATAAGTTTTCGCAAAAAATGTAAACATTTGAATAAATTTCCGCTGCTGTTTGCACAGTTTTAGCTCTTTCACTTCAATGGCATCGGTTTAGGTTGATGACGATGACGTACCGTTTGCTTAGCTTTGTCTCTACGTGGCAAACTATGCATCGCAGACCGAACCGAGACCGAAAAATAGTCGAAGAAATAGAGCACCAAGACATGAGCAGACATAACATAGTATATAATATATAATGATATATAATGTATTCCGAGTGGTATCGAAATTGATTCATGACAAATCGTTTATGAGTCATTGACGAAAATTCATGCATTCAAAATTCAGGCCTTTGAAAGGTGAAATATTGTGGTACCTACTTTTAATATTAACCTTTTTTTAAAATTCCTAAAATATTAATTCTAAAAAATTTAGGATTTTTATTATTCTTTTTATTATTTATTTATTATAAATAAAGGGTTATCCATTTCGAGTTACGCAAAGTAAAGCCCTGCCATTTGGCAGCTGTCAAATGTCAGTGTCATCCAAACTAGCATTTGTTTAGCTAAAGGTTTGACATTGTAAGGCCTGTGCATCATCGCTTCGCATGCTCGATGGAAAACATTGCCGCTGTGAGCCGCAACCGCTGTGAGCCGCAACCGCTGTGAGCCGTAACCGACACGCAACCACAGAGACAGAAAGACAGAGAGACAAACAACGCAAGAAAAACGTATCGAGTGTGTCTTTGGCGAAGACTGAAGCGCACAATCTTCAACTCACAGACACGCACAAACACACACACATACAAACACACACACACACACACACACAAACACGCACTCAAACGAAGCGAATGCCTTCGAAACGAAATGCTGTTTTATTAAAATGAAAGCGCCGGCACAAAGAGAGCAAGATAAACAAAGAAATGGGCCAGAAGTGAAACGGAACCGGAAACGCTCTTCAAAGAAAGTCTTCGAAAGTTTCTTGATGTTAGTTTCTTTCTTCGTTTGTTTGTTTGTTTGTTTGTTTGTTTGTTTGTTTTGAAGGAGTATAGCGTTAGATTAAACGAAAGACGTAGCGCATGCATGTATGCAGTATTCATGTGTGTGTGTGTGTGTGGGTGGGTGTGTGGGTGTGTGGCTTCCTGTTAGCAGTCTGCAACGTGTGTAAGTAAATGTGCGCAAGCACGTAAGAATCTTCGCATACGTTACGTACATTCTGAACTTGTTTGGTATAGAAGCTATTGCGCATAGTACTCGTACGTACGTATGCATGGATTACTTTTCTTCTTATGATTGCTGTTGCTATGTTATTTATTGTTGTTGTTATTTTTGTTATTGTTTTCAATATGGTTTTTTCTTCTTCTTCTTCTTTCTATTTACCCACTTTTTGTTTATATGTTTCGTGAAGAGGCAGCAACAAATTCAGCTGCCGCCGTGCAAAAGGGTCTGCTGCAGTTTCTGCGGCTGCTGCTATTTTAATTTTTTTTCTTTTGCTACTTTCGCAAATTCAAATTTGCTACACTTTATTTCGATACGACTTAAACAATATGGTCTACTTTCTTCCCAGAAAACACTTTTTGCCTCCACCTGATCGTATTGAGAATTTTTTATAAAGGCAATAAATAATTCAGAAAAATAAATACTGCGTAAAAAACGCTGCTATTAAACATTTAAAGAGATTATTTTATAGTACACAAATGCGTCGATAGAGCCGAAAGTAACAATATCGAAGAAAGCTCAAGCGCGGACTCCATGAAATAACGCCCAAACGAAAAAAATTCTCAAAATAGGTTTTGCTTAATTTCATAAAATTGACCGTTATCTACTAAAAATGAACTAATAGTAAATTGTTTACTATTTCCTTTTATGAAATTTTCTCATTTTCCCAAAAAATTCAAAAAAAACCTTAAAAAAACCCAAATAAAAAATATTCAATTTTGACCTTATTTTTTGGTGACAGTTTTTTTTTTTTTTTTGACGACGAATTGTCGTCGCTGTTTCGTGAGTGAACGATTTGTCATTCATGAATATTGAGAGGAATTTCCTATAAAAATTAGCAACTAATGCACACACACATACACACACACACACACTGTACCTTGCCGGCATAAACTCATGTGGGTACATACATACATGCATACACACTTTCGCTACTACCGGTTTTCCGCTACCGCCAAAGATTTCCGCTGAAGACGCATTTATTCCATAAATTTGATATTTCTTCAAACACGAACCGAATTAATTTCGTGAGACTGTCGTTGCTGTTGTTGTTGTTGTTGTTGTTGTTGTTGTTGTTGTTGTTGTTCTCATTCCTTCCTCTTCAACGAAGGAATGCATGCGTAAACCGCCGACGAAAGAATGTCATCGAAGCCATGCCGAAGAATGCGCCATGAAGCGAGCGAGCACTGATGTTGCGACGCGTCGCAGCTGGCGATGACTGCGTTTTTTTCTTGGTTCTCGCAGTTATTTTATAAAGTCATCAACGCGAAAAAGAGAAGAATTTATTTGCATTTTGCATGGTTACGATTTTTCGGTTCTCGCATTTTTTCGGTTGTTTTTTTATTTTTATTTTTTTGTTTGTTGTCATCGTCGTCGTTTGTTGTTGTTGTTGTGGTGGTTGTACCTACTCGTTGCTATTGCTGTTATCATTGTTACTGTTATTTTATTGACGATATTGATACAGTTGTTGCACTTGTTGTTGTTGTTGTTATTGTTGTTGTTGTTATTGTTGCTGTTGCTTTTCTACCTGCTGTCGCTATTGCCGTTTACTGCTGTTGCATGTTGTTGTTTATTGTTGTTTTTTCTTCCGCTCAGCAGCTGTTATTTTTCTGCTTTTGCTGTGCCGTATATTCTGTCCTGGTGGTTGGGTTTTCCCCCTCTTCTTCTTCTTCTTCTTCTTCCGCTTTGTTTTTATTTTATTTGCATTTCATTGTTCTTTGTTTACGTTAGTGGAGAAGAAAAAACAAACACAAACAACCGCCAGGATTGTTTTTCTTCAGTCTTCTGCTACGAAGCGAACTCAAGGCAAGGAAAATATTGTATAGCAAGTAGTATGTTTGTCTTTTTTTCTCTCTCTCTCTCTCTCTCTCTCTGTGTGTTAATCTTCACTGGAGTACAATTTATTGCAGCTTCGAAAAAATGCAATCGTACTGAGGATTTTGTCATGCATGTTATTTATCTAAATTGAAATCAATACCAAGCATTTTACTCCAATTCATTCACCGAACATTCATTCATTCATTCATTCATTCTTTCATTCATTCAATCATCAAAGAATGGAAATAATTAATTCTTCGATTTTGTTAATTGAAAAAGACAAAAAATTTATGGTTTTTGAGAAAACCACAAGTGAGTTGGTTCAATTGGCCAAATTTTCTATTAATATAGTACATAGAATATTGAATATAGATTAATATCATATTCTAATATAGAATAGAAAAGAATAATATAATATAACGGGTGCTCCATCTTTTATGTCGGTATATAAACATTGAATTACTTTAACATTTATCAACCGATTGACTTGTTGTCAAACATGTTTTTGAAACATAGAATTCAGTACAATTTTATAATTCTTCACTTTTTCAGAAACATGAATCGCTTCACACCAAAACAACGCACCGAAATAGTGATGCTCGAAAAAGTGATGAAAAACGCAGCAAAAAGGGCACATTTTTGAGGTGCCCTTTTTGAGGCCACTTGATTGAGATTGTATTAAAAAACTAGTGCTATACAAAATTGAAAGTTTTTTAAAGTTATGCAATATTCACAAACCGACATAAAAGATGGCACACCCTTAGAATATACATATGTACATAGATTAATATAGTAGAATTAATGATGAATAAAGTTTTGTGACACGCTAACAAGAAGGCCGAATGACTAAGTCGAAAAGCAGAAAACATACTGAAGCTTTTCTAATTTCTTGAGTCAATTAAGTTATACCTTTTGAGTGCAAAAAGACATCGATTATGCTGTCGTTCAAAGTTCAAAAAGTATTAGGCCAAAAAAAGTTCGAGAGCAGAAGAAAACTCAAAAAACTTCATCATCAAAGTTTTGGTAATGACAAATGACTCTACAAGAGTTAACTATTTTTGCAAGATAATAGAGGGGGAAAGGTGGAAGGCAGAAGGTGCGGCGTTCCGGCGTTGCGGCGTTGCGTTCCGGCGGTATAATGTCTTTCTTAAACTTACAACATTCTGCCGATTCCTTTTTGAATATCATGAATATTGTCTTAATACACAGAGAATAATTTATCTCTTGTGAATCTCGTGACTACTTCTCTTTTGCTCTCTTTTCTCTTCTCTTCTCCTCTCCTATCCACCATTTCTTTCCATTTGTCTTCTTCGCATTTGATGAACAAGTTTCTTATGTGTTTTTGCGTGACTTCGGAAAATCTTCTCATGCGAAAACAAAGAAAGAAACTAAGAATAAACAAAACAAAATTTAAACAAATTGCTACAAAAACAAAAAGCAACCGAAAAAACCAATGGAATCACACACACACACACACACACACACATACACACATACACAAGAAGAAGCCCCAAGGAACGAAACGCACGCTCGCATTGCATCCGCATGTACGTACCGCAAATGATCACTTCGTTGCACAAGGTGCGATGAAAAAGAAATTTCAAAGAAGAAGAAGAAGAAGAAGAAAAAGTAGAAACGAAAATATGTAGTAATATAACACCGAGAGCAACTTTGTTCGATATTCATAAATTCAGAAATAATTTATGCGTTGCATCGTCGCCGCTAACGTGAGCGCACACGTATGCAAAATTTGTATACACACGTACGAAGCAACACATAAAATCGCATTCGGCGTTTGGCGGTACCGGCGACACTAGTACGGACGCCGACATGCCAGCAAAAGTATCAGCATGACTGTGATGAGGCCAGAGAATGGCGCTTCCATGCAACAGTCTCAAAAACAAATGTCATTCAAAACAAATTTCGTTCAAGAATCACTGACGAATCATGTCATGCGTATGACTTTGTCGTTGAGTGAGGAAATTGTGGGTTTTTACAGGAATTCGTTTTAACTGCCTTTTAAAAAAGCAGAAAATACAAAGAAAAGAAAAATACAAAGGTCAAAGAGAATGATAAACGATATAATACTATGTACTCGTATTTACCATCGCTATCATACTCGCGTGCTGCTGCTTAAATTTGCTTTTTTCCTAAAATCTCCAAAAAAATATTTTCTCGTTTTGCTCTTAATATTATTGGCCAGCATTACCTACTTCTTCCTTTGCTTTATTCGCTTTATTATTTAACAATCTTTATTGGAAAATTTAATAAATTTTATATACGCAAGATATGAAAAAAAACCAAAGCAACAACAACAACAACAACGACAACAATTTCCAGCCGGATGTTGCATTTCCCAGAAGCAAAAAAGCCTTGAAAAGTTTTGGTTTAATTAAATTTTTTGCTGTCACTTTCTGTTGTCATGTTTTTTGTTGTTTGTTTCTTTGTTTTTTCCCACTATTTTTTTTTTTTTGTTCTGGTTTTTTATTAATTTTCTTTTATTATGCATATTTTCTTGACATTTTTGGCTTTTTTTAATGCAAAGTATGTGTGACGATTGCGTGGTAAAATGTTGTTTAATGTGTGTGAGTGTGTTTGGGTGTGTATGTGTATGAAGAGGCCACTCAGCAGTCTCGATACATTCATTATTTTGTGAAAAATCGTCCATGAATCAGTGACGACAATTCCTGTCTGTGGAAAGCCATTTTGTCAAATTTGAAAATTGGTTTTTTTTTACTACGAAGGCAGAAATTTTCTACCACTAAGCATAATTTTATACCATAAAGGTCGAAAAAACATTTTGTCAACTTTGAAGATTCAGTTTTCGTCCCGAGAGGGTTGAATTTTCAACCACTGAGTGTCGAATTTTATATCATAAGAGTCGCAAAAATACTTTATCATCTTAGAAGATAAAGTTTTTGTGCTGCAAAGGTTGAAGAAAGGAAATTATCAAGCACAGAGTTGAATTTTTCAACCTTTTCAACCTGTTTAAAGAACTGGAAAGCACTGAAAAAATTTTGCAAAGACTCCAGACCAAGAGAAAACTTGGTATTTGTTCTTGCTTTAACTTTTTGAACAGCAAAATTCCATTTTATTAGAATAAAAATTAACTTACTTGACAATTTAGATTTGATTAAGTTGACAGTTGAGTACTGTCAAATGAGAGTGGGCGTGGTAATTGCTTTTGCAGATAATTTCCGCATTTTTTCGTGTGCTATAAAGTCATAAACGAAACAAAAGTTCCAGCAAAGTATCGGATTATAAGATCAAGGATGATACTTTTGCAATTGAAAATTTATGCTTAAATTTCGATGAAATTAAATTGCCTAATTTCTTTAATTAGTCTAGAATTCTTTCAAAAATAAATAAGTTTAATTTGCGATTACAAGAAATCTCGTATTTTTCGTAATGATAATCCTTCTTCTGATACTCAACGTGGCCAATGAGCAAAAAAAAATATAGCAAAAAATCTTCTAAAAAGAAGAGACAAAAATAAACGAAGTCATCATCTTGTTAATTGCTAAACTTTTTCTCAACAATTTGCAAAAAAAGGGATTATTTAAAGGATACAAAAGTCAACGAGATAAGCTCGCTCGGCCATCTCGGTATATGACATCTGGTAGAGCAAAAAAGGAAAGCAAAGTAAAAAAAACCCAAAAATAAGCAGCGCAAAAAACCAATCTACAGACTTCTTTCACTCTCTCTCTCTCTCTCTCTCTCTCTACTCTCTTCAGCAAGAGAACATCTTCTCCAACGCCTTCTCCGTCTTCGTCGCCTGCTGTTGTGTCCCTCTTTTAGGCGCAAACGTTTAAAAAGGGAGGACCTGACAAAAGACTAAAACTAACAACCAAAACCTCCTCCCTCCCTTCCTCCCTCGCTCTCCCTAAACCTCTTTACCCTATCGCTTTTTGACCACTTCACTCCTTCCTCGAAGGGGTCGAATGGGCCGGCAATACACACTCGTGAGTATTTTTTTGGAGGTAAAGACAAAACACAGAGCAGTACCAGCCCGAACAAGTACAAAAGAGCAAGACAGAAGAAGAAAATGCCAGGGCAAGAAGAGCCAGGACAGTCAGCAGAGCATGGCAAGGTCCAAGTGTCAAAATATAGCAATGAATTACGAGTAGAACCAAGCACCAAAATTGTAGGGGAGGTTGACAGGGGATGACTCTGCGAGAAAGTGATAATCAATATCGTGGTTGGAGAAAGAGAGCGAAAATGATTATGAATCGGACACAACGAGGTGATTACCAGGCCACTGAAGTAAGACCTTCAGTCTGGTTGGGCCTGGTTCTGTTTTTGAGGCTGGTCGGTCGGTCGTCTCGTTGGGCCTTGTTCAGCTGTAGGTACTCTTCCGGCCGGAAAAGCCTGCTGCTGCACAATTGACTCCAAGATAGCCAGAAAATGGCTTAAGTGTATTTTTCTCTTATCGCGTCATTCAAAAATGACTTAATGAACCAACGTTTGGTGTTGTTTGTTTTTTGGTTTTTCCTCTGTTTTTTTTTTTTGTGTGCTTTTTGTCCGTTTGTGGGTTAAAATGTGCTCGTTTCGAACGAAGAAGCCGGCAATTGATTGACTGACTTGACCGCGGAATAAGTCTGATTGTTGATTAACTACTACCGACTGATTGTAACCAGTTACGAGGACCAGTTACCATTTTGTGGTCTTTTCTGCCACGAAACGATTAATTGCCGAAATGATGAATGTTTAATAATTCAGAAAAAAGGTTTGAATAATTTTAAGTAAAAGGAATTGCTGATTAATGTTGATTTAATGTTAGAAAAATCAAGAGCGCCAAAAAAGGGCATGCATATTTTAAAGATAAATGAGTTACGAAAGGGTTTGTTTAGAAATGTTCGGAGGGAAAGAGGAATGAAAGTAAGAAAAAGGGCAAGGAAGGAACAAAGAAGGCTCTATTCAGTAAGAAGTTGTTTTGGGAATGAGAATCAAGGGACCACAAAGAGCCAGACTATAAACCCATGAAATATTAATATCAATATTTTTCTAAGAACAAAAAATTAAAACTTTTTTATTAAAAATAATTTAAAATCGCAGTTTACATTAATTTCTTACAATACACTATTATTAATACACAAACAATATTTTTACTAATCTTTACAAATTGATTCTTTAAAAAGAAACTGAAATTTTTTTCAAAATTTTTATTTTTATTAGAAATTTATTAAAATTAAAATTTATTAAAATTGATAGAAGCTTATATATTTTTTTTAAATAATTTAAAATTCTTATAAAAGTACTTTTTTTTTGTTTATAGTCAAATAACTTCTTTAACAAGAAGAAGAAATTTTGAAGGGAAGATTAACAAGATATATTCATGAAAAACAGAGAAACAGAAGATTGAAGAAAAATAATTAAACCGACCATCAAAAGAAGCAAAACGTCAAGCTAGAGCTTTTCCGAAGGCTCAGTCTCTGCAGTCAACGATTAATTAAATAATGAAAAAAAAAACAATAACAATAACAAGAAAAGTTTTAATTTTATCAGGAAATTCGTGGTAAGGAAGAAAAGGAAAGAAAGAAAGATAGGACTCTTTTCTTCCAAATTTTTTTTGAAATTTTGAAATTCACAAAAAGTGCTTAAAACTCGCATTTTTTATAAATTTCTGAGGAACTACCTACCCCTTTTTCAAATGGCCCCTTTTAATAACGAAGCGGGAGGGGAGCAATGGGTTAATTTTAGGCAGTTTTTATAATTAAAAGAAATAAATAATAAAAAAATAACAAATGAAAACATGACAAAAATATGGTAAAAAAGGAAAAAAGGTTGCTTTTCTACAAAACACAGAATATTGCCTTTCATTTTTCCGTTGAGTAGGGAGAGGGAGAGGGAGGGGGAGGGGGTGAGTCGACCCCACCTTAATTACGCCACTGATACTGTAATTTTTCTACAATACTTCATCATTTAAAGTTATACCAAACTTGCTTTTTAGGCATCGTTACTTTTTTCAGATTCTTCTTCTTGTTCTAGAGCGTCTAAAGCGTATTAGAGCGTCAAAATATTCTCAAACGTCACAATTTATTATTACTTACGAAAGCAAAAACAACTAAAATAAAAGAAAATTAAAAAAGAAACATGTTCTTCTTTATGCTTTTGATGTTTTTTGAGGCTAAAGAAGGTTATAGCATTTGAGACAACAAAAGAAAGAAATTCAGAAGAGAAAAAAAATCGAGGCTAAAAAGCAAAAGTTAAGCCCGCTAGATTTTACAACAGCGTTAAAACACCCTCAAGCGTCAGAAGCTAAAGGCGACATCATCTCGCTTCTATTGCTTTGGTCTGGCCAGCATTTTATTTCGACCTTCGAGAGTACTTTGATACTTATAAACAATTGCCTTTATTAGTAGTAGAATTAACAACAACAACAACAACAACAACAACAACAACAATAGCAGTAGCAGCCACAACAATAAACGCAAGTAAATTTAGTTCAAGTTCACAAAAAAGGCAGGAAGGAAGGAATCGTATGCACCGTCGTCAAAATTAAAGCGAAGAGCATTTACAAACTGTTTACAAGATAATAATGATATTTTTTAATTATTCTTTAATTATGTGTAATGCTTTGTGCTTTTTCTCTGTAAGTAAATACTCTTTTTTAAAAAAAATATGCATTTCAAAAATGAAAAATTAAACGATAAAAGCAAAAAAAGAGCAAAGTATTAAAGTATCAAAGTATTTCAATATAAAAATAAAATTAAAATCAACAAATAATATCAACAAAAATCGCTATAAATACTTCAAATACAATAAATACAACAATAATAACAATAACAACAACAACAACAACGTCAACAACATCAATTAACCTGCAATAATATTATCTTAAGCAATATCATTAACGATAATGACAAGAGCAAACATCGTCTCTACATGCAACCATAACAAACACCTTGACAACTATTAAAACAACAAACTGTATAATAACAACAACAACAACGACGACGACAGCAGCAACAACAACAACAACAACAACAACAACAACAACATTAACAATACGATATCAACTCTACATAAACGGTTTTAATACAAAGGCCTTTTAATACAACGCGCGGGCCAAAACGAGGACGACGCGCAGCAAAGAATGGAATCGTTACAGTACTCGTACTTGTTTATTCACGACTTCGTTGTTAACCAGGTTTTGCCTACCTTTAACACCTGGGTCACTCACCACCATCATTGCACACATATCACGTGAAAACAAAAAAAAAAAAACTCTCGCGGAAATTCGCCAGAAACCAAAAGAATTCATACGAATTTCATACAAAATATACGAGAATGTCTCGCAGAGTGTTTGGATGTTATTAATAAATAATTACAATAACAATAACAACAACAACAAAAGTAACAACTCTGCAACTCGAGTACATAAAAACATTTAAAACGTTTATTGTTGGACAAAAAATTGTTTGAAAAACTGTTTTTCTAATGTTTTGTTGCTTGGTCCCGATGACAACAACAACGACTTCAGCTGTCATTAGCTGTCAAAATGAATTCATTTCAAATGTTTCAATACGTTTGTTTTGGCGGGAAATCAAATATGAAAATCTACACACGTTTTAGGGTTGGGTGAGAAAGGCCATGGCTTTCCCCATATGTATGTCAGTGTGTGTGTGTGTGTATGTGTGTTTTGTACGTGTGGGTGTGTATCTTTAAGTTGGAGTGTGACTTTATTGCATTTTGGCAAAATTTTTTAGTGTTTTCCGATGCTCAACTTGACACACTCATTGACATTGTTTTGTTTTTGTTTTTAAATTCTTTTCTGTTCTGAAACAAGCATTCAAATATTTTTGTTTTGTTTTGTAAAAATTAAAGAAATTTATCAACAGATGTCCAATGTTTTCAAGTTTATGAAGCTTTATGAAGTTTATGAAGTTTATGAAGTTTATGAAACTGCATTACCAAAATATGAATATCAGTACAGAAATTAATATTAACTGCGTTCCTTTTAGCTAATCTAATCCGATTACGATTAGAAACGATTAAAAATTCTAATCCAAAGGTGCTTGTCTGGATTTGACGCTTAGATGGCGCTGATGCAAAAATGGCGCTGATGCAAAGAAGAAAGCACTGAAAATCATATTCCTATATTTTAGCCAATTCATCTTCCAAATTTTGGTGTACGTGATTAAATTTCTTACAGCTTAGTCATTTCGTCTTCCAAATTTTGGTGTACATGACTCAATTTGACCATTTTCACACAATTTTTACAACAAATATTCGATGTCAAACAGCTGATCCTTTTTTTTGGTGGGGTTAGTGCTGACACCTGCATGTGTTTTATCTTGCCGTTCCTTTTTTAAATCCGGATTAGATTAGGTAAAAGGAACGCAGCTATTAGCTCGTTCCTTTCTCCTAATTTAATCCGGATTTAAAAAGGAACGGCAAAATAAATCACATGCAGTTGTTAGTACTAAACTACACCAAGAAAAAGGATCAGCTGTTCATCGAATATTTGCTGTAAAAATTGTGTGAAAAAGGTTAAATTGAGTCACGTACACCAAAATTTGGAAGACGAAATGACCAAACTGTAGAAAATTTAATCACGTACACCAAAATTTGGAAGATGAAATGACTAAAATGTAGGAACTTGCCTTTCAGTGCCTTCTAAAATTTTTGCATCAGCGCCATCTAAGCGTCAAATCCAGACAAGCACCTTGACAGAGGCATTCTGAGATTCGAGGTCAATCGTTAAACTATCTCGGCAAAAAAGTCACGAAAAAGGGAACGAGGCATTCCAAGATTCACGAAACTCGAATCGTCTTTTGCTTTTACTGCAGTATGAGCTCAAGATTACATTTTCAGTGCTAGGAGGCAAAACTTTGATTATTGTAGTTATGTTGAATAAATAAAAACCTAAAAAAATTGTTTTTTTTCGCGAAAAACAAAGTTATAAACCTTACCAAAATATAGAATATACATCGCGAATTATATGTAGAGTAATATTTGTGTTATTTTATATTATTTCGCTTAGATTTTAGCAAAAAAAAATTACCATTGTTTTTTTTTGTTAGAAATTTTCCAACACTGTACGAACTTGTGAACAATGGAAAATTCCATTGTATTGCACAGTTCAAGTGAAAACATTCCGTGTATGTATATTGTTCAATATTTTGATTGGCCTGTCACTTGTATGTGTTGGTGAAATATTCAGAACCCTCGTTAATTAAAATTGTGTATGCGTTAGTTTTGTGCTCTGTTCATGCAGGTCCAAGAGTGAAGAATTTCAATGCACGAACTACCATGCTCTTCATCTCCCTTGCCCACAAGCGACGGTTTAATGCAAGCAGAAGTGTTCTCGTGTGTTAAGCTTCATTGAAAAACATGGATTCCTTTAGTGGAATTTTTTGCTGAAGACTCTGAGAAGGAATTAATTCGCATTCGAAATCAAAATTGGAATTAGTATTATTTATAAAAATTATGTATTTACTATTTATTATCTATTTTATAAATAAAAATAGAAAATAATAACTATACAAGTGAATCAAAAAATATATAACCAGATTTTTCATTGAAATATTACATTTTTATTAGGGAACGAGAGCTAATTTCTGATCGGCTTTTTTAGGAGAAGAAATCCGATAAAATCGTCTCTTGGAATACCAAAAGACGATAATTTCAACGTTTTGCAAGAATTTTAACTATTTCGGTGACTCTTGGAATCCGAAAGACGATTTCAATCGTCTAAAGACGATTTGAGAGACGATTTCAATAGTTCGTGAATCTTGGAATACGAAAGACGATTTCAATCGTCTAAAGACGATTTTGAAAGACGATTTCAATAGTTCGTGAATCTTGGAATGCCTCTGTGAGAGTATTACCAAAAAATTATTTGTTAATTTGGAAATTTGGGTGTTTTCGAGAGTTTATGTGTAAACCCACCCGAATTTAATTGGTGGTAGCATTCTTTTCAAACAGCTGAGCACGAAACTGCGTTTTGGAATACAACTACCAGAAAGCAAAACATTTCGAGAAATAAACAACAAGTTCTTCTAAAAGTTTTCACAAAACGTGTAGTAATTTTCTAGAAAATTTGGTTTGTCTAAGCTACGAGCCGGACAAACAAAATGAATGGCAACATTCACGGCTTGAGTTGGTTTCCCGGCTTTACCGATAAGTTCGTTATTTGGGGACAGGAAATCAACTTGTGCGAAGTGCGACCACCGTGCACGGATAATGATCCGAAAAAAGGTAATAGTTCTTATCGAGAGGCGAAGAAAAACAAATTATTTGCTCAAAAATCCTTTGAACAGTTTCCGGTAATGCCAGTTTTATGACTTTCCTCGCATCCGAGAACCGCTATCAGTATGTACGCTGTCTGCAGCCTTCGTACCACAAGGACAGCACCATCATTGCTGTGGGCCTGGCCGATGGTAAAATTGGCATCTACAATTTTCAGGACACTGTCGATAGTAGTTGGGAGTTCAGTAAGTTTCCGCGTGCGGTAGTCTTCAGTACCTTCTTGCGCTTCCTTGTCTATCTTATAACTTTTTAGCACCGCGTCAGCAGCGCTCCTGCCTGTGTCTGGCTTGGAATGAATGTGAGCCCAATTTACTGGCCATTGGTCATGATCGCAATCGTTCCGATTCGTGTATCACCATTTGGGACATTGAACGCGGTCTGCCGAAAGAAACTTGTAAGAGGTTTCACCTGAAGCTTTACTGACTTATCGTTGTTTTATTCTTATTCTTCATCTTCTTCGTTGCTAGCCAACTTTTTTGGTCATTCGGAATCAGCTAATTCGATGTGTTGGGAGAAACAGAAACGTATTCTTATCACCGGAATGAGTCAAAAACAAATCAAAATCTTCGATTTGCGTCGTAAGATTCTACGTTAATCTCTTGTGGTATTTCGCAGTTTTGAAAACATTATTGTTACCCTTTCAGAGGGTAATGCCACCTGCCAATCCATTTTGACCAAAACTGTTCACGGTTTGGGTGTAGCTTCCAATGGTAATTATCTCTGCAGCTACGTGGATTCCATCATTATGTTGTGGGACCTGCGAGCCATTGACCGACCTCTTAAGCAAATCCAATCGGCCAAAAATAATGCACTGCTAAGTTGGTGTCCTACACGGTAAGTTATTTATGTATATATTGATTTCAATAGCTGCTGAGCTATATTAACATTATTCATTGAATTATTTTTTCCTCCCACTAGCACTAGTCTCCTCGCCTCTCTGGAACGTGAATCATCTTTCATCAGTTTGTACGATATAGTCGATGTGGACAATAGCCGTGAGGTATGTCACATCAAGAGACAACTGCAGCCCTTTCCTCAGACAAAGTACAATGCACCCAGCAAAAGTAATGCTCTCGCTTCACTCTCTTGGCATCCAAGCGATATGGAACGAGCGCTGGTACTCTCCGATAGCGGTCAGTAATACGCGATAACTCCTACAAAGTTGAGTATATTTAAAATAATTTTTGTCCACCTCCAGGTAGCATTCTTGACTACAAGGTACCGCTATCCATTCTTATTGCTTTTAATAATCGCAATCAATTGCCGAAATTGGTTCAACGTTCGCCCGCAAAAACGTCTTCCACACCAACATCCAGTAGCATTTCCATTGGTAGTGCTAGCCCTTCCGAACTGGTCCATCCTAGTCACTTCCACCTCAACGAACTACTCGAAAATGACATCGTTGTGGAGACTCGAAGACGTTCGTTGCACGATTACGGCTTAAAAACGGACGTGCGGCGTCTGAACGAATGCAATTTAGGCGGAAATTTGAGGACGGTCTGGCTGAGTCTGGCCAATTTGTATCGTGAAGATCGTCTGACCGGTTTGAAGGCGATTCTGGGTATTGGTTTGGGGCACACTTCGGAGGCGTTAATGTCCATTTCTCGCATTGAATCGCACGTGCTGCAATGGCCAGATTTCATCAACAACTCTAGCCATTTAGTCTGTTACCGAAGTGAACAACGAGATCTCGCCTTAAAGCTGTGCGGCTGGACCCATGAACAAGACCTCGAACGTTTCACAGCATCATTGTGCGAACAAAAAGTGAGCATGTTTATTTCATTTGTCTTTTTGAATACAACCGCACTATGACTCTGTCTCTGTTTGCAAGGAATTCAGTCGTGCGGCCATGATTTATGTTTTCCATTTGAAGATACTGCCCGCTTGTGACATACTCTCGAGAGCGGCTGAAGTGCTGAGCGAACACGCGAGTATGTTCACCATTGCCGCAATCGCGCTGTCTAGTTTCAATGCCGAGCACTGCAACTCAACGTGGCGTAATCAACGCAACAGCGCCAACAAGCAAATACAGAATCCTCATCTGCGTGCCATCTTCTCTTTTTTAACCACCGAGAACGATAACTTCGAAGCGGTGTTGGTCTGTTTCGTATGCTTGATAGAAGGGAAGGTTGCACAATGGTTTCTCTCAAGATTTCTAAACATGATCACTATCGCCAAATATAACATACACTACTTTAGAATTGTATGGCCCTGCTTTTTGGAACCGTAGGTCTTTCTTTCACTGCTTCTGAACTTAAGGAGAAACCATTGGGCATCACGTACTTTCTGGCATTGATTGATTTTACACACATTTTTTATACATTTGATTTTCCTTCCCCAGAGCGAGAAAGAGTTATCGTTGTCCGATCGCGTTGCCTTCGCCTGCAAGTATTTGTCCGAGAACAAGCTGGCCGAATACGTGAAGCAACTCATTCAGAAGTCCATCGAGAAGGGTGACCTGAACGGTTTACTGCTCACCGGCGAGTCCTTGGATGGCATCAATATTCTTCAGGCCTACATGGATATCACTTTAGATGTGCAAACAGTTGCCCTCATTTCCATCAATTACTTTCACCGCGAGCATTTTCTGGATCAACGTATACAATACTGGATTGACAGGTAGAGAGGAAATCGATAGCTCACAGTTGCGCCGCACACTTTTTCCTTACTTCCTTCTTTTTTTCGTTCTTTCTTTCTGCTTTCTGTATAGTTATTTTGATCTTTTGAACTCTTGGGGCCTCTGGGAAAAGCGTGCCGACCTCGAAATAAAAATGAAAAATATCTGTTCTATACCACGCGCCACACGCAGCGTTTTCCTCTCATGCAATTTTTGTGGCAAATCAGTATCGAATGCTCTGTACGAGGATGCACGCATGCGCAGTGCTTCGGCGACTAACGTTAATAAGGTTTGTCTGCTTGTCCTTTCCGTTTTATTTTCTCATTAATTTCTTAACGCATTTGCCTGAAGCTTTCATCCTGCCCGAGTTGTCGGAAACCGTTGCCACGCTGCTCACTCTGTCATCTTCATATGGGTACCACCGTTAGTACGCCCTCCAGTGACGATTCTGCTCATGAGAGTTTTGATAGACAGTCGAAAGCCTTTTCGAAATGGTTTGCGTGGTGTCAGACGTGTCGACATGGTGGACATACCGAACATCTCATGCAGTGGTTTAAGTAAGAGTTTCATTGTTGCTGTTGTAGTTTAAAAGTATATTTATTAAAAGTTGTTTTTTTAATGGCAGGCAATATTCCGAGTGTCCGGTTACTTCGTGTTCCTGCAAATGTTTTGACATCGATGCTCTCAAACCGAAAATGTCACGAGATATTTGTTGAGCTCTAATTTTTTAAGGATTGTTCCCGAATAATTAAACCCATTAGCTACATTTCTGCTTTGCTAATTGATTTATACCAAAAGCACTAAAGTCGTAGCACACTTTTCTATTTTATAATAATCATTTTTTTTATATCTTCTATATATTGTAACGTATATATGAACGTATGTGTGATATTCAGTAATGAAATGCGATTATCATTTTAAAAATTTGATCGCAATAAACTAAAAATCTTAACTCTTAATCTCAATTATAATCTAAATTGAGAAAGTCTGATGGTTGAAAACTTATTGATGCTGTTAGGGGCATTATTTTGCTGCAGAATATAACTGAAAATTGCATGAAACATCGTGCGAGAATCAATAGAGAGCTAGCTCTATGAATTTTGGTTTGGAGCAGGCATTTTGTAGCGTCGGCTCGTGCTGTAAAAGGTAAGTGCTCAAGACTCAATTGGAAGATTGTTCGACGACTTTGTTCGGTTCGGTTCGGTTGGTGTGGTTAAAAGCATTTCTATGGTCTTACGAAATTTCTAACGACTAAGTTACTTTGCAGCCACACTGGCATACATTCAATAATTTTTATCTCATCAACTAAAGCACAAAATGAATTATGTTGGAAATAATTTGTGCCCATTGGAGCTCTTTATTATCATGCTGTACGAACTCTGTCTGCCCAGAGTTTTTCTGCTTCTCATTTTACTAGAAAATTAATCAAAATTTTCCCAAAAAAAGAAAACCATTACCACTTTGGTGGCTTTATGTAAATCTGTGAGTCTTTAAAGTTACCCGGAGAAGCACCAGAGAACTATAACGAACCAGAAAAAAACCGTTGTTCGTTAATTTCAATTGTAGTTATTTTTTTAATTGGAGAAATTAATCGATGGTAATTTATTTCTTCATTTATGATGAATACAAACGTGAGTAAATCAGAGTGTACATGCGGTAAGTATGCGGCTATTTTGGATGTATGTGAAGGCAGTAATGAGGCATGAATAAAATAATGAATTTTAATCAAAAGAAAATACTCTCAAAATTAATAATTCGTTGCGATGTTATGGCTTTTAATGTTAAGAAGAAGGGCACTCTTGTGACGGTTGTTGGAGGCTTTATATATTCTCTATTTCTGATTAACATTTAGACGTTTTTATTAAACAATTTTTCACTGGATACCTTAAAATATTCCGAAAGTTATCAAAAAAAAAAGTGATCAAAAAAAAAGTCTCTTTACTGCATTTTAAGGACTCAAAGATTCTAAGATTTTTGTTCTGCTTGAAAGAATTTTTATCCTCATCTAAAGCAAAAACAAACGAAAGGGCGCCACTCTGGCTTTCCAAACGATGAGATTCTTTTAGTGATTGTCTTTAACATTTTTTATTACTTTTGTTTTCTTAGAAAAATTTCTCTTGGACAACATTTCAACAGTTTTTTGGGAAAACTTCAAAATCTAGGTATTCTTTAAGATCTTCAACAATTTTCTAGTTCTTAAATTAATATCTTTTAACAGCATTTAAAAATTTCCAAAAAAAAACGCATGAACAAATTCGAAGGCGGAGCATCAAGCATCGAAAGGCAAAGAGACCAGCAGTCAACCTTGTCATGCTTCATACTTCATGCTTTCATTGGATTCGTTACTGAAAGCGCAACGCGCCGTTGAAGCCACACCCTTCGCAACATCGAACCGTGACATCAGGCGCCGCAACCGTCCGTCATGTTGCTCGAGCATTCTTAGCGTAAGAATGTAAAGAAAAATAAAAATGAAATGAAGTGAAGACAATTATCAATCCATCAAAACAGCAAAGTATTTGTTAACAAATTAATTAAATCAAGTCTTAAGTTTAAAATAATAAAAATTATTAATTAATTTCTAAACAGAAAAGTAAGAAACGTTAGCTGATAACACGAGTCAGACAATTGTAGATAATTTAATTATGTTTTGTCTTCAATAAAGCCTTTTTATTCATATTCTTTTTCGAGTAAAATTCACTTTAAAAATTCAATTTCATGGCAATAAAAAAATTGCATAAAAGAAAATTAATACTAAAAAACTAAAGGAGAAAACGATGATGCAGTTAAAACATTTTCAAAGCAAGAAAGAAATCTCACGAGAGATGACACTGCCACCGTCTTTCAGCTGAGGATTAAAATTTTATGTTTTTAGTTTTAAAATATTTAAGTATCTACGAGTACAAAACGGTAGCTGCCGTCGACTGCTGAGTCAAGTGCTGACCAAGTCGTTACGAACGTCTGTGGTCTTTGTGGCAAGGAAGAGAAGGATAAACGAGAAGCGGCAGGAGGAGGAGAGACTGCAAAACCTATTAGCTCTAAAATAATGAATAAACATAATAAAGAATAATATTAATATTTACGTAGGTAAACATATATAAACATTTTTCGTCTTTTATTTAATCTTCTTTCTTTGAAAAAAAAGATGCGGCGTGGACGGTAAAGTCATGACGCCTTTTCTATATTTTAAAAATATTAATATTTGTTAATATAATGAACAAAGTTTGATTAATGATATACTCTGCATTTTATTCGATAAGTTTTAACCATTTTTCAGGGAGTTTAAAATTTACTCATTCATTATTTAAAAACTATGACACATTACTTTGTATTAGATAATATTTTGCTGATTTTGATGATCATCCTAATCTTTTTATACGGCTATGTCCATGTTCTTCCAAATTCTCAAACCATTTTAGTGTCAAACCGTCCGTCGGTATTGTATGGACGCTTCTATCCTCAAATTCTTACTCTCGGTGTTAAAACGAAATCGTTTTCCAGGAGTACCATCTTATACGAGGGTTATCTGTTCATTTTCATTACAAATTTTCGCTTCAATCATGTTCGAATTCTCTGTCTCTATCTTTGTTATAATGATCTTGTTATAATCATCTTCACTTTGTACGATGACATGCTTTGTAATCGATTTCGGTCCGGTCCTTTTTTTAACCAATTTGTTGCCTTTTTTTAACAATTTTAGATCAGACTTTATCGATGCATGTTGACAATTGCGTGGCATCGACGGTGATTTTATCATTGAATGCTTTTGATTATTTCAAAATTTTGTTTTCTTTTTGTGATGTTTTTTTTTTTATTTACTTTCGTTTTGTCTCGTGTCATAGACGCGTATGTCAATATTTATTGTAGCTTGTTCGGTTATTGTTTATTGACATTATCGAACAACCACCTCGGTCACTTCGGTAACTGTGATTATGATGACTTTTTCAATTTTTTATATCGTTGTTGAGGCAATGTTTAATAAACAACAATAATAAGGGCCGCTATCATTACAGGCATTAACAATTAGTAGGTAACTATAAAGTATAAATTAAAAAAATTTATATAAAAGTGAGAATGTTCTTTTTTTTTAAGCTTTCCTGCTAAAAGAGCACCCCTTTTTTTCTAGAATTTAAACGCCGTGAGCTTTCTACTAGAAAATAAGCACTTTATTAAGGCTTTAACCCTTTTATAAAGTTATAAAAACTTTTAAAAGGTTATAAAATAAAGTTTTGCTGCGAAGAAGTTTAATTTTTTAACCTTAGCGACGCCTTTAAACCAAACGGTCTCTTACTTGTGGGTCCTTTTTGGGGTCTTTTTTTGAGCTAATTGTCCTTTTGTATATATATTATATTTTTTCCTTTTTTATATATATTATATTTCTACTTTTTTATTTAATTCCATATTATTAAGTAACGCCTTCGGTTTGTTTACTTTCGTCTACGTGTCCATCTTTTCAACGCCCGCCGAGTTGAATCGAGTACTTTCATTGTTCAGTAATCAAGTATGTACTCAAAAAAAAAAAAAAGAAGAAGAAGAAGGAGAACAGAAAAAGGAAGTAAAGAAAATGAGCCGGAGAGAGATTCGTTAATTTGCCAAACAAATAAAACTAATCGAATAAATCAGGCAAGAAAACCTTACAACCTGCTTTTAACAAATAAACAACAAACAAACAAACAACAATTTGAACAGTCCAACAATCAGGCGAACGCTACACAGTGACCACGACGATACCGATAGCGACACCGAGAATGTATCGGAAAGCATTTCCTTCGTACAATCGATTTGTGCGCCTCGTAAATAAATTTCAATTACAACAAATTTAAATCGTGATCTTGATTATGGTGTCGTGTGTAAGTGTGCAACATGGCGCGCATATCAGGCGAATTATGCCAAAAAAAAATAACAACAACAACAATAACAACAACAGCAAAAACGCAGCGACGGTTTATGCTACGACGATGGCGATGGCGATGGTGATGGTGATGGTGGTGGCGGTTATGATGATGATGATGATGATGCTGATAGCGAATAAGCGCCTCGTTCAACGACAGCATGATACAATTACAAGAAGAAAAAAAAAACATTTTAAATTTACAACACGTAATACGCAAACACAGATTTAAGGCACACACAAACACACACACACGTAAAAAGCGACATGCCCCGTAGGAAAAATGCGAACAGTTTGTGATGAAAAGGAAGACGTATCGAAAACGAATGAAGTTGAAATTAAAATTTCATACATTTATTGATTTATAAAAATATCGGAAAGAAATCAAGATAAAACGAAACGAAACGAAATAGAAATCGCATATATTGCATTCTATGTCAAGCAAAGAGAAAAAGTCACCGAAGACAAAGTTTCTGAGGAGAAAAGAAACAAAGACACTGAATATGACCAAAAATGGGTTGGTCTCCAAAGCGAAAGGGACAAAGAATGATTGAAATTTGTTTCAACAGCCACCGTTTGACGTTTAAAGAAGCCTATTGAAATTTAAGCGGTTTTGTCCTCAAAGCGTTATCAAATCTGTGCAATAATTAAGCGCAACAAAACTGTCTTGTGATTGTCTTGTCCAGTTTTTTGAAGGATTCCAAGAAGATTACGCCTTTGGCCGATCACATTCGCTGACTGAAGTTCTTCAGTTTTGTATTGTTCCTTCATTTCTGTGTTCTATTCGTATCATTTGAGATTTCTACGGCCTCAAAAATAATCATTTCCTCCAAAGTCACGATAATTGGTCGATCTAGAGATTCTTCTTTTTCAATGCGTTTGTTTAATTCGCATTAATAATGCATAAATCCTTACAACATTGGAAATTTCTTGCATGAAGAAGGAGGCAGCATGACGTAGGTATGTATAATTTTCCTACAGGGATACTTACAGATTCATAAATAGTTGTCGTTGATGCAAAAACTTGCTGGACGAGCCATATACTACGTTACGAAGCAAAAAAGAGCAACCCAAAAACAACAACACCAACAATAAACACAACCACAATAACAAAACCACAAGACATAATGAGAGGAACAGCAACAACAACAGCAGCAACAACAACAACAACGACAACAACAACAACAACGACAACGACGACGACAACAATGAGCTTATAATTTAACAAAAAGTTATTTAGTTCTGTTTGTTTTGTGAAGATTATCGAGATTTTTGTGTAAATCGAATTATTGCCAATTTAGTCTGTCTGACTGTTGATGTGTGTGTGGGTATTTACATGTGTATGGGTGTGCGATATATATTCGTCAGTAACCAACCAACGAACGATTGTCGCTGGCGGTTCTCGTGTTTGTAATCAGTTCAACGCTTACAAACTGCTTCAATTGAGGCAATTTAGACTCAATCCTCCCATTCCATCCCCCTCAGCCCTATCCGCCTCGCCTCCTCCCCATCCCTCCCTCGCTCTATACCTCACTCATTTCTGTTGCTCTGTCCGTTCTTTGTTTGTGGCGTGATGCGGTGCGGCGTTGCGCCAGCATTAATGGCCGGGCGAACGCACGGACGGACGGGGCAGTTCGAAGATCGCAGGATCGAGTAGCGTGGACGATCGACGCGTATCCGATCCGGTAATAAAACCTCAAGAATTGAAATCAATTTTCAATTATTGCAGTTTTTCTATGTCTCTCTTTTCGCTGCTGCTGCTGCCGGTGCCGCTGCGCCGATTGTTTGTTTGTTTGTTGTTTCCTTTTCATTTTAGTATGTTGTTTCTTTAGTCTTCTGCTTTAATTTAGCAAGTAAATCGTTCGCTTTCTTTTCTTTTTTTTTTAAAAAAAAACTAGAAATAAAATTACAAAAAAAAAAACCGAAATTTTTAAAAAATTTTAACTTGATTTCATTGATCTGATTAATTTCAATTTTTCCTGTAGCACCGTCCGTGTATTTATTACAAATAAACCAACTAAACAAATCCAAAAAACGAGAATATATTAAATTAAAAACTATGTATATATTATTAAAAAAAAAAAACCAATTTTGAAACAAAATTTCGAGTAATCGCTAAAGTGTCTTGAAGCTTTAAATCAAATTTTGCTCACTTGTCTCTCTCTCTCTCAACGAGTGACGGTAATCGTTGGCGGAAGTTGGCATACATTTAAAAGCGGCACAGACGGCACAAACAACCCAAAAAAAAAACAATCGCCGGCAATCCTTCTTTTCCATTCGTATAGTATGCAACTAATATAACGCATTATCTATAGTTAATAATCCATTCTTATGCCGATCGATCGCTTTTGTTTCCCCTCGATCCTCCCTCGCGATCGCTTTGAACTTCTTCGTTGCACGTAGTCGCCTCGCCGCGCCTCATCCTCCAAAGTGTGCAGAATATTAAATTGCTCATCGTCGAATATAAATGGTTTTAATCTGTGCCAATGCGTTTGCGTTAGACGCCGCGCTTCTTCGTAATCAAAGGTATCACGAAGAATTCGCCTGCGAAAATTGGTTTATGGCCAATAAGCAGGCTTGGTAACAATGAACAGAGCGGCGCAACAAATCACAGACGACGCGAATTTGCTTCATTAGACACTATAAACTTGTGCAAAATATAAGAGTTAGAGAAAAAGAAAGAAATCGAGAGACTTAAGGCACTAAATGTTAAACAATTTGTTAAAATAAAATTTATTTCGGAATTTAATAATTCCGTTAATTTTCGATGGATTTTTTTTTATTAAAAAAAGCCTATTTAGCAACGAATTTCAAGAGTTTAAAAGACCAGAAAATATTGTGAAAATCTGTCATGGAGTTATAAAGTTAAGCTCGCTGGAGTAATGCAAGGTAAGGAAAAAGAATAGGAAAAGAAAAGAATATCCAAAAGTAGCTTGAGGATGTTGAATAGAAACATCTAGAAAAACGCCGCATCGGTTTCTTATGGCTTTGTATTATTTTTAACCTGCAATGTCCGACAATTTTAAGCAGTTATATACGACTGCAAAGTGCGCTAATTTAAAAAAATTTATTTTGAAAATTTGTGTGCAAGAAAAAAAAATACATCGTTAATTACGTAATTTTATCCGGCATAATTGTCCATCGGAACAAACATTTCGAAATTTGGTTAAAAATTTCGATAAACTAGATCAGTTCATAATAAAACTTTTCAAGAGCCCTAAAAAATTCAAATTAAATGGATTGAAAGGAAAACAAATAAGCGAGAATATGTGTACTAATGGTAATTTGTAAAAATCAAAAAATATCAAAACTCATTACTTGTAATTAACGTAGACTCTAGATTTTTTAGAAAAATATTCTTCAAATAAATTCAGAGGTTTTTTTTATAGCTTTAGCATGAAAAATTAATGCAATCCTCAACGGCGTAACAGAAACAGAAACAAGAACAAGAACAATAAAAACAACAGCAGCAACAATAAGAAGTGAGTTCATTTCAGACTCAGCCGATGAGTCATTCTTTTTAACTTGCTGTTAATGCTACTATCGCGCTGCTGCTGCTGCTGCTGCTGCTGCTGCTGTTAATGTCCTCGCTCTTCGTTCTTCCCGAGTCTACTGTGCTTCACTGTCTTGTCTTTGTCTTTACTGCTGTCAGAGGTTTTTATCATTTCAGCCACTCACAAGTCATTTGAATGTTGTTGCATTCTTATAGGTGTTGTTGTTGCTGTTGTTGTTTTTGTATAGCTTTTTAAGAACTGTTTTCATTGATGAAATTATACTGTTATATTTACTTAACATACTTACGGACATACTTCGACACTTTGCTCTGTTTTGCAATTTTATTGCTTCGATTAATATAAGTCGTTATTGTTGTTGTTGTTGTCGTTGTTATTGCCTTGATGACATTCTCGTATTTGCAGTTTGATTTGGTCGGTGGCGTCATTAAACCATTTACAACACTTGATAAGCGTTGCGTCCTGGCGCCACGTTAAGAACGGTGTGCGTGTATATTTAAATTCTTTGTGGCTCTCTCTCGTTTTATTGTTTCGTTTCTTGCTTGCCTTTCTTAGCAGCTTAGCATCGTAACAGCTGTTTTTTTTTTGTTTAATGTTTTTGTAGCTTTTTGCAAATTTCTGTAGTTTTCTTTATTATATTTTTTATAATAAAAAATTTTAATATTTTTTAACAATTTTTAATCATGTTTAAGTTAGTAAAAACTTCTGCAAAACTCATTTCAAAGATAAATTGAAATTTTAAAAAAATTAAAAAAATTAAAATAAATTTAAAAAAAATAAATTTAATTAAAAAAATATTTTAAAAAATAAGCCAAAAAATACGAGAGAAAATTAAGCGAATTATGTATATACTATGAATGATTTTTTTATTTGACAAGAATCAAGTTCGTTTCTTAAGTCTTTGGTTTTTATCTACAGACTTGCTCTCATAATGAGCAGATAATAGAATTTTTCGGCTCAAACAGGCCTAAACAGATTTGTGTTTGCGATTATAATTATAAGGATTAATATTGATTTTGGAAATTTTGCAAATGAAATTAATTTGGGTATACCTCGAATCACCACAGATAATACCTCTTCCTTCACTTGAGTCTTCTAAATTTGTTCTCAGCATTCAGCATTAAATTTTAATGATGATTTTAGAGACTAATAGTGGCTATTTTTTTTCTTATTAATAATTATTCAGATAATTTTGAATTTTTTTCAAAGTTATGAACTTTAGCGGTCATAACTTTGTTTCTTCTAAAGCAATTTTTAAAAAATCTTTTACGATATTGAGAGCTGAAATTTTCGGCTAACTGAGTCTTTTTAATAATGAAAATCCATTAGAGTAATTTTGAGTATTTTGCATAACTCTTTCGAACATAACTTTTTTTCTTCTAATCCATTTTTTTATAAGCTTTTACGATGTTGAAAGCCGCAAATTTCGGCTAACTGAGACTGATTAAATAATGAAAATCCACAAAGAAGTTTGAGAGCTATATGCATTAGCAATATTACCTTTCATGATGAGTCGCATCATCAAATTCATCATTTTGTAGTATTTTGTAGTATTTTGGTTTATTTGTAGATGCTCTGTCTACGGTCTTTAATTTATATATGTAGAGGTTTCGGAGTCTGTGGCTTTACTCTTCTGGTAGAAAAGAAGCCATGCAAATTCGACAAAACTCATTTGAAATGTTATTAAGAAATAAAAAGAGATGGTTTTGGCTTGAAAATAATTGCAAATTCGAGCAGCGGGACAACTTTTCATCTAAACAATACATATTTATTTGATCAATATTTGCTCTGCACTGTCTACTGAGCGAGCAAGAAAGAGAGGGAAGAACATTATTTAATCGTATACTTTATGAGCACTATCTAATAATATCTTTTCCTTAACAGTGTTGAGAAGATTAATAAAAACCAAAATAATGGTTAAAAAAAGGCAAAAAATGGCAAAAAAACTATACTAATTAATTGCTGGCGAGTTGTTGTTTTTTTGTTGGTGTTTTTTGTTGTTGCTGTTGCTGTTGCTGTTGCTGTAAAAAGAAGTGCCTGACTTCGCCACTCAACATTCAAGCCATGATGAAGAGTCACGGCAGCGCATTTTGATTAAAAATTTCATAAACTCATTTTAATTATGCACAAGCTTTACATTATGCTCGTAATTAATTAAACGATTTATGAAATCAGGAAAAGTAGGAGCGACAACAACAACAACAACCAAACGAAAACCTTCATTTCCCTCGCGGCAGGCAATCCGGCAGTAATAACGCCACATGGCGGAGCACAGCGCGCCGTATGGCCGCAACGCTGCCACTGCTGCCGCCTGCGAAAAGTGCTTAAGTGGCGCAAACGGCCCGGTCACCGATTTCGCCGACGAGTCAGCAGCGCGTTTTAATTGAAAGCCAAAAGAGCGCGGGGCGCGCATTTTTCATCGCCCATCAGCGACGATGCTGGGAGTTACGTATGCGTTGCGAGGCGTTGCACAGCGTTGCTTTGTATGGCGTTGTTTTGTATGGCAAAGCATGGCGCTGCGTTGCGTTGCGATCGCCAATGATTATGATGAGTCTGCCAGAGCGATCAGGTGAGTAACTAAAGAGTATATATATGTATGTATATGTATATATATATTTTTTTAAGCATTTTTCTAAGCCTGTTCACAAATTAAATTTAGCTGCCAGTGTTCGGAAAGTGCTGCACCACCTTCTACGCGTACAAGGAGGAAGCATGCCTTCCTTGGCTGCGCCGGCGACTTGGAGGAGGCTGTTTGCGACGACCTCCTCGTGTGTCCATCAACAGATTGCACAGTTTATTAAATTCAACGCTGTAATTCATCAACTCTGGCTCATCAAGTTGCGGCCACGGCCTCGCGGTGCATCGTGTACGGGCGGACCGTTGAGCTTGTCGAGGCCAGCTGTGGCCAGATCGCAATCGCCAGGTAGGCATGTTGTTGTTGTTGTTGTTGTTGTTGTTGGACCGCCAGTGAAGACCGCCAGTTAGAATCAAGCCGGCCGTGTATACGATACATGCATGCGTTCGCGTTGTGCCGCAGAAGCTCTCGTCACGGCCCGATGAAATTTATGACCCTCGCGATTAAATGGCTAACAAGGCAGGGAGAGAAAAAGAAAGAGAGAGAGCGAAAGGAGGACGTATAGCTCAAACTAGCCGCCCCTGTCTGGCAAATAGACTGTCCGTCAGTCTGTAACTGCGTCTTTCAATCAAATTAACGTTAAAAAACTGCCGAAGTTAGTGCAGATGCACACGCACCGACACACACACACCGGCAACGGCACTTGCTATCTCTCCGTCGCCTTCGCCGCAGTCTTCGCGCGCGATCCGCAGAGACTGCCACCGACACTAACAATGTATTAAATTTACATTCATTAGTTTTTTTTTGTAATTAATCTTTGACTGCTTGTGGATTTTTTAGCAGCACTCTCGCTGCGGTAACGCCGGCTGCAGCGGCGGCGGCGGCAGCTTCGACTGCAGCTCCAGCTAATTACGAAAACGTAATTAATTCTCTTTCTTCCTGCGCGAAGGAGGTTTCTAAAATGCGGCAAAAAACCACAAAAAAAAAACAAGAAAGCAAAAAAAAAATTAAGCAAAAAAAGGTGCAGCCAACACTTGTTAGCATGTTTATTTATTTGTTAATTATTGCAGTCAGCGAGGTCCCGGATCAGGCTGACGATCAGTCGACTTTTGGCTGCGGTTTAGCGGAGGATTTAAGAAAAGTACGGCATCGTCGTCGTCGTCGTTGGTTTGCGTTACGTTAGAGCTCTAAAGACTCCAAAGAAGCAGAACAAGAGGAAAGAAGGGGGGGAGAGAGAGAGAGAGAGAGAGAGAGAAGGAAAGAAAGAATAGAGACGCGGCTGAAACTAGCTAAAAAATAAAACTCTTTTATTATACTAAAAAATATACAAATTAATTAATGAATTATTCTTGAGCTGCAGCGTGCATAACTCATAAACTTAACGAGTTTAATCAACAAAGTGTACAAATAAATCGTTTAATTAGTTACGTTGTAAGGTTTGTGCCACATGCGAGCGGTGCTACCACTAACCACCAACCAACCAGCCTTAATTATTTCGTAACTACGAGTATAAAAACCCTTTCTTGATTGCGCAAATAATGCACACTTTTTAAATTCTCAGCTTAAAATTCTCAGATAACCGATTATGGAAGAAAGGAAGGAAGGAAGGAAGGAAGGAAGGCAGATGGTTTTTAGAAAGATTAAAAATGTTACAAACACGAAATGGGTTGATTGAAAAAATGAGACATTCTCAATTTTATTTATAAAAAAAAATTATTCACGTAAAAAAAGGAAGCAGGAATAGAACAGAGTTTATCTTTCTCTTCCTCTTTCGGTTTAATATTATTTTGAAGTTTGCAAGAAAAAATAAAATTATTAAAAAAACCGCACCAACCAAGCCTTTCAAAACAACGAAAAACCATTTAAGGGTAAAAGAATATGGTTGGAGAATGAAAGGCATGACATGAAGATTTTTAAACAAAAGCGCAAAGATTTGCAAACTTAGAAGTTTTAGAAGTTTAGAGTTTGTACTTTTGAGTAAAATAAAAATTTCAGCAATTTTCATAAAAATATTGCGATTTTCTGTTGATTAAAAATGACACCTCCTATTGAAAGGTGTCCCTATTTTTTCAAAGTTATTTGCCTGGACCCGCTTGATTTGAAGTGCCCGCTGAATATATAAATAAACGTCTTCAGAAAGTACTTCAAGGTCCTTTAAGGTACTCAACAAGAATAATTTAAACGTAATTAACTTTATTGAAATAAAAAAAAGTTTAGTTTTGATCTAAAGAGATTTATTTTTTCTAGCTTTTGACTTTCGTTTGACAAAAAAAAAACCGCTCTTATTTAAATACATCAAGAATATAATTAAAACTCTATTATGTTTAGAATGAAAAAATGAGTTTCTGAGTTCCTTAAAAAAGTTCTGTTAAAATCGATGAATATGGCGTACCTTTATATACATATTTCTCGATACAAGCACAAAATATACGACAATGTCTTTAATCTTGCTGTCAATTATTTTTAATAAACACAAAAAAAAAAAACCAAGAGATTTGCAGCTCTTTTAAATTATTTCTTTATGTCTTTGCTGCAGCTAAAATAAATTTCATTTTTATGCAAACAATTTCTGAGTAGAAAATAATTTTAATTTTACAGATAGTAGCGTATGAATAAGTTTTAATATTAAAAAAAGCAACTACTTACGTCGATACAAAGTTTATAGTTTTTAACATATTAAGAAACTTCTATGTCTTCTTCTTCTTCTTCTTCTCCTATTTGATGCAGGTACTCGTATCATTACTTTGAACAATTTCACATAAACCATTAAAAAACATTTAATAGTAATATTATTAATAAAAAAAATAATTTTTTAGTAACTTGCAATTTTTTTTTTCTTCTTTTCTTGTCTCTGAAGCCTCTTCTTTCAACCCATCAACAATTTATTCATTCTCATTACATTTTATCTCATTTTCTTGTAAGTTTTGACGGTACCTTTTGAAACCGAAATTCAGTAGCTGTCTGATGTCTTTAGCGACAATAACCACATGATTCGGTAACTGTATATAATACGAATGCGGTAGAGAAAACCATAAAAGATTCTATTTCAATTTGCGGCCACGAACAAACAAAGCATTTAATCTATCCATTAAATGTTGCGGAGCGCCGCTCAGAACAGAAGGTACAGACGTCAAACCATGGATGATGGACGGTCCGGTCCATCAGATGGACGGTTCGCGTTCTATGGCTGCGGCCGAAAAGGCAGAATAAACCTTGTTAAGAAAAAGTTATACACAGATGAATGGTTGGTTGGTTGGTTGGATGGTTGGTTGAGGAGACAGGCCGACAAACAGACTGACAGAGGGACAGCAGGTTGCACGTAGTACAACCTGATGGATGGTTAGCATCGAATATACACGTGAGGATAAGGATAACGCATGTGGAAAGGCAATTAACACAACAAATGGCAACAACGAAGACACAACAAACAAAAGCCGGCCTCTAATTAATAAATTACCAACAAAAAATCAACTGAAACAAAAGTCATGGATAAGAAAAATAAAGCAAAAAAAAATAAATGCAATAGAAAGAAGAATAGTTACTGTATTGGTAGCAGAAGAAGAAGAAGAAGCAGCCGCAGCAGCAGCAACAACAGAAGGAGTATCGGAAGCAACTGAGAAGTACTAAATAGCAACTGAAAAGGAACACCAAGCCGAACAAAACACAACAACAACAACAACAACAACAACAACAACAAAACCACCAAACCAAATTAACAATGGCACTAACAAGACCGACCGAACCGACCTCTCTACTCCTCTACGGTCGGTCAAGCTAAGGATTAGGTATGGGCGGTTGCGGTGAGCGTTAATTACCGCAACGCAGTACACAAAAAGACACACGCACACACACATAAACTACTACTACTGCTACTACCAGCGACTTGAAAATGTTTGTGAGATCCTGAAATCCTGAGAATGGTACGAGCATGAACGAAAAAGCAAAAATTATATTTCAAAATGATGACAATGGTAACAAAAAACCGAAAAATAACAACAACAATAACAACCTCAAGAACAACAACAACAATGTCAAAAACAACAACAACAACGCAAACAATAATGTCTTACGAAAGAGTTAACAATTGTTATTGTTTTCGATTTATGTCAGCCACGAGACGAAAGCGATCGAAACTGCGCAGTCGAGAAAGTGCAAAAGGCGGTCACTAAAAAGCAACAACAACAACAACAACAACAACAACAACAACAACAAAAAACAGCAACAACAACAACAACAACAAAACCACCAAACCAAATTAACAATGGCACTAACAAGACCGACCGAACCGACCTCTCTACTCCTCTACGGTCGGTCAAGCTAAGGATTAGGTATGGGCGGTTGCGGTGAGCGTTAATTACCGCAACGCAGTACACAAAAAGACACACGCACACACACATAAACTACTACTACTGCTACTACCAGCGACTTGAAAATGTTTGTGAGATCCTGAAATCCTGAGAATGGTACGAGCATGAACGAAAAAGCAAAAATTATATTTCAAAATGATGACAATGGTAACAAAAAACCGAAAAATAACAACAACAATAACAACCTCAAGAACAACAACAACAATGTCAAAAACAACAACAACAACGCAAACAATAATGTCTTACGAAAGAGTTAACAATTGTTATTGTTTTCGATTTATGTCAGCCACGAGACGAAAGCGATCGAAACTGCGCAGTCGAGAAAGTGCAAAAGGCGGTCGCTAAAAAAGCAACAACAACAACAAGAAGAAGAACAGCAACAACAACAACAACAATAAGAGCAGAATACCACCGAAACGACAGCATAAACTTGTGTACCTCAAAAGGTGCCTTAAATTGAGCGTGCGTTTTTTCGGCGCTGGACAAATTGCCGAACTCTACTATTAAAATTCTTAATCTACATGCCTTTTTTGGTGCTTGAAGGAGATTTAGCTCAGAAAAATGACGCTTCTTACGTCTTTATAACCTAACTTTAAGGACCTTAAGTTTTTTTAAGGCACCTTAAAATGTTATATTGAAATATTGGGGCCTCTGTAATAATGCGAGCAAGAAAAAAGCCCTTGAGAAGATGAGAAGATCGATTGTAAGGGATGCTATTTTCGGGGCAGAAACTCATAAAAGCCTTTGACGTTTCGTACTATTTTTGATTAACAAAATCAGCTGTTTTTTTTTCTCTTCTACGTTAGTTCTCTTTTCGAGATTATACTGTTGTAAAGAGAAATAATCTTTGAACTAATCTTTAACAATTCGCCCCCCGCCCTCCGCCCCCTCCACCTATTCTTCATCTTCTTACTTCGATTACCATTACCAATCTTGTTACTACTACTGCTACTATAACTACCACTACCATTTTTTACTACTACCATTTTTTACTACTACCATTTTTTATTACTTCTTAACTTTTCGGCCTCTTAAGTTTCGGAAATTATTATTATTATTAGTTATTATCATTATTGTGTTTTGTTTGTTATTGTTTTTATTATTGCTGCCGTTGCATCGAAAGCCAACAGCAGTAACTTTGTTGTTGTTGTGTGGCGGTAGCGGCAACAGCAACAGCAGCAGCCGCTGCAGTGTGTGAGGTCTTTGCGAAGGTGCTCCGCTTAACTGAACGGCACTGGACGGACGGACAGACGGACGGACGGACGGACGGCTGGACGGCGTCTTCTAACTAACTAATTTACTCCATCATCATTAACAACTACTCTTTGCAGACGCTTGAGTTTCGAATTTCGTCTGTTTCGTATACGATTCGGCGGACAATAACATTTTATTGCTTTTGCTGCCGTTCCTCGCCCCCGACCCCGCCCCCGCCACCGCCACAACTTTGTTTAGGACATTTGCAAAAGGCTGCTATACAGCCATGATTATTACAATGAAGCATATAAAATAGTGTAATTAAATAGCATTTGACGAGTGCGTCGTACCTTTGCCATCATCACTTCGTAAAAGCGTTCCGAAGATTGCTACGATTTTATTTACAACGCGTCGCGTCGCGTCGCGTTGCTTCATGTCGTGTCACGCGCTGATCAACCGGGATGAGATGCTGATCAATTATTGTCGCGTCGCAAAGATTTCGATCGAATAGAATAACAGTCGCCGAATATTCAAGCATGTTTTAGTAAACATTAAAGAACATGTAAATTTTAATGAAATTTTAATTTGTTCGGCGCGTTTTGAGTAATAAGTTTGTTTCCTTTTGGTTAACGAGTTATTACTGTGTTAATGAAATAACAACAGAAAGAAATCCAGTAATCTTTCTTTTAGTGTTCCTCTTTTCTTAGTTTTAACTTTTTTTGGGACATTATTTTTTGTTAATTTTTGTTTTCTGAAATCTTGATTTCATTTTAGACCAAGTTAGCTTAAGTGTCGCTGATACGTTTGTAAGCGCTATTGTAATCAGTAAAGCGTATTCATGTGGCGCGGTTGGTTTGTTCGATGTATTCAAAAAACCTCGAAAACGACAACGTCTCTTCACAAGAGATTACTCTGATTACACTTTTTCGGACGAAAAATAGCATAAAAATTCATTTTGATAACTTAGTCGTTTTGAAATGGAATTTTATTCAAATGTCAAAGGTCCAAAGTTAATTTGAAAACTTTATTTTCACCGTCCTTTTTCTTCTTTTCTTTTCCTATTTGCCCTTTTCTCTTGTCTTGTTGTCTTTCTTCTCGATTTTTATCGTTATGGTCTCGTAGTGGTTGCCGCCCTTCCAACACATATGGCTTAAATGCATTCTGGAAATAATTGTTGTTCCCAAAATAATTATATATATATTAAATATTCAGTAGCCGCGCGTCGCCTTTGTTCATTTCAACCATATCAGAAGATCAGCAAAAACGCCCGCCCCTTCTTCTTATCCAGAGAACACAAAATTACGTCAATGACTGACCGCCACCGAACCGTTTTTAAATTGTTCCACTAAATTACGTCCACTAAATTAAATTAACATCGAGACATTAACATTCGAGGCTAATCGCGCTGTAAATCAAATAATTTCTAATTTCGTAATTTTGAATTCTTAACTTTATCAAAGTATCAGGCAGGGGCCCACCAGAGGCATCCAATATCTATGCAGACATGTTCATTTTTCCAACTGAATAAAATAACATAAAATTTTTTTTCTTTTTTTTTGTAAAAATTGACGGAAGAAGTAACCGCAAGGATTAGGTTCCTTTCTAGTCCACAGAAGTAATTATTTATCGAAGAGCTCATTTAAGGGCCTTGATTCGAATGAGACTTACTCACAACCTTGGAAATTATAAATTTATCATATAATAAAAAGCTTCCATGAACGATTAAAGATAGACAGAATATTACATACATCCTTTTAGAATGGAAATTATGTCTAAACTTTGTTCTGATATATGTACGTTCGTTCTTAACCCTTCTTTTGGTTTTGAAGTGGATTGAATGAGAATTACAGAAAACGGGTTCAAGTCCTGCATAACTATTGGTACGAATATTTAATAAGTAATACGAATATTAATAGGAATAAACATGTCTCAAATGAGACTAAGACACAAACGGGTTCGTGTCTTGGATAAGTAGGAACACGACGGTTTGATAAGATTTCAATGAGATTACATGAGATTTTCCTAAAATTGGTTCGTATCTTGGTTAAGTATGGATACAAATGTTCAATGAAAAATTGTATTAAAAGAGTATTAAGGAAGAAACTGGTTCGCGTCTTGGATAAGTACTCATACGGACACTAATGTTTGATAAGATTTAAATTACTTTATGTGAGTAGTAATAAGTAGGTATGAGTATTATGATGAGTATTAAATGAGTGTGTGAATACTCTTTGTACTTATATATAAAATATTTTGTAGATAGAATCGTTTGCTAAGTCCAAAATTTGAATCCTTGATAATAATAAATGTATGTACGAGTGTGTATATAAAAAAAATTATTACGCAATTTTGTTCTAAGTCTAACTGAATAGACGTACTCAAAACTACTTACGGATTATTATGAATAATTGATTAGAGTTTTTAATTTTGTTTCGCAACAAAAGATAATCCAATAAAGTTATGATAATCAAAATTAAAGTAATAAAGAATACATAATACATTTTTGTTATCATTTCAGAAATACGTAGGTACAAAAAGAATACGTACAAATGAAAGAAGCTGGTTTTCTAAAGTAACACAAACATGATAACAAAACAAAGTCAAGAAAGAAAAATTCCCGTCATTTTGAATAAAATTCATGAGTCTTTCTGCAACAATCCTTGATTTTGTTAATAATTTGAAAATTGTCTTTCATTACAGTTAAGTACGTCTGTGGAAAAATTGATGAAGTGTTAATCACGCAACTTTTTTCGCCCTTCGATAGTGACAGCTTTGAAATTTTAAAAGCGGAATTTGCTGGACTAATTTATTAACACTTTCGTTATAGGTACTCACTCACACCCTTCCTTAGTAACTTTTGGTAACACCATTCGTCCATCCGTCCGAATGTCAGTAATTGTGAGTGCGACAATTTCACGCTGACATCGCTTCATCGAAACAAGAGAGTAAAAAAAAGGGGGGAAATTGCGTTAATTTGTTTTAATTTTAAATTATTTGCATACATATGTCTCAAAGGTCATGAACGGGAGTGAAAATAGCAGGAACAACAACAACAACAACAACAACAAAAGCAGCAGGAAATAAATTAACCCTGTATTAACCTGCGCATCAATCGGCGTCAGTGAATAAATAGAGGGACGAAAGAAGAAAGGCATGTTGATTGCTGCGAAGGAATGAGCCGTTTTAATTTTTTGCTGTTGGTGCTCTGCTTCTTCTTCATCTTGCCCTTCTTATTTTTTCCTTGTTAGAAAGTTGACTGCTGTCTTTCCCTCTTTTATTATTTTTGAATTTTAGATTATTTTCACATTTTGAACATTTCGATTTCGATTTCGATTTTAGGCAGCTCATGCGCTTTTGTTTATTTTGTTTCTTTTTGAAAACTTTTTCTTTTAGCTCAATATAATTATTATCGCAGCAATTGAGTTTCCGGTCAGCAGCGGATGGTCAGCAATGAGTCGGTCCGTTGAGTCTACCGGCGCGGCGCGTGCACTCACGTTGAGCGACGATACAAAAAAAAACAAAAACAACCGAAATGCATCAACGAGCGAGCCAACAGATGTCACAGGAAATAGTTCCAACAACAAATAGTAACAACAACAACAACAACAACAACAATAGCAGCAACAACTAATTGCCCAATTAAATTGCTTTTTCATTTTCAAGATAATGCAAATGTTTTTTATAGCTTTTAGTTTTCTTTTTCTTCTCTTCTTCTTCTTCTTCTTCTTTCTTCTTCTTCAATTTTTCTCTTTTTATTTGTGTTCTTGGGGCTGTTTTTTTTTCAAAATTCCTTAAAAAAAGGAATCCTCAACTAAAATGAATAAAACTCAAATCAAGTCTTCTGTCATTGAGATCCTTTTTAGGCTGGCTTAAAACAAATAACCCTTGGCTAAGCAACAGAATGGCAAAAGAAGGAGAACAAGAAGAAGAAGAAGAGCAGGAGCAAGCTGCTATAGTTACTCGCTTCCTGATGCTTCCTTCCACCGTCACTCGCACCGTAAGGGCGGCCACCTTGAGACTCATACGAAGCTGCTCGATCGCAATCCGCGATCGATGACGCGTATATGAATCGATTGCTCGGTTTGCTCTAACTAACCCAAAGGAATTTGCTTTGTAAATCCAATTTAAATTTCGAAATTAAAATCAACCGTCAGAAGCCGGCCGGCTGCTTCCTCACGCCTGGTACCGTGGCGCTAACCGGAACGCTTCAGTTTCAGCCCGAAGCATCATCATTATCATGACATGATCATCATCGTCATTATCATCGGCAACGGCAACGAAATCATTCCAAATCGTTAAAATATTGAAACATTTGAAAGAACTGAAGCCTTGAAACATTGTGTGAAGCGTTGCGATTTCCCCCCGCCGCGTTTATTGATTAAATAAATGATTGCCTGCATTGAACGGAAGCCCGCGGCTAGTCCGCGAAATGGACCGGCTAGAAATTACTGGCCCGCACTGCCCCGCCTTGACGCCTCACCGCTTCCGCACTCGGCGAGATCTGTCACGCTCAGCCGGCATACACGGCCAGCAGCCGTAGCCAGTCGCTAAGGACATACGCCGCACGGCTTTCATTGGCACATCGTTTCAATTAAAGCCCGATTTGTTACCAGGCGCGGCATTGGTCAAGTTTAATTGGAAGAATCAATATTGAATCTAGCCGTTTATATTGATTGCTAAAGGATTTATGAGCGTAGATTGTTGCCGCTAAATGTAACTCAGCAATATTTTAGAGATAGAGCTAAACCGTGACGTGTTTAAGGTAGTCTAGACCACCCCTCATTCTGCTTCCCTACAGCAGAGAGAGAGAGAGAGAGAGGATGATCAGGGGGTGAGGGTGAAGGGGCAGGAAGAAATTAAGGGAAAAAAGAAGGTATGTTAAGAGAAAAAACAGAGTTTAAGATGCCCAAAATGAAGAAGAAAAAGGGTGGTTTATTTTTGAGGGCAGTAGAGGTGAAAAAGAAGTTAGAAAATGAGAAAAGAATTTAGAGATTGATTTTTAATATTTTTTATTTTTTTATTTTTATTTTTTTGTTGATATTTTTAATCAATATTTATATAATTATATATTGTTATCTTTGATTTAAATGACGATGCGAAAGAGTTAGGAATAAGGACAAGAATGAGTATGCGAATAATATCGTATAATCTGTAAAATATTGAAAAGAGCCGCTAGAAAAAATATAAAAAAATTAATCTTGGGAATTTTTTTTTTTTTTGCGACACTTTAATTAACTTTAAATTTTATTTAACTTTATTATATTCTGTTAGGTAAATAAACTAAATAAAACTTTTAATTTTTAGCAGATTTTATGAATATTTTAATATATGTAGTTTTTTCAATATTTTAATTTTCAATTTTTTAAATTTCCATCGAAAATCGTACCGCAAAAGTGTGTTGAGAAATCCTTCATTAAAATACTCGTAACCTAATTATGCTCGAAGTTCATCAGCGACGTAGAAACCAATTCAAAAACGTAGATTTCTACCATCCTAATGATCTTCATTTTCTTTGGGGCAAAAAAATGGAAAATTTCACGCAATTTGTAAACAAATGCTTTGACAGTTAAACTAAACGAAAACAAACAAATATTTTTTATATTCTTATCTCAATTTCATCAACCCGTAAATTATGGTAACTTCTAAACTAGGTAAGTAATTTTGGTTTTCTTAATTATGGTAATTATGTATACAATAATTACGAAAAAGAAAGCTTAAGCGAGAGTAAATGCTTCCAAAAACAAAAAAAAGGGAATATAAAATGGGTACCTTTTTAACGTCGTAACGAGGTATTAATGATTGTAAGAAGAGCAAAAAGTGAGTTAATAAAAAAAAATGTCAAACGAAAATGTTTTATAAATACAACATATCTTGTTTTTACAACAGAGTAGCATACAATAAAAACAACGCCGCGTTTTGGTAGAGACGTTACGCATAACAAAAAACCGGTACGACTTCATAAAATCATTATGAATTTAACTAAAAGAAAAATGTCTCATTCTCGTCTCATTTTTATACATTCTTCCAAAGTTATCCCCCCCACTTTTTGGTATCTCACTCTCCCTCTCTCTCTCTCTCTCTCTCTCCTTCTCATTTTGATCGCCTACATATACGTACTTTTCACCAACAGAGCGTTGGAAATTGTTAACTTTTAAATTGTTTATCACATTTATCCGTTTTCATACGAAAAACTTTATTCAATTAAGGACGATTTTTATACCCTTCATTGGTTAATAAGTACAACAACAATAAAAGCACTATATGTAGGTATATGCCCGCTTAACTTTTAATCTTCATACCAACAACAACAACAACGCTCTGTTTATTAGAGAGCACTTCACTTGTTACGTAAGCCTTCAGAAAAAGAGAACCAGTAGAAGCAGCAATGAAAACAACAACAACTATAGTGCTATGGTCTTCTTCTTATTCGTTGTTAGCTCCTTATTTTGTGTATATAAACTGTTCTTTGTGATCAAAATCGCGGCTTCTGTTTATGCTGACGACCTGATTAGTGGTTAACTTTCCACCCACTTTCCAGGCGCACCTCTCTCTGCACACTCTCTAACAATCTCTGTCTTTCTCTCTCTCTCTCTCGCTATGTGTGTTGACAATGGCGAACACTGCTCGCCAAATTATAATAAGTATAGCCACTACAACAACAATTATTAATCTCCCTTGCGCAAACACAAAACCACTCTCTCTCGCTCTATAGGCGATTTTTTGTTGTTTGACCGCCATTGCATTATTTGAGCAACAACAAAAACACAAGCAATGACCAAAAGAGAAGAGAGTACTCTGACGATTGTAATTGATAGCGGTAGTGGTGGTTGGTGGTGGCTGCCATGTTGTAATAATTGCACATTTAGCAACAACAGCAACAACAACAACGGCCAAATACTCAGAGAAAACGAAAAGCCCAAAAACACTTTTGTGTTCTGCTACCGTTGAAGAAGGCGGAGCCAGGTCACAAACA
Organism: Conops quadrifasciatus; assembly: GCA_949752815.1. NCBI lineage: Eukaryota > Metazoa > Arthropoda > Insecta > Diptera > Conopidae > Conops > Conops quadrifasciatus. Next base: position 28,019,168 of record OX457080.1, on the reverse strand, counting down.
AATTGGTCTTTCTCTTTTCAAAAAAAGGTTGATTAGCAGCAACAACTTCAGCAAGCTGTTGTTTTGTTGTTTTTGTTGTTCTCAATGCTGTTGACAGAGTAAATTCGAGTGTAAAGGCAAGAACCTGTTCGTGAAACAGTAACGCCCAGCCTTTATCGACTCACCGGCTCTTTTGTTATTTTTTAATGCTGCTGCTGCTGTTGTTGTTGTTGTTGTTGTTGTTGTTGTTGTTGTTGTAGCAGTGGTGGTGGGTTGCTTACTCTCGTTGAACACAGCAAACAAACACACCTGTTTATTTCAGCGGCGAAGAAGGTGCGATCGCGTATCGAACGCGTCATCGACGTTTAAAACAATAAAAACGCTGTGAAAGAGAAACAGCGATAAAGAATTTAACTCCATTAAGCCCAAGTGTAAGACAGAGACCACAAACAGATCGATCAGTGCGCTTTAATGAACAGGAATGATCAACTGTATTTGCTACCTTCGCGATAACAAATTGCCTCAGCACCTGGTCGTTCGCCGGTCGTCTCGACTCGTCTCAGCCGGCGCACGTGTGTTTGTTGGTGGCCCCGACTCGCGAGCGATTTACTACTAACCGTTTGTATGCGATCCAACAACACTAGTTCGTCGATAGCGTTGGCCATGTTCGGTTGTGCTTCAGCGTCATCGAAGTGTTTCTCTCTGTGCGGCGGTAGCGTTCACTTAAACATTGTTTTTATTGTAATTTAAGTCGGTTTAAAGAAAGAAAATTTGAGTTTTTAATTTTTATTCCTCAAACGAAGGCGAATTTTTTTTCTTTCTTATTGCATTCGTCACTTGATTTCAGCTGTCGTTTACACATTCTCAATTATTTCGACGGTTAAAAACTGCCGAGAAATCATTTAAAAAGCAAAGCAGGAAAAAAAATGGGAAAACTGCTCTGGGAATTTTTTTAACATTCAAAACTACTAATTAATCGTGCTAAAATATAAATAGCAGCGAGAAAAGGCCTTGAAAAAATGTGCAAAAATTAATGCCGTCGGTAAAAAAATTATTATATAAATATATACTCGTACGTACATACATTTTATGCATTTCTTTACTTTTTGTGAAAGCCAAATCTTTTAAAACATTTGTTTCGATACTCGATTAAAAGAACGTAAGCATTTTAGGATGTTTTACAAACAAAAGGAATAAAAGAAACAACAACTAACGACAGTCCCAACGCAACGGTTTCGAAGGTAAACTTTAACGTACCAGATTAATAGTTTTTGTAGATATTTTATGTGAAAAAAACCATCGCACAGTAGCTATTTTTTGCCTAAAAATACAGTTTCGATAATTTCAATAAATTTAATACACTGCAAGACTATTAGACCGACTAAAACCCACTTCAAACTTCGATCCAAGGATGATCGAAAGAGTCCAAAATAAGTTGGTTTTTCATTCCACAGCTTCTACGATCGACTCATCGGTCAAACAGCAACGTTCTCTTCGGTCCATGACTAATAAAAGCACGTTTCAAAAACTAAAAACCTCCCTCCATTCAGCGCACCAGCTCAAGGTGAAAGAACTTAAACTTCTGCCTGTCTTTATTAGCTGCATTCTCTCTCCTTCGAGCCTACCAACATCATCCCTGACGACTGGGAATGATCTTGGGATGATGCCTAAATTTTCGTCCTTAGACAGGTGTCTACCAGCTCATCCCATCGTTGGAGCAGTGCCAGTTTGTCAGAGATATTTGACAGAGCAGCACACACCATTTAACCATTCGATTAAATCGAATCATCTTTGGACGAAAGCGAAAGTTTTACCAAGTTTAAAACAGAACTCTTTGATTTTTTGACGAAGTACGAAAAGGTATAGCATATTTGGATATTAAACGATAATTAACCAAGGTTTTTTTACACGGAAAACACTCGATACAAGAAACTTTTTAACCTCTTTTGCTTCCTCACGTTTCCTGATTGAATGATTGCAGTCAACTTATCTTTATACAATAATAATTCGGAATGTACTTATGTTTGTTTGTTTCTTTGTGTGTTTGTTTGACTGTTGGTTTCTTAATTTGTTTGTTTGTATGTTCGTCTATTAGTTTGTTTGTTTGCCTGTGTGTTTTTTTGTTTGTTTGAGTATATGTTTGTAAGTTTAATATTTGTTTATTTATTTGTTTCATTTTGTTAATTTCTGTGGTTGTTTGCTTGCGTGTTTGTTTGAGTATTATTTGTAAGCTTTATTGTTTGTTTATTTGTTTGTTTGTTTATGTGTTTGCTTGTGTGTTTGTTTGAGTATTTTTTGTAAGTTTTAATTTTTGTTTATTTATTTGTTTGATTGTTTATTTGTTTGTTTGTTCGTTTATTAGTTTGTTTGTTTGTGTGTTTGTTTGAGTAGTTGTTTGTAAGTTTTAATATTTGTTTATTTGTGTGTTTGTTTGCTAGTTTATTTGTTTGTGTGTTTGTTTGACTGTTTGTTTATTTATTTCTTTGATTGTTTATTTGTTTGTTTGTTTGTTTCTTTATGTGTTTGCTTGTGTGTTTGTTTAAGTATTTGTTTGTGAGTTTTAATGTTTGTTTATTTATTTGTTTGATTGTTTATTTCTTTGTTTGTTTATTTCTTTGTTTGTTTATTTGTTTGTGTGTTTATTTGAGTATTTGTTTGTAAGGTTTAGGGTTTGTTTATGTATGTATTTGTTTTCTAGTTTATTTGTTTGTGTGTTTTTTTATTTGCGTCTTTGCTGGTTCGATTGTTTGAATGTTTGTCTCAAGCTGTGTTTATTAATTTATTCACTTGCGTGCTTGTTTGTTTGTTTGTTTAAGTGTTTGCTTGATTGATTGTTTGTATGCTTGCTGAATAGATATGAATAAATCTGAACGCTTTCAAAATAGAAACATACCATTATGTCTATTACAAAAACTGTAATAGTCAAGAGTCTAAAAACAAACCAACCAAATTAAGTAGAGAACAAAAACAAGAACAACAACAACAACACAAATACTTAAAACTTATTAACTTTACATTATTATTGTTGAACAATCAACGTGTGTACACTTTCTCTAACGATATATCGTCGACGATGGTGTTACTATCGATAACGCGATCGTGGTATTGATAGTAACGCACGCAGAAACAATCAAAAACAACGACGGGGGCAGCAGCAGAAGCAGAAATAGCAGCAGCATCGGCGGCAGTGAACAATGAATTTTTTAAAAATGTTAGAAAATCTTTTCCAGCACGGAAAACAATCAAAACCAAGAGACACCGAAAAGAAATTATCATAATTAAATTGATTGAAGGTACTCGTACATCAACGAAAAAGACGGAAAAAAAACAGAAAGAAAAACAAGATAAAAAGGAAAAAGAATTTATCACTCGCGGTTAAGTTCTTTAAAGATGTTTGTAATTAAAAAATGTCCAAATTTATCAGATCGGTTGGTTTTGGTTGCTGGCGACTAGATCGTTCCTGACTGACTGGCAGTAATTCGTAGAGCTCGTAATGTGCGATAACATATTTTGCATTCTGGTGAGTAAAGAATGTTCCGATACGTTCAGCGGACATCTTTTCGTTGGCCATCATTCGATAACATTCGTCGTACGATCAATTCAATTACAAAAACAATCAATTATGGAGTGTTTAACAACAAAATAGATACCATGCAGTAACGGTCTGTCTTTCTTTCTTCCTTTTATCACTTCTTTCTGATCATTTAAAAGCTACAACTACAAAAAAAACATTTTTATTTTTCTGAAATTTTTGTGAATTTCGAAAATCATCAGCATCATCATTATCATCATCATCATGATCATGGTTAGTTTTTAAACAAAAAATTTAGCAGAAGATATAAAATAATATTTTATATGAAATAAATACAAAACATTGCAAAAAACCAAAAAATTATTAATTAAAAATGCTTTGCTCTTGTTAAACAAATCATTATTAAAAAAACTAATTAATTTATTATTATCTTATTAATTTTTATTATGCAAGACAGTCTTCAAATTAATTACTTTTAAATTTATTCAATTCAAAAGAATTAAATTCAACCAATTTTAAAATCAAACAAAAAATAAAAAGGAAAAACCTTTAAAATATAAAGAAATTATGCAACTACGAGCAACCAAAAGTATAATGAGATTTTCATAATTCAATAATCCGATTTTGTTCATAAAACAATAAATTATTAAAATTTATTACTTTTGTTTTGTTTAAATGAATGAAGAAGAAGAACAACAACAACAACAACCGCAGGTAAAAAATCTAAAAAGAGAAAAAAGATTATTGAGCTTAAAAGAAAGTAAAAAAAACTACACCCTACTGTTTTAGAAAGGAATTATATGGGATCCCTTCATCGGTTTGTAACGCCCTTAAAACGAATTTCTGAAGGTATAGAAAATTGAAATTAAATTGAACATTTTCTTAGGAAAGTCATCCTCGTCTATCAATCGAATCGTCAGTCTACCACTAGCATCTCTCTCTATCTCTCAGTCCTTGTTAATAAAATAGCCCGTCTATTAGTCAGTCCTTCTCTTAGTTCGTATATTATTACAGCTATTAGTCAGTTATTCTGTCTATACGTTTGCCTCAATTAATCATTTTAATGATCAGTCAATCAAGAGAGATGTCTAATAGCTTGTTTTTGTTTTTGATAACATTTCCATTGGTCTAGTCTTTATCCTGGTCGGTCTAATGTCAGTTAGTTCATCTATAAGTCTATCATTTAATTGGTCTAAATCTGTTTTAGTAGTCGCTAAGTCTATTATTTATCTTTGAGTGGATCTGTCAAACTAATGTACCTTTTATTTTAATCTACCGATGTTCATTGTTCAATGTTTTAACTAAAAATGCAAAGTTTCAACCAAAATGTTTGGTCTTCTCTTTTTATTTATGTAAAATTTGTAATATTTAGCCCGTTTTATACCTGTAGACTTTTCTATATAGACTTTTTTCAAGCCTTTCAGAATTTACCCTTTAATTGTCAGGATTCAAAACTTTAGAACTTTGGAAGAAAGTTATCAAAATTATATACTTAATATTTCTCTTCTCTTTGAGATTTCTTAATGAGACTAAATAAAAAACTGTAGTTGATATTATATTTCGGTAATGCCGGGTGCTCGGAAGTTCCTAATATTTGACAACGCTGTTTAATAAATATAAAATTATAATAATAGCAATATCTATAAGTAATTTACATGAACCTAACTATTTATCGGTTGTTCGCATGAATTAGCGAAATGGAGAATAAATCACCTTTTCTTTATTTCCAACTTTTAATAAAAGGTAATCCATTTTCTCTTTCGGAAAGTGAAGTAAAAAAAAGCACACTAAGTATTTAGATATCGATTAAATTTGTATTTCAGTATGATGCTTGGACTTTGCCATTATGCGTGAAAAACACCGTCGTTCAAATGTCCTCCACGGGACCTTTTGCAGGCCTCAATCCTTTAAAAGTAATTTTCGATGACTTTTTGACACAAGTCCGGCAATAATTCGGCCATAACTTGACCTCGACTATAAAAAATAGTTCGAGGTAATCAAATAATTTTTTAATCTTGTCTAAAAAATCTAATCTGGACATTCTGAAATTAATAAAGTTCCTCAATATGAAAGTAAATAATCGTCAAGTTAAGACGTCAGCGATCATCAACTGTCAAAAAATTAATAAAATTCGATGAAGATTATACAATTGTATTTGTGATAAAATGGTTATTATCTAATTTGTTGATTTGTTGATTAGAAATCGAGTTAATTGAAAATATTATTAATACGATAAAGAATATGTCACAGTTCTCGAGAAAGTGTCAAGATTTATTGGGGCGTTTACGAAATCCAGTAGTTCCTCTTCTCAGTGAATAATCCGAGTGTCGTGATTAATTGGAAAATCAGCGATAATTTATAACATTCACTGATTATGGTTATTTAATTTCTATCAAGCGTTTTATGGTTAATGAAGAAACATTGATTTCAAAAGAGATATTAAAAAATATTAGATTAAAAATATTTAATTAAAAAAACTACCCTTTGGTAACGGTTGGACATTGTTCGAGGCGTTTAGAAGCAACATTATTGCATAAGATCATTTTAGTAAAAAAGTTGAAGAAGTGAGAAGAATAAGTAGGAAATGGCGAATTTGAAATGAATTTAATGGAATATTTTTGAATGATATCAAAGCTTCAAGGACTTACATACGTCCCCGAAAAAATGTTAGGAACACTATTATTATATCTGTATTGAATAATAAACATTCATCATACAATTCTTATGAATAAGGAATGGATTTTTTTTCTCTTTCGCAAAAAATTCTCTCTCATTCCGAATAAATTCTTTTCCTACCTAATGAGCTCCCTTACATTTAAAATGAATTCTCTCCTTCTCTTGCAGAATGAATTTTCTTCTCTTTCAGAATGAATTTCCTCTTTCAGAAGGAGTTCTTCCACTTTCAAAACGAGTTCTCCCTCTTTCTGAAAGAACAAGTTCTTTCTCATTTATAATGATTTCTCTCTTATTTAGAATGAATTCTCTCTCTTTCAGAATGAATTCTCTCTTTTAGAATACATTCTCTCTCTTTCTAAATAAATTTCTCTCTTTCTCTTTTAGAATGAATTTCATTAGAATGAATTTTCTCTCTTTCGGAATGAATTCTCTTTTAAATTCCAGAATTTCAGAATTCCAGAATTTCACATTAAATTCTCTGTTTCTTATTCAGAATGAATTTTCTAGCTTTCGGAATGAATTCTCTCGCATTCAGAATAAATTCTTACCCTTCCTAATGGGTTCTCTTTCATTCAAAATGAATACCTACAATCCTTCTCCTACAGAGTCAATTTTTTCTCTTTTAAAACGAATTCTCTCTTTCTGTTTCAGAATGAATTCTCTCTTTCGGTATAAATTCTCTCTCTTTCTGAATAAATTCTCTCTTACTTATTCAGAGTGAATTCTCTCTCACTCTCTCTCTTTTAAAATTAATTTTTTTTATTCCAAATGTATTTTCTCTCTTTCAGAATTAATTCGTTCGCATCAAGTATGAATAGGACGATTTTAGGACGATTCTTTCTTTAAGAATGAATTCTCTTTCATTCAGTCTTTCAGAATGAATTCTCTCTCTTTCAGAAATATGAATATACAAATCAAATATAAATCAGCTGTGAGCTATCAAATCGGTCGTTGCTGGAGAAAATGTTGCCAATTCGAAAAACAACAACAACAACTTCTCTAAAATATACAACAACAATAACTCGATAGTGGATAACATTACCTCGATATGACTCATATAATAATACGTATGATAATTGATTTCATTACATAAAGCATTAAATCTTATCTTAAAGCTAAGTTAAGTTTAAAACTCTGCAGCTCTCCCAAACCGTTTTTTTTTTTAAAAGAAACACAAAAAAAACCAAAAAAAAACAACGAAAATAAATTAAAACAAAGATCGTGTGTGGTAATGCTTAAGTGTGACAAGATCAAAGAGCAAACCAACAATCAATTTATTTGCTCAATTTAAGCCGTTGATGCTGATTTAACAAAATGTTTTCTCAAAACAAAAAAAAATCCATTTTAATGCAATTTGTCAGACATCAATCAAATGCTTGTTCTTTATATATTACATTCTCTTGTTTTACCAACATCAACGACGACATGAGCAGGCTCACGCCCGCCCAATTTTATCTTCTTTCTTAGCATCTTTTCTTCTTCCAAGTTGTTGAGTTTTAGAGCTTTTTAATTTATTTTCCAAAAAAAATTAAACTCTAATAAAATAAAATCCAAAAATAAAATAAAAACTTTTTTCTTTATCAATTAAACAAAAAACTCAGACGGCCGCGCAGACGCTTCGAGAAATTTTTATATAGAATTTTAGCTCTCTTCTTTCTCTTCTGCTTCTCTTCGCCTTGATCAAACCGCCTTTATTACCACCTTCTTATCTTCTTCTTCTTCTTCTTTTCACTACTTTGCTGCTTTTGGTCTTTTAAATAAACGTTGTAACAGAACTGTGGCGTCGCGTCGCCGACGATGGACAATAAAGTTTATTAACTCACTTGACACAACGTTTAAGAGGTTGGTACGCGAGTTAAACCAAGTGATAAGCCCATTAATAATTTATTAAAGCCCACAACGCGGCCAACAAACAGTTACCAAACCGAAAAACCGAAAAAAACCAGCAACAACCAAAGCCAACAACATGCTACAGCATGTTTCTCATGTTTCTCAGCATGAGAGCAAAGAAAATTTGGTATTTGGTTGGTACGAATATCGTATTAACCAGTATTAACTCGTTGGTCTTCAGAGTTGGTTTGGCCGAGTTGTTGGCGTTGTTGGTCGCTCTGTTGATTGAGCATTTGGTTTCTGGAATTTCCTGCTTTCGGTCCATTAGTCAGCAAATTAGATTGTACAACAGACTTCAGTAAAGTGTGTGTAAAGTTGGTTGATTACCAATCAGTTGATTGTTGGATATACTCGTATGTATGTACATAATTTGATGGGTTGACTTATATTTAGTCGACCAAATAGCTGAGTATAATTACACAGCAGTTTGTTGGTAGATCGTTTGTAAATAATTTTAATTAAATGATATTTGAAATCGTAGGTTGAGCGGAATAATTGTTTGAGGCTTTGGTTTAAGTCTATGATCATTTGGTTTGAGTTTTTGATGGTTTGGTTTGAGTTTATGATAATTTTGATTGAGTTTATGTTGGTTGGGTTTGTGTCTATGATCGCTTGGTTTCAGTTTATGATGGTTTGGTGTGTGTCTATGATAGTTTATACCGTTTGCTATGGTTGCTTTATGATTTCAGTATTTTATTCTAAATATATACGATATAAATATAAAATATATTTTTTAATTTAGTTTGAGAGTGTTTGAGTTGCATTGAGCGGTTGTTTGGATATGTTTGATGGTTTTTTATTGCATTAGGTAGATGCTTGATTGGTTTTGATGATTGTTTGGATACTTTTGGTAACTGCTTGATTACGTTGATGTGTTGTTTGTATAGAATTGATGATTGTTTTGGCTTTTTTGGTAGCGTCGAATGGGCTTTTGGGTTGATTTGAATGGTGGCTCGATTGCATTGAAAGGCTGTTTATTTGTGGTTATTAAATGGTTATTTGTTTGGTTTGACAAACTGTGGTTGTTTGAAGTTGGTTGGTTTGCGTTGTTCGTATATTTGAAGTCACCAAGTCAGCGATTTTTGTTACCGCTTCAAGAAGTAAAACGTTTAGGTTTAGGTTGGTAGATTAGTTTGGTTTGCTACTTTTTCCTTTTTCTTCTTCCTTTATACAGATGTTATGAGTTGGTCAACCCATTGTTCAATTCTCGTTTGACCAACCGTCTCTTGAGCAATCAATAGAGTCGAAATAGTCGATAAAATTGTTATAAATTTTATTTTTATTTCTCTCATTTTTAGTCTTGGTGGTTACCTGCTGCTGACTCATGATGTTGGCATTCAAGACATGATCATTTAAGCGTGTCTGGATTTTTTATAGTATGATCTCTCTCTTTTATTGGCCTTACGGTTGTTGTTGTTGTTGTTGGTGTCGGTGCTGCTCTTAGGAAAATTATACTATATCTAATGCAGCAGCCGGTGCCGAAGGGTTTTTATTTTCGTGGTGGCGCCTCAACGTGACAGTGGGTGTGTCACGATTGTAGGCTGGACTTTTTTTTATTGTACAATAATGCATGATTTATGTAAAAAGGTTTAACAGAGAATTCGAACAGAAAACTTCAGATAATAATGAATACATATTAAACTTGTGTGGACTTAACAACATAACCCTTCATTGAGTTGATGTTTATTTAAAAAAGAAGAAGAAGAAGAACATAATTAAAAAATTGTAGACAAATTTTAATGTTTTCTTTGGTCTTTTTGTGATAAAATTCAACTCTTACGAAATAATCAAAATTTTTCGGGAAATTATAAAAACTAATTTAAATAGCTTTTAATTTAGTGGAAAAAATTGTATTTCCTTTAAAAATTGTCGCCAAAAAATGATTAAAAATAAGAAATGTCAAGGAAACCTTTTCCGATTCGATACGAATTCTCGTAAATCACTCAATGTCAACGAATTCCCTTCCGTTGACTGCAGCGTGTTTGGTTTTTTACCTTACTTTTTCGGTCTCTTTCACTTTTTTCTCTCTGTGTGTGTGTGTTTCCTCTTCCCGAACAATCTTAATTCAATTTAGTCATTATCGGTTTTTCGGTTCGGTTCGGTTTGGATTCGTTCGATGTCGTTCTCTACAATTCTTCTGCCTTCAAAGGTACCTACTTATTCCGCCTGTGTGTTGCCCACCTCTGTGCCTCCACCACTGCCCGTGAGTCCTTCCCGAACACGAAGACATGCCACCCTAATGGACGCGTTACTGATATGACACAATCAGTAGCCGAACAACAACAACAAAACGTTCGAGTCACCTCCAGTCATCGCCTTCGGCCACGTTGGCCGCATCTCACGACACGAAAAGCACAAAAAAAGGCAGAGACTATTTTTGTACTCATAAAAATTATGTAAAACAAGAGTAACGCGCTGCTGAAACAAGACTAGAGCGAGAGAGTAGAGTGTGGTCCGTCCATCCGTGCGGCCAGCGGCACTCAAAAATTGGCTGGACCATCTTTTGTCATCTCGCTGGTCTTTATTTTACAGCCCGTTAAAGGTTCTTCCTTTCGTTTTTGCTTAATTTTTCGACTGCGAAGACGCGATTGTCGTCTGCCAGCATGTCCTGCTCCAGGTCCCGGTATCGGTATCGGTCGCGGTCCCGGTTGACCGCAGAATTAATGAAATATTGTTTTAGTTTGTGTGTGATTTCTGTCGCATTCTCTTCAGCAAACGACGATCGTACGACGGACGACGGTTTTTTAGCGTAACTGGCGATCTGCAAGCGTCGACAACGACCTCTGGTGACTGTCATCAGTAAGCATTCTTTGGACTCACTCTCTCTCTCTCTCTCTCTCTCTCTCTCTCGTGCTTCATATTATTGTATATCAGTTACTCTCTGGGTTTATTTGTATTTTGGCGCCAGCTCTTATCAACGGTTGTAAATGTTTTAATGATGCCAGATTGAAAAATTAAAAAGCCTTGCAGCAGAGTTCACGAACTTTTTCTACTTAGCAGAGGCGTACGACGGCCAAAGGGGCGCGGACAACACGCTCCTGTATTGACTCACTTTTTTGAATTGTTTTTTAAATTTTATTCTGCAGAAATTTGCTGTAGAAGAATGCTTTTGAGTGCTTTTTAGCTGAATCTTTTTGTTATATTCATAACGCGCACCGTGGAATCAATTATTCGAAAAATCTGACAACAAAAAACCCTGGGAACAAAAGACAACAACAACAACAACCAGCACATCGAAACACTCAAACCCATCAAACATCACTCAATAATTTAGCAGCACGAAATGACAAATTGATGATAATGAAATTATCGAAAAATGCATTCTTAGAAGAAATCAACACAATAAAAAAAACCACTGCGTTCCGCAAATACCAAACTGACGTTTTGCCAAATCGTTTGTTTACGAAAAAAAAAACTGAAGCTAAATTTTAGACAACACAATTTTAGACAAAACAAAAGTTAAGAATATGGAAACGACAGCAACAACAACTTATTAAATAACCAAAAAAAAAAAGAAGGAGAAGAAGAAGAAGAAGGAGAAGGAGGAGAAGAAGAAGAGTAAACACACACGCATTAAAAAAAAAAGATCCAAGCAATTTCTCACAAATAAACCTGACTAAATTTGTCGAGACAAACAAAACGATTATTTGGCGAGACACAAAATAACCACCGATCATCATCATCATCATAAATGTCGTTTCGTTGGCACACACAGTCGACCACAGAGTCTCTGTAGTCACATTAAAGTGTGACTAAAGTGGTTTAGGCTAATGTAAATGCATAAATTAAGGCCCAAAGCGCAAGCGCACATTAACAAAATGTGTACAAAAAGGGGCTACTGTTTTGGCTGCGGCAACACTTCTGGCTCAAGGCGAATTCAATTCAGGCCGAACCGAATGGAACCACAACGGCGTCCGGTGCATGCATGCGTGCTTGTAGGTTTGTATGGCCATCAACACCATTAAAGAATATCCTGAGGAGGCAAGAAAAGTGAAGAAAAGAAACATCAAAACGACAACGAAAATACAATTATGCACGCACACACACGCACACGCGTAGAGATATACCAAAAAACAGAGAAGCAGAGCATCTCGTGAAAGGGTTTGCAGCCCTCTCGTCAGCTCTTCTTCGTCTTATTAAAACGCAGCAAATTAAACATTGATCCTTATCGACATGTCAGAAGTGATGCTTGCTGCTGCTGCTCCCTGGCAACAACGGCACCGACGTGACAACACTGCTGCACGGAAGGAAGCTGCTCAGACGTCGAACGAGACGGCTTTGGTGAGCCTCGAACAACACTTAAAAAAAATTTCGTTTCTGTACAACAAGAGAATTCAGCGCTAATGTCGATAATGATGCTAATGATGATCAAGGCGGTAAAAGTGATATGAGGTCGATAATGATAATGATGGCGACAATTTTGTTATGGCAATAGTAATAATCACCAGTAATCGCGAGTAACCATAGAGGCGGTATAACTAAATAAAAGGCGACGATGTTGGTGGTGACGATATAGTCACGATATGGACGAGTTTTGATCTGAAATAGTAATAATTATAATCATAATTGTAATGACGATGTGTTAGGTATTGTTGGTGATTCATTATCGCTGCTGTCCCCGCCATCATCTCGACTCTTTCTTAACGGCTTTCGGCTTTCCACTTTTTCTAGTGTACACGAATCGCCTTTAGACACTTCACAGACTCCTTTACAGTCAAAGCGTGATGAAAGCAAATCGGGCATAATCGTTCGTTGTTGCGGCAACACTTCGAACAAGATCTTCGGCGGATAAGAACGAATTGATTGATGAGCCGGGGACTGAGTGAAGCAAGTTGCGCCTTTAGTCAATGCAAAATGGTACCGAGGTGTTGGATATTATCAGATTAGTCAAAAACAATTTATGACAGGGCCTCAATTCTGGTTTGTGGTCTTCTTGGTTCGTTGAAATTATTGTACAAGAAGATGAAAAGGATGGAAATGGAAAAGAGAAAGCTTTTTTGATGATAACAATTTCCGTTGAAATGAACGCGATGGGTTTTTTAAGATAATTAATTTTAAATTGAACTATTTATTGATTATTGTTAAAGAGTTAGTATCATGTTGCAATCATAATTGAGCCGAGTTGAAACGCTATAAGTTAATAATTACTAGAGTTTAAAATTTGGCACAAATTCATCAATAAATTTACTCCAATTTTATAAAACAATTAATGAATCCTAATGAGGCATTTCGAAGGCTAACAAAAAAATCTCTTGAACACAGACTTTCCACTTCATTCGTTATAATAATCATCATTATAGGAAATAACTATATTAAATGTTAATATAGTTATTTGTATAATGTAACTATATTAAAATATTATTGTGTGTAAAAATTATATTGAATGTTTTTTCTAATAATTTCGATTCTAACTATGTACATCAAAAACTGCCTTAGAATTATGACAAAGTCATATAACGGTTGCAGTTCACATTTAAAAGCAGTTCACATTTAAAATTATACTGAATTGACGTTTCAAAAAAACATGTTTACTTAAGTCAATCGTTTCATAAATGTTTAACTTATTCAATGTTTACATACCGACATAAAATATGGCGCACTCTGTACATACTCGTATACGTTTTGAATGAAAGTAAACCCAATTAATTCTCTAATACAACCATAAGGATCATATCCATAAGGATCACTTAGTAATGTCTTTATGCAGAGATTTAATGGTAATATACGACATACGAGTACATGCGTTTTATGAGCTAGTATTATTATTAAGGTACAAAGAGCAAAACTCGGGAAAAATGCAATCTCCGTATGACATACTTTCGTCTTAATTGACCATAAAATTTTTAGTGAGTAACGATGACTTTCTTTATTGTTTTTCGAACGAACAAACGAAGCAACGAACCGACGATCAGAGGAACCAATGAACGAACGAACGATAATTTCAATGCTCGTTAATAAATATAAAAACGTTACAAAACAAAGACAAATAAAAAGCATTAATAAAATTAAAAGATTAGCGAGTTGGCTGAGAGCAAATTAAAATTTAATTGCACTAAAGAGAAAGAGAAGAGAAAGAACACGACGAATCTACATACAGACTGCCAATGATTACACTCAGCCGTCAGCTGAAGTGCGTAAACGACATCATCGTAAACAAGAGTCGTCCTCATCAGTCGAAAGCGCTGCTATCCAAGCTTCTTCCTTCCCGCCAACCTTCCACCATGGTTGCATTTGCATCAACCTCATTCGTATAACGAGTAACGAATAAAATGGAGCTTACGTTTCGCGCGATTTTTGTGCTTTTACGAGCGATTTTCGTTGCACTCAATTTGTACGCCTTTATCTTTTGTTCGTTAATGAAATTTTATGCATGTACTTTGGTCATTATCATTTGTTTTATGATTTTAAAATATAAACTCGCAGCTTAGAGGACGAAAAAAAGAGAGAAGGAGAGAGAGAGAGCTGGGACGAGACTCGTTATATGTAAACTCGTCAATCAAAGTGTACTCTCATAACCTACGCGTACTCGTATCAGGCGTCTTGTATCATAACTATATTGACTTGGAAGTCATATTTACGGCATAATCGCAAACATTTCGATGCGCTAAAGGCTTCAGTACTAATAAATACAACACGTGCTATCAATTTGTTGTTAGAGAAGTGTAAATTATATTTTACTATGTATCTCTAGAATAGTTTACAAGTTGTTGCTCTTCTGTATGCTGCTTTTTCATCATCGACGACAACCAAACGACAACTTTTTTTTGAATTTGATTCTGAAATTCATCGTCATCATCGCTTCACCTGTCGCTGTATTCGCCTAATTCGGCTTCTCTACAACCAAATGATAGTGCGCGTAGAGACTCTCATTTGAGACTTCTCCTTCACTTGATTTCTTCTTCTCCGGCCGTGCCTTGTAGCCATCGCCAGCTTTTGAAGTGACTACAAAGAAGTCTGAGGCGGGCGACTCCTCATTTTAGCAACATTGAAACACTTTCAGCTTCCGCCGGCTTTTGTTCTTCTCCAAAAATAACTACACGGTAGTTAAAACAATTAGCAGCAATTTGCAAAAATCCTTCGCCATCCTCGCCGTCGTCGTCCTCGCCCTTGTCCTCGTCGTCGCCTCTTCTTCATTGTGGTCCACCTTTTGATGGCGCTTCACTTTTAATGTGTTTTTAGTTCAGCAAAAGAGACTCCAGAAAGCCACAAAGTTGAACTGTTAAGGCAGTTACTAATTGATTCTACATAAATCGTTGTTGTTGTTGTTGTTGTTGTTGTTTTTCTTAGTTGTTAATATTTTTCCTTTTCGCCTAAAGTTACCGACAAAACGGCGTCAACGGCGTTGTTGGAATTTTGTTGTATTTGTATTTTTTTCATTCTCTTTGAAAAATCTGTTAAATGAGAAAAAGAGAGAGATCATGTGGTTTGCTGGAAAGAGAAAGAAAGCGTTGAAAAACACGGTAATTTCAGGCTTTCTTCCTCTCAATTCAACCCGCTCAGTTTCTCTAGAACGACAGCAGACAGAGTTTGGGAGAATGAAAGAGAGACTTCCTTAAATTTCTGTAGCTCTTAAAATTACTCTCACGATTTATTTATCCCTTCGTCACTCTCACTATTCTTCTATTTTCTGGGCTTACCGTCACTTTGTCCATCTAACTTTCTTTATTTCTCTTACTCTTTCCCTTTTTCCACTTTCTCTACTTTTTCTTTCTCTTCATACGCTACCTCTGCTTCTTGTTTTCTTCTTCTTCTGCTCTGTTAATGTCATTTTTAAAATATTTCTGGCATATTTTTGTTTCCTTTCCCTTTTTTTTCATCCATATAACTTTTTCCTCCTTTTCTTCTTCTTCTTCTTACTGTCTGTGGCAAAACAAATGACCGTTTGTTGTGCGTTTCCGTCCACTGTGTCCGGTTGCTTGTTTCGTTTTAGTGATAAGCTCCATTAGTGACTGACTTAATGGTCTTTTGATAGGGCGATACTGCCTCCGTCTGCCACGGACGTCTCTGCACGTGCTGAGAGTGTCGTGCCCCGAAGAAGCCCACATCATTTGCCTTTGAAAGTAGGCTTTAAGTCAGGGTTCTCTGGCATCCATTCAACCATCCATCCACCCATCTATCCTTCCTTCTTTCCATCCTTCCATCTTTCCATCCATTCATCCTTACTTCAACCTTTGTCTAAGTCGTCTCTAGGTGTTGCCTTAACTTTGGTTCTACTTTTGTTTTATCTGCGGTCTAATTTGTTGTTGTTCATCATCATCTGCTTCTTATTCTTCTTCTTTTTCTTCCTTATCCATTCAAAGCTGCACAGAAATATTTAATGGCGCTACGACGAGTATAATTGCTCAAGCGTGCGCCGAAGGTTCCTGAGTATTCCTTTTAACTATTAATCTTTTTATATTTTCCGATGCGTTGCGTTCGCCATATTTTCTATGTATGTATGTCTGTCTGCGTCTCTCCGTCTCGTCCTGTACATTTCCGGAAGGCTGCTTCGTCCTAATGACATCTCAATTAATTTAATTTATTAATTTTATAAATGATGATCGCGAATGATTGCGTTAAATAATGACCGGAAATTTAAAATAAAAACAATAAAGGAATATTCTTCTTCTTCACTTGGAAATAAGAAAAATCCGGACCTTCAGAGTGTTCCCAGAAGGCTTAGAAGGCCAAGAGACAGACGATAGAGAATAAAATAAAAGAAAAAAAAGACTTTTTGCTTTAGAAAAAAATTGAAAAGTTGTATAATATTTCCAAACATTATCATCATTATTACTCTCAAGAACTCGAATTCAATAGAGCTCTAATTAAATTATAATTTATTTTTAATGTTTCGCAAACTCCTCAAAAAGCCCGCAAAGGCTTTTGCTCTCGAGTCAATTGATTTATTTATCATAATGTTCGCATGATAACCATTAAACCATCAAAGTCTCTTCGTCGCGGCTTCGAACACTTCGTTAGCGGTGTTGTTGTTTTTTTTTTTGCGGCACAACAACGAACGTCATCATTCAAGACCTTCAATTTAATAGGCCTTAAATTGAAATTGTCACGTTGACATTTCAGGAATTTGTTAACATAATAATTCTGACAGGAGACATCATAATAAAACTGCACGAGTCTGCGCAACGGAGACGTTGCGACGCATAAGACAGGCATAAGACGGACTTATTGGCCCCTTTCCGGAAAGACAATGAGCCACTAAAAACGTCACAATCGTTATCCAATGATCGCAAGCATCAAAGTGAACGCGAGCGCTCGTTGATCGGCATCGTTGATCGTTGGGGACACGTTATACGATGACGTGAAATAATGCAGCGACTACGTAGGATACGACGTAACGGACGCTGTTGTCAGGTAGGAAGGAACGCTTCGGAAGAGACAAGAACGGAGAGGAACAACGACACGACGTCCAAACAGCCGCTCAAATCAATCATGTGGACACTAATTTGCCATTTAAACATGGAATTTGGACAATTCAGACATACTCAGAAGTCCCGGAAAAATGTCAACGAATGCTTTGTTATACGTCACCAACGCATGACAGACAGTCGCTGTGAGGACGCTTGAGGATTGAAATTGAAACACAATAACGACGCTATGGTTTTTATACTCACCAGGGGCACGTTTTATTTCTGATAAGAAGGATGGATGAAAGGATGAAATTACAAGATCGAAGACTGATTTGTCAATCTTCAGACAAAATCTTTGCATTGAAAAAAACAATGCATTGATTTTTTTTGGCATTGATTATTTCAAATCGTTTTGATCCTTTAAAGAGCATTAAGTAAAGTTTTTTTTTTTAATATCTTTAATAAAGCTTACTTCAGCTTCCTTTGCTTGCTTTCCTTCTATCTGGTGTCTAAGAAATATCTCATAAACTTTCGAATATTTTTATAAGTCTTAAAAGGTGAAAGCGTTGTTCACTATGAAAGGTTTACTAACTCTTCAAATTCTTATTCCTACCTTTTAAATTCCGAAGAAAAAACAAACTCATTAACATTAATCGTTTCTAAATCTTCCTGAATAATCCTCGAAAAGTGGCTTTCGATCACATGATCGTGAGGTACCATAGAGAGTACCGCGACTGGAGAACGGCAGCCTGTTCAAACACAAGATAACGTTACCAAAACGTTTCCATTCATCTTCAAAGTAGTCTGCTACTAACGCAATATTAAAAGAATGTGCTACTCTTTCATAATTTTCTCAAATTTGCTACAGAAAAACTTAATTTCTTTTGAAAATTTATAGATTTTTTTCGACGATATTCCTCGAAAAGTAGCAGAATCATGGAATAATTTGAAAATAACTTTCATTATGATAATTTTGAAAATAAAACGGTGGTGGCTACTTATGAAATTATGCCGATATATTTGGCTTTTTTTAATAAACATAATAAATTTCATAGAATTATTTTTGTTGCTCGAGATAACACGAGAAATCCCAGAAGCCGTTTCGAGCGTGTAGATCGATTGTCGTTTTTTATCCTCTTGCCTTCATCCTTTCGTTGTATTAAACTATTATACTTCATCCTGTCTTACGCCTTCGTGGGACGTCTTCAATAGGCCTTAATAATTTTGAGCCCATAATTATATTATTATCAACTTTCAATAATAATGACGGCACATCAAGATAGGTTTAGAGATATTTCGTATATCTCTTTCTTTATTTTCTTTTCTTTTTATAGTCGTGATAATTTTTTTTTTTTGGTATTGAATTATAATTTGATATGTCCAGATTATCGCTGCTCTGAATTCGTATAATTTTTCTACAGAAATCTTAATTTAATTTCAAAATCAATTTTCGTATTGCCGTATTATGGTCTTTTTATACGTGTTTTCTGCGCCCAGAACTTTCTTGCGCTTTTGAAAAAATTGCCAAAATATAATGCGCCACCACGCATGAAACGGAAATTAATAGAACGGCATGGTAGAGTGCGATACAGGGTCTTTCAGTGAAAACAAGACACTGAGACGAGCACGCACGGCTTTTTCAGACTAGACGAAAACCGAGAATGAGACAAGGATTTTCAGTCGAGATGAGATCTCGAGACGATGAGCAACGACACTTTTCAAAACAAAGCGAGAACGCAAAAACGGGTGCTTTGATACAGGGTGCTTTTAGTGAATACGAAACGTCATATTTCTACGTACTAAAAGCGCTTCCCGGACTACCTCTTTGATTACCTTTTTTCTCTTTATGGAGAAAACAAACAAACAAACTTAATATTACAAAAAAAATATATATGTACAATTAATGCCGCAATTAAATTATTAACATTGCCAGAGTTGCCAACATTTTCCAGCTATCTGATCAACGTATAAATAAACAATGTTTGTTAAGAAGAATATTTATACAAAAATGGTTGAACGAGAATTAAATGCGTTCATTTAAGGAAAAATCATGAAATCTTTGAAATTCCATAAAAAAAAATATCAGTTTTTTTCTTTTTATTTATGTACGTTGTTTGTTTTTGATGGTGTTGATGTGGTTGTTGTTGTTGTTGTTGTTGTTGTTGTTGTTATTGTTGCCACAGCTGATGCTTTTATTAATTGAAGAATGAGAAATTCTTTCATGCAGCGTTGATTAAATTGTTGTCGATCGTATTGAGAGACAGACAAAAAAGCAAATTAGAAGAAAAACCACAAAACATCTTGTAATATAATAATGACAAAAACAACAACAACGACGGGGACGGGGATAACAACCACAACAACAACAAACGAACCAACTAACCAACCAACTATTGACAAGCATTGATGAGATCAAGCACGTTGCTCTCTTACAGTTCAAACGAAATTAGCCGCAGTTTGACGATGCCATGTTTTTGTTGTTTTTAATGCTGCTACTGTTGTTGTTGTTGTTGTTGTTGTTGTTGTTGCTGCTGCTGTCGAGATGCTCCTGTCAATTGCTGACGCCATGTTATTTTATAATTATTGCCAACAAAGAGTAACGAATATCGAATACACTGCTTTTAACTTGCAAAGCGTGTGTGTATAAATGTATTAAAAATTATTTGCTAACTTTCAATAATTGGCGCCAGAATGCATCATCAACAATCTCGTCTGCGATGCATTACGTTTCGTCGAGCAACTTTCTTGACAACACGCATTTCTGACAAAAGAACACAAGCTTCGTTTTAGGTTAAGAACTTAAACCGGTAGGTTCAAAACGTTCCAGTTAAGGAGAGATCCTTTCAAAGCATTTTAAATACGAAGCAAAAGAATTCGGTTTTTCGACTAAACCACAGATTTTTAGACAATCCTCCCTACCGTTGTTCGTCCGTCTGTCTTTATGTCTATACATAGTACGTCGAATTTACACTCTATCTATCTATGTAGGTACTCGTATAGTCGCCAACCTCGAGACCACAAATTTTTCTCATACAAGCTTCAGAAAACCTTGAGACCAGCAAGCAATAAAATGCCAGCTGAGTATGAGAAAATTATTGTAATGATGCACGACCTGATCATAAATTTTCAATTAGTATTAGTATTTATTAACAAAGTTGGTTAAGAGCTGTGTTAACTGATGAAAAAATTAAATTAATTGAATTATGCGAACGCTAACGCGCGATGGTGAGGCAAGAGCCATGAGCCGTTTGTAGGCAGCCGTTTGTAAGAATGGCAAAGAGAGACTGCTGGGAAGGGTTTGGAAATCAGGCATGAATCAATAAAAAAGCCTCCATAAATTCAGCAGAACTTTATTAAACTTAATGGAGGTACATACATACATATGTAAAAAACTCATCGTCATCGTCAGGTGTTCGAAGGGTCAGACGACGGCAAATAGTGCAAAACGGACTCCAGACTCAATGACCAAGACTCAAAGTGAGAGGAATATTAGCGCAGAAGCGGCAGGTGTGAAGCAGACAGTTTTAACAAAAAAAAAAAAAAATTAACTACTAAAAACAATATCATCATCAGCACCATTCTCTACGTGCTAGACAGACATTAGAAAAGATACAACAAAGCCACAAACAACAACAACAACAACAAGTTGCTGATTTCCAGTTTGTGCTTTGATTAGGTCCAGTCCAGTCCGCGAGTCAACTCTATCAATTGGCGATTTTGCACTCTGAAACTTAAGTGCTAATGCTCATACGTTAACTCCTGAGTTAACCTCAAGGTGCTTCAAGGTGTACACATGTAGAGAGCAGTGTTAGGTGTGAGGCTTCTCTCTCTCTCTCTCTGGCCGCCTTTATTTAATTCGCGTAATTTAATAAACGCCAAACATGCAATTATTTTGCACTTTATTATTTGCAATTTGCAATTTGCCATGAGCACGAAAATGCGCCGCAGAAGTTCAACGTTAACTAAACGTCTACCGTCGTTGTTTAGACCCAACGACCGGGTTGAATTCTGTGCTGTTGTTGTTGTTGTTGTTGTTGTTGTTGTTGGTGAGTTGAGTTGTTGCGGCGGATGGGGCTAATGTCGATGGTTGGTGCGATTTCGTTGATATGTACGAAGTTCTATGAAGAGTTGTTATTAGATTGAAAAGTAAAACTAATCAAATCAAACTTGAACCGTGTCCAATGCGCGAAATATCTACTTGTTATCGAGGAGAAGAAGAAGAAGAAGGAGGAAAAGAAGAAGAAAAAGAAAAAGACGAAGATTATGGACGGGCAGATACTCATAGCAGCAACGAAAATGTAGCTCAAAGCGTCCGTGTAAATGTTAGGTTCGAAAGAGCTCGAATATTCGAAAAGGGTTAAGAAGGAAGGGTTGACTCAAGCCATGCTTTAGTGTGGTAATAAGTCAGGTGGCAAATATGTATATACATTCACTGACAACGAAACTGACGTGATTTTCTAATGGTCGAAGTAACAGACGATACTAGTAACTGTTTGTTACTTAAACTACGATGCAATAAATTCGAATTTTGCCGCTTCGATTCGGCCAAACTGCATGCACTTGACCTTCTGGATCCAGATTTGTGTTTGTTATTAAATTTTATTATTATTATAAAATTTTTGTGTTACTATAAAATGAGCCGGAATGAATTTTTTGTTTATTCATCTCTCGAAAGAATTAACGTTTAAGTCATCAGTTCAACTTTTCGGGTTTATACTGTATGTTAAATTGTAGGTTTTTTTATTAAATGTGAAAATTCATTTAAAAATAATACTCCTTTATGTCTTTATTATACCGAAAAAAAGAAACATTAGTAAAAAAATATGAAAAACAACAATGTTTTATTATATTAGAAAAAATTGTAAAATTCTAGTGACCATACGAGGCTAGGTACGGCTTGCATATTTTATAAAATTACTATATATTCAATATTTTTATATTGTTGTTTTTGTGATTACTGTCTTTGTTATTGTTGTTATTGTTGTGGTTTTTCTGGTTTTATGACTGCTGTTGTTTTCATTTTTTGTTCAAAATTCTTGTGGAATTTTAAACCAACCAACATAAACCAACCGACTTCCACCATCCTTCAACCGTCTCTCCGCTCACTCTCTCACTCATTCATTCATTCATTCATTCACTCAATCACCAGATTAAATCAATTCTCTTCACTTCTCTTCATTTAGTCACTCAATTAAATTAACCAAGTGCATTTCATCGTTATTAGTTTGCGAATGAATTGTTGTTGTTGTTGTTGTTGTTGTTGTTGAGGGTGATGCTGATAATTACGGTGTTGTAGTATTTATGATTAATAATTATAATTCACAGATAGTCTGTTACTACAGCGTTAAGCATAAAATGCTAAACAGAAAAAAGCCTAAAAGAGCTCTCATCTACGTAGGTACATATACCGTGTGATAGCTAATGGCCTTTAGTTAGTATATTAATCCATATTTAAAACACTTCAGAAGCTTTTTAGTGTTCCTCTGGAGATAACCTTGAAAATGTCTTGCTCTGCCTTACTCTAGCGAGCATAGCTTTTATTTAGCCCTTGCTAAACGAAATTTTTATAATATTTTTTAGTCTTTAAAGCCGAAATCAATAACTCAGTCATTACTTTACCGATTATCATGATTTAAACAGCTCGAGAAAGCTAAGAAGCGTATCTTTTGGAAAACAGTTTAAAAAAAGTTATCGGTTTTGAGGGTAATTTTATATTATTCGTTAAGTAAGCAAATTAAATGAAAATCTTAAGCTGTTTAAGCGGATTTTCTTAACGAGAAAGCATAAATATCATAATACCATACTATCTTTCGAACTTCAAATTCTGCTATTAATACTTAATAACTCAGTGAAAAGCGTTTTGAGAAAAAAAAAAAGGTTTTCGAGATAATTGAAAATTACGAAACATAATCGTTGAGAATAAAAAGTACAATAAATTTTGTATGAATATTTCACAGATGTTCGTACTCAATTCGGTTTTTACAGGGTGTTTTTTACACGTTTGTAATTAACCGCGGTCTAGGGAAAAAGTTCTCATTTCTATTTTACACGTTTTCATTCGACTTAGAACGTATCTGGATAAAAAAAGCTGTTTGATTTAAACTTTTAGTACATACAAAGCTTATTAATGATGATGATTATTAAGCATACCGTGTAAAAAAAAAAACCGCGAAAAAAAAAACCCACAAAAAAATACCGCACAAAAAATACCGTACAAAAAAATCCACACAAAAAACTATCACGCAAAAAAAAATTTTTTGTTGGATTTTTTTTGCGCGGTTTTTTTTTTGCGCGTTTTTTTTTTTGCACGGTTGGCTTAAAAATAATAATATTCTCGAAAACTCTTAATGCAATGACATTTTTATTTTTCAAGAGTGTATTTTTCAAGAATGTAACCATACCTTGTCGCTCTACCGCGACAATCGTTTAATAGCGCTGAAATTATTTGTTCCTACTAACCAAAGAAAATGTTGGTTAATGCTTGCCTTTTGATAATTTTATGAAAATTTTAAAATTTCAAATTAAAAAATTTGTTGGTTTTTTTGAATCAATTAAAACATTATCTTGCATGATCATTCCGTTTAAGAGATATTTTAATTATTCACAATTAAACTGCGCCAACAGTTAAAATCTCGTTTCGGAAACCCTCTAAAGTAAAAAGCCTGCACCCCCGTGAGGCAACCCCGTCAGTCCTCTTTCATCTTCCAACGTTATGGAATTTCTTCTTTTCTTTTCATTGCTTATCGACATTCTTTAATAGGAATTAAAATTTATGTGAACACCGAATCGAAATACATAATAATTAACGAAATGATCATTTTTTTTTTTTGAAAGGACGCCATGTCGCGGATGGAAACGGTGGGGCGTAACAGTTGGCGTAATGTAACTCAAGTAGCTGCGGTGCACTTTTTACGATAAAGGCATCAGCGTAGTTGGTCATCAGCGAAAACGTTCCACTAACGTCACGACGACGACGACCACAAACTTAATAACGCTGAAATTAATTAGTGTTTTCAATTAAGTTCATGAATATTAAAATGAAATGAAGTGAAGTGAAGTGAAGTTGGCTGCATTCCACAGTTTCACAGTTTCACGCGGCATCGATGACGGGGGCAAAAACTACAAAACAACCCAAAAAAAAAATGATAATAATAAAAATAATTGCAGCCGTCGGCGTTACCGTCATCGATCAGACAAGTCTACTTCTAGGTTGTTGTTGTTGTTGTTGTTATTGCTTTTATTGTACACCTTTGTTGCTATTTCATAGTCTTTTTGCTTCAACAAGGTCAGACCTTCTTGCTCGTTTCATTTCCTCGCCTTTTAAAAGAAGTCCTCAACACTTCTGTGTACCATTCGTTTCGTCTGGCAGTCTGTCTGCCGGCTTGGCCATCTTTTCGCCGCTTTTTTTAAATTAATTATGCAACATTGTACAACTGCATCCTTGCTCTATTCTTACGCTCTTCGCCTGCTCTTCGCCAGAGCCTAAAGGTACTACAGTGAACCTGAAAGAAAGAAAGAAAGAAATAACGAACGAAGCCAAATGAACACTTAAAAGCCAAAATGTCTTAATTTTCTCTGTTAAGTTGTTTAGTTGCTGAACCTATTATCCATTTCCTGTTGATGCCTTTATCCCTCCGAAGAGTACTTCCTTGATTTTTCCCTTTCGCTCTCATTCACCTTATTCTAGGCAGAGAGATCGCGGCAGTCTGTAATGCTCAATGAAACCTTCGCCTTCTGCCACTTCCTTTCAACAAGAATAGCGTCTTATTAGTAACAGAGATCATTCTTGAAACCTTCAGGGTCTCGCCAGTGACGTAAGCAGTTGTGGAGGCTTGGAGGAGGTTTGTGGGTAGCAGAGCCCACAAAAGGGGAGAAGTCTGTAGATTCTTTCGCTCGCTCCTAACGAATGTCATATAATTTTTCTCGAATTCTCGTAGCTTGTACGCGAAAATGGCCCCACAAAATAAAAGTCCTGACTACGTCCTTGTTTAATTGACTGCTAGCTTTTAGTTATTACCTTATGATTAATCTAAAAGAAAACATGGAATCATCATCATCATCATAACGATCCGGCTGTGTCTGACGGACAGCTGTACTATGATAATCTCACAAGCGATTATTGTTGTTGTCGTTATACGAACCGTAGTCAGTCCATAAAGCTTGCTTTTGAGATAAACCCAAGTGGGGCGCAAGCGAGGGACACACAAACAACGAAAGAAGCTTCCCAAAAAAAAAAAAGAAAGAGAACAGTTGAAAGAGATGCAGAAAATATGCCCCAACTTGTTACAAGTTGATTACTCGTTGCCAAGAGTTTTTCGCAATCGATCCGTTTTCAGTGACCATGCACTATTTCGCTCGGAATATCGTAATTTTAGGTTATTTTATGAAACTCTCTATCATGGAGGAAGTGCATAATTATCGAAGCGTAAACGGAATACCTTTCCATACGAGTTTTCTTTAGATTCCAGTTCATTTTTAATTAAGTTGTAAAAAGAGACACTGAAAAAGAACCTCGAGAATTTTTAATGCGAAGAAAATCCCACCCATTTCTCAACAAGTCAGGAAGTCGTTCCAATGCACAATTAACTGCATAATTCAACGCTCAAACTAAGCTAAATTATTAAACAAACCTATAAATCGATCAATCGAACTATTCTATCAATCCAAAATTTAACGGTCAATCAATTTAGCCATCCCGAAATTAGGCTAGCCAGAGATATCACAGAATCCAATGAATCCAACAATGCCTAGAGTACTTAACGAGTGTTTTTTGCCCAAAAGTCCAACAACATTAACGAATCTTATTAGCCACAGCAAGTTCCAACGAACTTAACGAGTCCAACCAACTAAATTAACTCTAATAAACCCACAATACAACTTCATGGACCAACTTGACATGAGCTCACCCAAAGACGAGTAAACCTTAGGAGCCTTCCAACAATATAAAAAAAAAGTTATGACTTCAAAGAACGCATGGAGCTGCCAACAGAAGTTCCACCTAATTATTCCGCCCGAAACTAATGAGCTCATGCGAACCAACAAGTTCAAAGCTAAGCGAACTAACGACTCAAACATACCAACCCACAAGAATTCACACATACTCAAACCATCTCAAACCAATTGAAACCAACTCAAACCAATTCCAACCAACTCAAACCAATTCGAACCAACAACTCAAACGAAATCAAACCAATTAAAACCAATTCAAACCAACTCCAACGAACTCAAACTAACTCAAACCAATTCCAACCAACTCAAACCAATTCCAACCAACTCAAACCAATTCCAACCAACTCAAACCAACTCGTGATATCTCAAAGCGTATAAAGACAACTCCAATCAATTAACAACCGAACCGAACCATTATCAGGCGACCGGCCCAACCATTCTTTCTCTCTTTTTTTTGATTTTTGATCAACTAATCGTCCGACCTAAGCAACAACAAGTTAATCCAGCTTGTCGCCGAGTCGCAATGTCCGCGCGTATCAACAATCAGCATGTTATTCATTAAATCAGAACACGTTTTGACTAGTTCAACTGTCAATGGCAACATCACCGACCAGCCGGTGGACCGCAGAACAGAAGAAACAACAACCAGCAGTAAACAACAACCAGCAACCAGCAATCGACAATCAGCAACCAACAACCATACGACCAACGAGAACAACCAGCAACGACTGAATGCAGTCAATAACTGTGTTGATTTGATAAAGGAAAAACTACTAAAGGACTTGCGATATAAAGACGGCGGCAACAACGGCGGCCAATCGAGTAATTCTGAGGCTGATGCCGATTCTCATTCCGTATCTGAGTTTTAATTTATTTTTTTTTAACATTTGCAACCAAAAGCAAATATTATTATTTAAGAATGGTAACAGATGCAGCAAGACCGATAAGAAAAGCCATCGAATCGACACTGGCAATTATAGATACAGATACAGAATTTTATTTAGAAACACAGACACACACACACACACACACACACACACTGTGTACCATGTACACAAATTCCAACGCAGCCACTGCCGTCGTCGTCGTCGTCGTCGTCGTCTTATACGTATCGTCTTCTGGTTACTTCGAAGCTCTGAAGCTATAGATGAAGATGAATATCTCATGTGTGTTGTTGTGGTTGTTTTTCCTCTTCTTCTTCTTCTTCTTCTTCTTCTTGTATTATAAGGAGTACCGCATTGGCGGTGGTTGTTGCTTGTTGCTTACTGTTACCAATTGACAGCCGTGCATGACTTCGTCCATGTTAAGTTGTCAACGCGAATGGGCTTCGTTGTTGGCCGATTGTGAATGTTGACTGCTGAATGCTGAATGCTAAATACTGAATACCAAATGCTGAATGCTGAATGTAAGCAAGATCAAGAGATCAAGTCAAGTGAGAGTGCAGCAATGATCAAGCAACAGTTGCTCGCTCAATGATCAGCGAAGAGGTTGAATGAAGCTGGTTGGCGGCTGCTGCTGCTGCTATCGCTATTGCTTTCGTGCTCCTTTGTGATGTGTTAATTTGCGGTTCTCGCGGCGCAAAAGCAATAAAATAAACAAATCAATCGAACGCTTGATCGATCAATCGATCATTAAACAAATTATTATTAATTACTTCATGAAATGTAATTAATTTAAACCAAACTCAACAAGCTGTTGTTGTTGTTATGTTTTTTCTTTTACATTTTTAAATGCATTTAATTGAAAATAATTACAAACTACGAACATTGTGTAATTAACTAACTATTTATTAATTTTTAATAATTTAATAAGAAGTCTTGCGTAAAACTATGTCCACAAAAAAAATTCTTTTTCATAATTACAAAAGAATTTCATTCAATTTTCATAATTATAAAAAATAGAAAATAGTAAAAAAATTTTAAATAAAATAAAAAAAGCAATATTATAATTATAAAAAATCATAAAATTAAATGAAATTAAAAATTAAAATAAAAGCAATGAAATCTTTATAAATAAAAATTAGATAAAATTCGTACTAAAGATAAAAAAATATTAAAAAAAAGTCGTACTAAATTCGTACTAATTAGATAAAAATAAAAATTAGATAAAAGTCGCTTTTTTAAAAAAAAATTTGTTTTTGATTTTTTGCTTTTAGAAATTTCGAATTTAGTAACAATTTCCTCGAAAACCATTTGACCTCCCCGGTCCATGTCTCAGGTTAAACAACCTGAATACCATTTAGTGGCAGACTTTTCGCTTTTCCCAGAGATATGTCTACATATTATAGGCAGTGGCAGTGGCTTTTTTATACATTTTCCTTATTTTAAAACGTTTTTTTATGTAATTTATTCGAAAACTGTCCTTTTTATACGCTTTTATAGACGTTGTGAACACCCTGTATAAAAGATTATTAGGTTTTTCTTCTCTTACAGTCAGTTTAAAGTAAAAAATTTGTCTGGCTTCTTCTAAATATTCTACTCGCAAGTAGATATATGTATAATAAGATTGATTAGTTTGATTTTTATTCATTTTTCAATTAATCTAAATTCATTTATTGATAAATGCATAAACTGACAGAAAGAAGCCTTTTCTGAAGACATCAAAGTATTTTTTTTTTACATCCTTTAAAATTCCGAAGAGTTTTTTGTTTTGGTTAAAATTAACTTCACTTAACGACGGTTCTATCTAGTCGCCAAGATTCCTAGAAGTAGCTGAAAAAGGAGCAGAAGCGGCAGCAGCAGTAGCTGATCATAAGAGGGAAAAAAAGTGTACAATTTGAAAAAGGGAAGTGAGAAAAGTAGCCAAAACGAAACGCAGACTCTAAAACGACAACTTAATTAACGAGGCGGCTTCGCGACGTGTCTAACATTACGATTAAAAGGCATGAAACAATTTGTTCACATTCACTCGTTCCTTCTTGCGCTCGTTCTTCCGTTCGATGGTTGTTGTATTCGCTTGGGATGAGCTCGTTGCGCAACGTGGCCGCGTTGCAGCGAGGAGACGGTGAAAATGAGGAGGAGATGAATAAGTTCCACGAACTACTCGCGTTAGTGAATCTCCAAAAAAGGACATTCTGCCATTTTGTGACAGATTCGAGCTGCCTCCATTGTCACCATTTTTACCATAGGCCGAAAAGGCACCAGCCAAAGAGCCGAGTATAGTAAATTAAATATGCTGAGTTTATGGAAAACAATGCAGCGAAAAAAGGCTGCCAGTGTTGCTCATGGTTTTTCTGTCTAAATCAAGACACCAACAAGAAATGCGTTCAGTGGTAAAAATGTGATATCACAACAACAGGAAAAACAATAACCATTACTTTTGACTACATTAAATGAATGCAGCAACAGCTTCTTCTTTTCTTCCCCTGACGAAGACCACGACCAAGCCGAAGACCCAGACGAAGTAGAAGACGAAGACGTAGACTTGGCGTGTGCTTCGCGCGCAACAACGCGCGACGACAATGCATGTCGCGAGTGCAACTTTTGACGCGTTTGTGCATCTGCATCTGCATCTCATTCGGCAGCGACGTTCAGCCGCAAGAGCAGCACAGCAGCAGGCAGCAGCAACCGGTAACAAACACCAAGAGTAATTAACTCGTTCCATAATTGTTCACATTTGCACTTATCGGTTGTTGCAGTTGTTGTTGTTGTTGTTGTTGTTGTTATTTTTAGTAATTGTGCGACAACATTTTCGTGTTGCGTGCGCAATAAATTAAAACAGAGCAATGGAATGCATTTAAAAGGTTGCAAGAAAAACAAAACAACAACAAAAAAAATCAACAAAGGAAAAACCACCAAAAACAAAATATTGTAAAAAAAAATCCCGGCAAAAAAAACAACAGACTTTTTTGGAAGAAAAAAAAAAATAAAAACAACGAAATTAAAAAATTCTTTAACTTTTGTGCAAGCGCAATATTTAAAAAAAAAATAATTGTTGTCTAAAGTCTCAACCACGGCACTCGTTGGTACGCTCGTTGTTGTTGTTGTTCGTTCCTATGGCACCAGTTGCTTTTATGGCCGCTGCTGTTGTTGCTGCATAAATTTAATAAATTTATACAACAGCCGAATAATTTAAAAGGCTCTTTTTCTCCTTTTTACTCTCTTGGGCACAAATCAACGGCCAAAAACACCAACGAACGGGCAACAACAATAATATACCAGAAGCATTGAAGAAGTTGCTTAATTACTTTGACCATTTCGGTGTCGCTTTTATTTATTTATTTATTTATTTATTGCTCATGCAGCGCATTCCAACCGATTGTTGACCAAATTTGGTTAAATGTCTCTTTTATGCGACCGAAAAAACGACCACAACTCAATCAACTGCACCACCAGCAAACGTTGCCGCTGCACATAAGTTAATAATAAAGTTACAGCCCACGCTCGCAATCTCTGAGCCGCGGGTCAGCTTGACAGCCTAATTCTAAGTTTGAGGAATTTCGTAAATTCTTGTAAATATGGTTTTTTTAGAAGGTTGATGATTTAAAATTACATTAAAACTCATAAAAATTATTCTAATGATGGTTTTATTTTCCATTTGGTAGATAGTTTTCTCTCATTCCTTAAAGTTTAACCCTTTTCTAGTGATACAGAGTGTTCTCGTTGAATATTGTAAAGTTAGAAATAGCTTTAAAGTTTAATAATCGCCGGCAGGCTCAAGGACGGTTTGAAAAAATGCGGGCCATCATAATTTTTTGAGATTTTTTTAACAATATAAGATCCAGGAAACCGCGCCTTAGAGATTAAAAAGCTTCAAAATGAAAACTATCATGATCAGTGACCTTTTCAAAGCCTGACCTTTTTTTATCAGTTTTTTACTTAACTTTCATTATTGACTTTGATGGCAAACTTACAAAAATAGTATTAACAGCTGTTTCGTTGACATTTATGAATATAGCACATAATAAAAAGCGTGCATAAAAAAACATAGTAACTCTATTTTACACGATTTTGAAATAACTTGATTACCCGGGCAATATTTCCGATTTGAGAACTGCACTAAGCTGAACTCTTCTTTTTTTATTAGTGACATTATGATTGATTTCGACCCGCCACAAAAGCAAAAGATTGCCGACGCCCCAGTCAAAGGTTTCTCAGTTGATTCGTCGGTCATTATCGAAAATAAAAAATATGTATGCACGAATTTTCAAAAATGTTGGAATGTTGTTGTTGTAATTAAAATATTTATTTTAATTTTTAATAATTAATTTTTAATTTTTCTTATTTTGTAATTTTTTATTTTAATTTTTTTTTTTTTTTAATTTTTTTTTTTTTAATTTTTTTTTTTTTTAATTTTTTGTTTGAATTTTTTTTTTGTTTTTTTTTTTTTTGAAAGCTTACTTCAGTAAATTTATCTAATTTTTCTCTCTGTCTCTCTTTGCAGTGTTAAAATATATCATCCTCTCTATTTGCGGCCAAAAACTTACCACAATTTGAAGTAACCTAAACGATCGATCGTAATCATCATCAACGAGCATTCGAAATTGTTCCGTCTTTTCGTCATTCAACTGCGTCACCACGCCAGCTTATTTTCGCCGCTGCTGTGGCCACCTCTTGATTATGGGCATATCGGAGGAGGTCAAACTGGAAGACCTACCGCAAGAAGCCAAATTAGCGCATCAGGATGCCATTCCTGATCGCTCGGCCTCGTGTATGTTGACAACGGACGCCAGCGGTGGCACCAACAGCCCCATTTCGGACGCCAATAGCGACGGCGATATCGACGATTATGCACCGAAACGCAAACAGCGTCGCTATCGTACAACCTTTACCAGTTTTCAATTGGAAGAATTGGAGAAGGCTTTTTCGCGGACGCATTATCCGGATGTGTTTACAAGGTATGTAGACTATAGTTACGTAGACTATACTATAGACTATACTATACGATACTATACTGTCAATATAATTGTCAGTGTTGGTCAAATTGTTATTAATAAAATGTACCACATCGCAATGATATCGGAGAATCATCAGCTAAACGATCATAAATCAAATGGGATGGAAATTTTACTACACACAATCAGAACGCACACAGGCACACACCCATTAATGCCCCCATTTACACTCAGCATGACAGCGAATAATCCAATTTAATTAATAATCACGATTGAGCCACATTGTGTCGTCTTGTGTCGCGTGTGAGCCATTCTAGCTCTTCAGAGGCAGAACAAAGCATTTCTCATAAGAATACAAAAATTACAAACGTGTCTGTATCTGTATCTGTCACTGTTTCGGTATTGGTATCTCGATATATCGGCATCGGCATCAGCCGCCGGCAGTTTGCATACGATTAAATCGCGTTTAAAACGACGACGATGACAAAGGCCAACACAACCAACAACAACGACAAGCGGCATAGCGGTTGGAAGTGTGAAGTGTGGAGCAACGGTGGGCGTGGAAGAGGTGGAAGGGGGAGGGGGCAGAACGCTTAGAAGTAGAAGTTTTTTATTGGGTGAGACTGCGTCCGTGTAATCAACTCTTCTTTAGTATTCATTAAAAAACTGGGATCGAGTTAGCAGCGGGTGAGCATGTAATATCTAGCTTATTCTCCTCCCCGCCCTCCCCGCCACCGCCCTCCTCCCTTCACCACACCGTAACCTTCATTTAGCGATTTTTTAAGTGTTTCTGCTGCACCATGGGGCGACGTTTATCGATAACGTCGTCGCGGCAAAACCATGAACGAGATGAAATTTTAATCAATGGAATTTTCAACAATTATTAATGACACTAATGAAATCAATAGCTCAATATATAGCGTTCGACATGATACAGGCGCGCATGAACGCATGCATGCATAATAAAAAGCATTTTATTAAAATTTAATAGTTTAAAATTTATGTTATTAAAAGCAAATGATAATAATTTGCTTAAATAAATGATAATGATGATGGCAATGATGGTAATGATGGTAATGGTGATAGTGGCTATAGCTACTGCCATGCAGTTTCTATACAAACAGACACAACAAAAAACGCACAAAAACCAGAAAAAAATAAAAAAAAAAACTAGACGCGGCAAAGGGTCGCAAAGGTCCGCTTGAGAGGTACTGGTGTTATTATAGCCATGTCCGCCACGTTGCCACCGTGTGCAGTCACCTTTAATAACTAATTTACTTAATTGGAGCAATCTCGAGCACTTTATTTAATAAATTGCTGACTTCACAACGATTACAACCGGAACGTTATATCAGAGAAAAACAACAATTTGTTATTAAATAAAATTTGAAATTTCATTAAATTGTTGTTGTTGTTGTTGTTGTTGTTGTGCGAGTGGTAGTTGTTAGTGGTGGTGGCTGTTGTACGGTGACAAATTACGAATCATCAATTATAAAATGATCATAAGCAGCAACAACAACTGCCATCGCTACTCAACAAAAATATTTATGAAATACTCGTTTATCAATCTTAAGTGAACGGACTCCTTGAGTCCGTTTAGCAGCGACATCAAACCATCAATGCCTTGATTTGACCAACGACGCATCGTTGCTTTGGCCACAAACACCTGCTAAACGAGCGTAACGAGTAACGAGTGAAAAATCGCACAAAAAAAACAAACGTCACCATAAGCGTCACCATTATCATAAACGTTGCCCACGCAGCAACAAAATAGGTACATATCAATAATCAGAAGCGTTATAAAGAGGGACACGGGGAGAGAGGGTTTGGGGGGGTTGTAATTGCCCCCCATTTTAAGTAGATTTTTATGCGTTGAAAAAGTTGTGACGATTTTAACATTTTATAAAATACTAAAACTAAAAGACAAAGCGACCTTTAAAAGACGGCCCACTTCAAAACACTTTAACCCCCCACCGCCTTTCCCACAAACCGATTTTTTCATACTCCCAACCCACACCGCATCGTCAGCCCATCGGTGGTTTGATTTGGTGTGGTCTTGTCGTGGTGCTCTTCGTTCGCTTCTGCCAAATTACAATCAATTAAAGTGAGGCCACCTAAAATTACCACATTGGACACTTCCTTCGTCTTCTTCTTCCGCACAGAACAGACCGATTGCACACAGCAACCGCACCACTTCGCAGCACGAACATTTCGCATCAGTCAAATCAAAGTGAGCACCATCATAATGATCCTTAAGGCCACCTTTCGGGGGGGGGGCTTCAATTATCAACGCTTACTCGTTGATTCGCTTGCTCGCGCGACTTCCTGCCGCGACTTTTGCGAATGCACACAATTCTGTTGCGAGCGAAATAAGCCAGATTGCCTCAGAGAGTCTCAGAGTTTAATTAAAATAAATTCAATTACAGAAAACATGAAAATCCATTAAATAAATTATCATAATCATCGAGCGTTGTGAGGCAGGATGGATGGATAGATGGATGGATGGAATGAATGAAATAATGACGCAAAGAATGATGAATTGTAGGAAGAGCAGTGGCGTACTATAGCAGCGTTCACCAGAGGCCACGATATAGCCTAAGCTTTATTGTAGCTATTATAACTATACAGCTGCTATTATTATTGTTGTTGTTGTTGTTGTTGTTGTACTAATTCAATATTAAAGGTGTTGCTTTTGATGTTATAGTATCTGAAATTGCTGCTGCTGCTGCTGCTGATGTTCCGATAGTGTCGATGCTATTGTGTTCTTGGTGTTACCGTTTTTATAATGTTAATGTTGTTGTTGTTTTTGTTGTTTTGCACGAAAGGGGCCAGAAAATCCTCGCTCTGGCTTCGCTTTATAACTTAATTGTTTATTGCATAATTTGACGGCACACTTTAGCATCATCAAAGCTACGACGCGACGCTACAGCGCTTTCGTTTAGGATCAAATCAATCAACCTCACTTTTGAGGCCGCCAGCACTTTCGTATAAATACAAAAACAAAACCGAATGTGTAGCTACAACCAATCATAACGCTACCATCATTCGACGACTAAATGATTTTATAGACAATCTTAATTATATTCAATCAATTTATAATGAATCTATTGTTGTTTGATGGAGTTTTTGCAGAGCAAGAGCAAACCGCCAGACCTATCCGTATGATTTATTAGAACCGCCGCCGCCGCCAACAACAACAAGATTTTTTTTTAATGTTAAAATACTCATTTTCAATTAATAGCGTATTTTTTATTTCCAATTTTGTATTTCTTTCACAATCAAAATTATTGAAATGATTAACAAAAAGAAGCTGCTTTTGTTTTGAAAGGAAACAATCGTTAAAAAAACGACGAATCTTTAAAAAAAAACAAGTGGTCTGCATTTGAGCGAGTACGTAGCCCAGTTCGTTGTCGTTTCTTCTCGTTAAATTAGTCACGCAGAGCAGACGGTCGCACTTTGCTACTAGTAGCTAACTATCGTAGTTACTGCAGGCAAATTTAACGAGTTCGTTTCTTAAGTCTTTGGAACGGATAAAGCTTCTAATGATTTTTTGTATTGTTTTCTGCTTCTTGCGCTCTTATTTTGTATGCTTTTATTGTATTTCTCGCCGTGAAAGCATTTCGGAAAATGTTGTTTGAAAGACTTCGTCGAAAGACGTCGGAGATTTTCGATTTGATTTAAATTTAATTGTTCGTCTTTTTGCGCTGCAATGAACTCGGAAGCAATGGATGGTTTAGTATATACAGAGCAATAGCTGTAGACATAGAATACATACATGTGGAGTATGTATGTATGTGTCACTGTTTTTGCTACATACATCATAACCCTTTTGCCGATTGTGCTGCTCTTTTCCTAACTGTACCTGCGCGTCCGCCGCCCAGAACTCTTTATACGAAAAGTAGACTAAATCTACTTAGTGGCGAAAATGGTGGCGAAGAAGTTGGTGGTTTCGTACCACCTGTAGGCACTATTTACCATTGTCCGCAGGTGGCAAAGCTGCAGTCATTCGTTTGCGCTCCTGGTAGTTTAAAGACTTATGGAGACTTATGACACAGCAGTCGTAGACGCTGTTAATAAATTTTCTAATTATCTGCTAGAGCTTTATTAAAAAAAAAAGAAAAAATTTATGATTTACTAAAGACTTAAGAGTTATTAAAGCTGTTCTGATTGCTAAAGTTTGCTGTCAATTCATTTCTCTTCTGTTTGTGGTTAATGATGGCGGCTTGGCGTTTTCATTTCAAATCATCAAAAAAACGAACTAACCTTAAATTGATTTATATCATTTTTTAACTCTATTGAACTTGATTGCAGTGGATTTTTCCCTTCTGGAGTTACACTTTTTATTGTACACTTTATGCAGACACTCTGTAGGAAGTTTGAAGTTCTAATAAACTTTTAAAAACTAATAGTACCATTTTCCTTTCCATAGTTCCTTTCACAGCGGCCTCTGTTAATTGAGTTTAAAGTTTCGTACAGTTTTTCCTTTTTTGTTACACTTCAGTACAAACGTGTTCACGAACACAACCTGACGGCTCACATGGTTTTACTGTGCAACCTACAAACATTGCACATTTTACTTAATTAACATTTTACTTAATTAACGCGTTTCTGTTTCTGTTTCTGTTCGGTTTTCTTTCTTTTAAAATTATTTTATGCAGGTGTTAAATTCGTTGTTGTTGTTGTGGCGTTTGTTTGTTGTTATTGCGGGTTTAATATGTCAATTGCGTTACAGCTATAATAAATTCGATTGAGAAAAAACACTTTTACAAATAACTATTAAGTTTTTAATTAAAATTTCATTAAATTTTGATTTGTGTATTAAATTCAGTCGTTAAATTGTATATTAAATTTATTATTAATTGTATATAAATTTATTTATTAAATCTTAAAAAATTCATTAAAAAGCTACACATTTTTTATTTCGTCACTCATTGGTGGGCTGTACTATGATTGTATATTATGACCAAAGTCATAAATGCCCGTTTTTATTTCATTTTTTGATAAACACTTCGTCGTATGAATCCCTAAACGCGCATGCAAAAAATTGTGGCAGCGTAGTGCGCTCGCTCGTCATTCACAACTCGCTACTCATTCACTACTCGTTATACATTTCGTAGACTTCTATTTATGCTAAAACAGCGATAAACTAAATGTGAATTATAAGGAAGTAGAAAAAAATAAGATAATTCAGAAATCCAAATAAAGCACTCTCGTTCGTTCACCACAAAAAGGAAATAGAATGGTGTAAAGAATATTTTTTTTTAAAATTTTTTCTTCTTTACACATTTTTTTGCATTGTTACTTGGTTTCATATAATTTTTCCCCTACGCTTCCAAAGAGTTTTTTCATTATAATCATTTAGAGTTTCCAAGTCTGAAGAAGATATGGTTCTTGAAAAAACTCTGCCTGGAGCCTTCTTCATATTTTTCTCAATTTCGTGCTCTACTAAGACTTTAGCATTCATGTATTATATTAAAATAAATTTTTTTGTTCTCCTTTTTGTATTTGCAGGGAAGAACTGGCCATGAAAATTGGCTTAACCGAGGCACGTATTCAGGTAAGGAATAATTTTTCTTATTAAATGTAATTGTATTATAATAATTAAGAGATTGTTAAGCAACTGCATGTGTATAATAAATATTCATTGAACTTGAATGATTAAGTTGAACTTTCAATTAAGTTTATGTCTTGTTTTTGCAACAATTAATTAATTAAATTGTTATTGAGTCAACTGTCAAAAGCTCAAAGCATGCATGTGCGTACCTACAGACAACCGTACGTATATATATGATTAATATTTCACCAAGCTAACACAAAAGCAAAAACATGTCGTGAAAAAACGATAAACTCCTACAAATTATTGACTTAAGATAATAAAGCATGTCTAATTTAATTAGCTTCGATTAAAATCGACGACAACAAAAGCCTTTAACTAAACTGCCTTTAACTGAAAGGCAGAATAATCAGAAAACGATAATAACCAAAGCAACCATACTAATAATAATAATAACAATAATAACAACAGCTTTAGTTACAGCAATTAACATTTTTTTTTATATTTTTCTTTTCCTATGATTTTTTTATTAGAAATAATTGTTTCTATCAAGCTAGTTTTACGATATATTAATTGCATTCTGTTTTTATGAAGGAATTTTATAGAGACAACGAACGAAAAAATGCGATACAATGAAAAAAGGCTGTTATTTTTTTATTACTTTAATTATTAATTATTGGAATAAATTATTTCGATTAATGAACGTATTGACAGGAATGAACAATAAAATGAGAAAATTCTCATTAATTTAATTGGAAATATTCACCGAACAACACACACACACACACACACACACGCACACACACACACACACACACACACACATAAACGCGATCAGGAGTCATCTACACACACGCTCGCCAGCATAGAAGCTTTTGAAATTGTTCGACACGAAAGACTTAAGCAACGAACTTGTTAATGAAAAATCCACAGGTTGAGCGTTCGCGAGTAAAATACGACGGAAAGTAGTTCAAATGCCGGCAATAATTTAGATGATGCCTTCATAATAATCATGATAATAATAATAACAACAAGTACAACAATAACAACAACAACAACAACAACAGCAGTAAGTAACAACAAGGAGCACTACGTGGTAATACCGTGTGTGCATCGTACAAACACTTTAGATCTGTTTGTTCACGTCAGCAACAAGATTAACGCTAATTAGTTGAGTTGTGAGTTAATTGTGAACAGAAAAAAAAGAAGAAGAAGAAAAAGAAGGAAAAGGAGGAAAAGGAGGAAGTAGACGGTAGAAAGCAAACCATTATAAGTACAGAAATTATGCAATTAGTCAAAACTCAACCATTAGACAGAAAACAGTCACGGAATGATTATTTTGCATACGGTCGAAGAAAGAAAGAAAGAAAGAAAAAAAGATTTAATAAAAACATTTAACATTTTCCACAAAAAAAACTCTGTATTCTTTCGAGTATTAATAGATCAATCAATAATTTAAAATGATCAATAGCTCTTGTTGGATTATCACACTCAAAACAGGTTAGGAAGTAGATTTGAAGCAAAACTAAATGATTTTCTAGACTTCTCGTAGAAACGTAGCAATATATATACGTTATCGTTTTATTGATAATGATTAATAATTCTCTTAATTGCTGCAATCAATTAAAATTAAATCGAATTCATTTGAACTAATTCGAATTAATTGGAATTAAATTGTATTAAAAAGTAATTGTAATAATTTTTAATGCTAACAATGCCTTTTTGCTTTATATACATACGTAATGAATGATCGATCAGTTTACTTGTAGCAGACTTTTTTTTTCAAACAAATTTGAAGAAAATAAAAAGGACACAATTTTTGAAGAAATCGTAGACAAACGGACAAACAAACAAACCAAGAGGCAGATGGACATGAACAACAACAACGAGCAGCGGCAATGAGTTATCTACTTTATATCTATTAGGAGATTTTATGATTGTATGAAAATTTTACTTTTTATCTTGTTGTTGAAACATTCAACGAACGAACGAACGAACGTGCCTTGAAGCAAATGACTTTTTCAATCAAGTTACCGTCTGCCGCTACAAATGACTCCATTTAAAAGAACTGATGTGATTCCGGGTAATGGATCGCATTGGATCGCAAGCACTGAACACACATAGCGTTCTACGTAATATCAGAAAACTCAAAAGTTTTTTGAAAGACTCCAGCCGCCACCATT
Source organism: Conops quadrifasciatus (assembly GCA_949752815.1). Taxonomy (NCBI): domain Eukaryota; kingdom Metazoa; phylum Arthropoda; class Insecta; order Diptera; family Conopidae; genus Conops; species Conops quadrifasciatus. The sequence goes on along the minus strand of OX457080.1, from coordinate 27,979,225 downwards.
CGCATCATTCTCATGAGAGCACGCGATGTGCCGGCGGCAACAGAGTGGCAGTGGCAATAGAGGCAGCGACAGCGGCCACGGCGGTAGAGTGCTACAAATTGCCGACGGCATTGAAGGCGCTCAACAATTTTCCGACAGCAAAAAAATTAGCGTTAGCGCTCTTGAGCAATCTCGATTAACATACGAACACACGAACAAACAAACAAGCACGAAAACAAGTAGCTTGTTTGCCAAAGGATTGTATGTACAAATCGTGCCTGAAATGCGTGCATGCGTCAAAGCTTTTTATAAAGCAAAAGGCAAAAATGTTTTAAAACCAAACGCTTCGGGTTTTTTGTTTATTTCACAAAAAGAAATTGTTAAGCAGAAAACGCGTTGATTGAGAGAAAAAAACGTCGGGTAACCGCTCTTTTTTTTAGTGATAACATCAAATCGAATCCAATTAAAATCACAAATCAATAGAAATTAAGTTTATTTAAAGCGCAAAGCAATCAAAAGAAGCGAATCGCAAGGAAATCAAATCAAGTTAATTACACAAAAACGAAGTCATTCGATTGATTGATTTAGAATCAAATCTTCTATTGTGATAATTGTTTGCTTAAAGGGCCTAAAAGTTATCTAAAAAATCCTAAAGTCCAAAATTTCTTTGAGAGACTAAAACGGCTCGACCCTTTAAACCACAAAAATCACCAGAGTCTTTCAAGGACTAAAGTGCCTAAACTTCGCAAAGTATTAAAAATACTTCTTAGCACTAAAAATACTACTCTTTAAGCTACTACAACAGACTCAAGTAACTATTTAGACCCTTTTTAGACTCTTTAGACTCTTTCGAGGAAATCGAATCGAATAAAATCAAGTTACATAAAATCGAAACCAAATCGACCAAACGATTTAGAATCAAATCTTTTATTGGGATAATTGTTTGCTTAAAGGGCTTAAAAGTTAATTAAGAAACCTCAAAGTCAAAAGTTTCTTGAAGCGACTAAAGTGACTCTACCCTTTGAACTAGAAAAAATCACCAGAGTCTTTCGAAGACTAAAGTTTTACTGTTTTTAAAAGTTGTACAGTTTTCGTAAAAAGCTACTAAAACTCTTGAAAAGACTCAAGTATTTAGACTCTTTAGACCCCTTTAGACTCTTTTTAGACTCGCATTAAAGAAACCACAGTCATTGATAGAGGATTGCTTGCTGCTCACCGTTTTTACAAGAACTTGAAAAATCACGGAAGCGAAAGCGAAAATCGGCAACCAAAACCGCAATTAATAAAATCTTCTAACACACCAACCGAACGAGATTTCAACGCGATACGAGTACTCCATTTTAAACCTTCAGACGCTTCTGTATAGCTTCCTCGTACATGCCTGATGTACCCAACAGCCACCGCGCGTTTACCTGATGCCAGATACTGGCGTATCTCTTGAAAGCGATCATGTAATCATGGTTGTTTGTGTACACATTTCATTATCGCATCGTTTAATTAAGCTGCAGTCCGGTCAGAGTGGCCCGATTAGAGTCTGGGCCAAGAGGCCCAGCAGTAACGAAGCCCCAAAGCTAAAACACATGATCATCATGTTAAAAACGCGATTGGCAGCGAGCATGGAAGAGAGATTTCAGTAACGCGATCATCAGCTACAGCGGCCGACAGCGTTGACGTTGGGCAAACGACGCGCCGGGCTACCGACCGCGCCCCCTTGTTGAAAACTAATTAACAGGGTGGGTGCTCAAGGAACGCCTACCCACTTTGTTGCTGCTCTCTCCCTCTCTCTGTCTCTCCTGCTCTCCTTGTGTGTGTGTGTGGTGCGCTGCATGCTCTTCGCGCGTCGCCGCGTTCAACCTGCAACGACGCTCTACATTTCGTGCGATCGTCTCAATTTAAAGAAATGTTTAAAAATATGTTGAATTAATTAAAAATCTGAAAAAATACCATTCACCAGCCGGTCTTTGCTGCCGCCTCAAAGAGCTGTTGCTGTGCCGCGTCGCGTCGCATCGCGTCGCGTCGTTCTCGTCGTTATTGTTTCGTTGGTTATAGACGCCTGCGCGTCATACGTTATGAAAAACACACGTTGTTGTAATTTTAGAAGACTACTTGTTTACAACTGCCACGCCCCCGCAATGTGGATGTGGGCGTTACGCCTTCCTCTTTGCAGTTTACTTTGTTAAACAAACTTCAAAGATTCATTAATTAAAAGAGCCATCTTTTCGCCACGTCCCCCCCCCCCCCCCTCTTCACCTCCCCTCCACCCTTGCCTGCCTTTAATTGATTTCTCCACAAACCATTCGCGCTTTATCGTGACCAATAAATTGTTAATGAATATTTTATTTTCTTTGCGTTCTCTCTCTTTTCTCCGGCGTTTTGTAGGTTTGGTTCCAGAATCGTCGCGCCAAGTGGCGCAAGCAGGAGAAAGTCGGTCCGCAGTCGCACCCCTACAACCCGTATCTGCCCACCGGCCCCGGCTCCATACAGCAGGTGGTCGGCTCGGCGCTGCCGCCCAATCCGTTCACGCATTTGGGCTTCAACCTGCGCAAGCCGTTCGACACGCCCGCCAACTTGGCCGCCTTCCGGTATCCGCATCTGGCGGGTGCACCGCTCATACCCTCCGGCTACTTCAATCAATTTCAACGGTGCGTTGTGGCTACTTTGCACATTTTACTATCAAAATTAGTTGCACATTTAATTTTAATAAGTCTTGAACTTTTCGTTTTCAGAGCTCCGCCGCACATGCTGCCGCCCGGCATGGCCGCCATGTACTCGCCTGCGACTTCCTTTCAATCACTTCTGGCCAACATGACTGCCGTGCCGCGCCACGCCCCAGCGCCGCCTCCGGCACAGGCTCCCGTCGCCGTCGCCCTGGCGCCCAAGCCGACACTCATTCTCAGCTCGCCCGAACTGCACTCGCATGCGCATCACTCGCCGCCGCTGCATCTGATCGCTTCACCGCCGATTTCGCCCACCTCGTCGGTGGCCTCGCAGTCCTCGCTGCATCAGCAGGCGCCGCTGGCTCATCAGCTGCTGCAGCCGCCGCCGCACAATGTGCCCACTTCGCTCGTGGGCGCCGCAGCAGCGCTACCAGCGTCGCAACCATTATCAACTCATCCGTCGCAGCAGCCGCAGCAGCCGCAGCAGCCACCGCCGTCACATCCGCAGCCGCAACAACCGACGCAGCATCCCTCGTCCATAACGCAGACGGGGCCGCCGCCGCCGCCGTCTTCCTCAGCGGCCTTATCATTAATGCACCGCGCACCGACACCGCCCGAAGATCGGCGCAGCTCATCCATAGCCGCGTTGCGTTTGAAGGCGCGCGAGCACGAGCTCAAGCTTGAGATGTTGCGTCAAAACGGGCACGGTGACGTCATCAGCTAGTACGGTCTTGTCCACCGCGAGTACATACAATAATTACAAGAATGACGATACATTCATTCATTCCTTCATGCATGACTTTATTGAGAGAATTTACTTTATTGGCAGAATAAAAAATGTAAAATAGATTATTTGCAATTTTTTATTTTTAGAAAATCCAGTGAATAAGTTTTCTATAAGAAGTAAGCAAATAAATTTTAAAAATTTAAGGTTTCTTTTTTATTGTTAATTGGATACGATTTCATAGAAAATGGACTAAGTATGTATTTTTAAAATCATTATTTGAAAAAAATTCCTTAATAAAAATATTTTCTCTAATCAAAAATAAAGTTATTTCTTTTTATGAATTTTGGTAATTTGCTGCTACTTGTTGTTGTCACGTCATCATTTTTTTAAATTGTCATTTTTTTTATTTCAAATTAATTGAGCTATTTTTTGTGTTTAAATGAAGATGAAGATTTTGTTGTATACTTTTTAATTATCATTTTACACAAAAATTGAAATAATAGTAAATTAAATTAAATAAAACGGCAACGACTTATAAAAATCTAATTCGTATTAGAATTATAATTAATAAACATTCTTTCGATTTATATTTTTTTTATGTTAAAATTTTATATAAAGTATTAAGCCTTATTTGAAACTTAGTTTTAAGAAAATAAATTAATATTCCCCATTTCAATCATTCATTCATTCATACCTTTGCTTCATTCAGTATTCATTTGACTCTTTCATTGCAATCATCAGAATTCATTAATTGCCAACATTTACATTATTAATTTGTATGCATTAAGTATTTATTAAATTCGTTGTAATCATTCATTCTTGCATTGATTTGATTCATTTCATTCACTAATTTGAATGAATTATTAAGCAATGAATGAATCATTGTAATCATTCACATGAATCATTCATTCATTTATAATTCATTTGAGTTCTTTCTCTTAACAAATTCTTGATAAGCTCATTTTCCGTAAATATTCCGGGAATTTTCTTCAATTAAAAAAATGTATAAATTTCGTCAAATAAAAAAAATATTGCAGAAAACTGAAATAAAAAACTTCAATAGAAATAATAATATAAAAAGTATGATAACATGGTTGGAAAAGAATATTGAAAGCAATAAATATTCCCAATCGCGTTCGCGGGATTATCGTGATTTTCGCGGGTTAGTGCCGCGCGTATTCCCGCCCTAAAAACACAAAACAAAACTAAGTTTAAAAAAGAAGAAAAAGCGGGGGAAACTTAATTAATTTTCAAAAGGGGCTTCTCGTTTTAATTAACTTATTCCAATTAATCAAAATGCTCACTTTTTGCGATCAATTACTTCGTGCTCACGCAAGGCACAAGCAACAAGTAGAAAAAGAAACAGCAACAACAACAATAAGGCTATAATAAATATTATATTAATGAGAAAAAAAGGAAAGAATTTCATTGATCAGCATAATGCAAAAGAGAAAAAGAGAAAGAAACAAAGGATATATTATCCGCAGCAACAGCAAAACAGCATCAGCGCAGTGGCGGATCGAGTCAAGTGAGGAACCACCATAGGTTTAAAAATTGCAGGGCTCTCAAACTCATGACTTTTGATTAATTTTACGCCCATGAGATGATATTTCTCTTAAAATAAAACCTTTTAAAACTATTTTCTATGAGTTTTCATAAATTTATAATGATTTCGTGAAAAGAAAAACAATAATTTTATTAATTTAATTTTTAAATCCAATTTAAATCAATAAATTTTAACTCGAATCGAATGAAGAAAACGTAAATTCATTATTCTATTTTTGTTATACTTTATTGTATATTAATATACGCTCTAAATCTTTAGGGGCTTAGTTTATATCAATTGAATAAATAAACTACAATTTGTTATAGTATTAAAAAATTTAAATAATAAATTATAAATAAATTTGAATAAACAATTGCGGTATTTGGACAAGATAATACAATTATTTTATATATATGTACATACAAAAAATTTATTTCTCTTCAAAACTTATTGAAAATTCTTCGAGGTACTTTGATATTCTCAGGCCCTATGCGGCCGCACAGCCCCGCCGCACCGCTTAAGCGGCCACCGAACGAACAGCAATGACGTGCATTATTCGCGATGGCATTCTATGAACAATAACAACAACAACAACGACAAATGATAAAACAACAACATAAAAGCAATTAATAAAAATGTATATTCAATTAAATTTAAATGACAAGAAGCTGTCAAAAGGCTTCAGTTTAAAAATTACTTAAAAACGCTGCTGCTTCTGCTGCTTCTGCTGACGCTACTGACTCTCTCTCTCTCCCTCTCTACCTGCCTACACTCCTAGATGTTATGCGAGGAGTCATTTTCATTAACAAACTCATGCAGAGTCAGTCTGCCAACCCATTTTGATGACCGCCACCGCGCGCGAAATACTAATTTTTTACTTCGATTTTTTTTTATTCTCTTTCAAAATTAGTTACTTAGTTAAACGATGCTCCTCATCATCATCATCATCTCACATATTAATTCATTCATTCTTTCCTTCCTTCATTCATATCGTCCCTTTCGTCCCTTCATTCATTCCTGCCATCACTCACTCACATTATGCTGATCAGGTTCCTTCCAAACGTTGTTAAAACGTTGTTTTAAATTAGTTACCTTCAAGTCAAGCTGCCTGAAAGGCCTCTGTCTGCTGCCCAACGGCTTCCAACGGCCGCCGTCAAACTGCTAAGTATTGCGAGCGCAGGCACAGGGTGGAGCTGTGATAACGCACAGTCATCAACAATATCAACGTGGTCAACACAAGCGCTACCATGAATGAATAACCATCCTGACATTCGCTGAGATGATGCTGGCTTTTATCATCTTCGAAAAATCTTCGAAATCTTTATGGATCGTCGTTGGAAAAAAACGTGGTAATCATCAGCAGCAGCAACAAAAGGAATAACCAGACCAACCCAAAAAAAAAAAAAAAAACAAAAACAATTGGTATCATCAACAACATCGTCATCGTCATCATCATCGTCGTCACCACCATCGTTGTTCACAGTGTTGTTATCATCTCTTACGAATGAGATGCGTTTTCAATAATCATTTATACATTTTTCTCAATCAAAAATACTATCAACGCCATTAATGAACATCCTCATAATCTTATGCGACACTTGGCAATTTCATTATTATGGTTTTTATTCTCTACCTTTTTTTTTTTTGTCTTTTCCTTTATCATTAAGAAAAACGCTTAGCTTTTCATTGTCTTTTGGCCTATAATTATCATCAAAGCTTCTCCCATCATTAGGATCGTTATCATCATGATGATGGCTTTAATTAGTTAGTTTGTTTCATTACTCCTTGTAATAATCATCAGCTTTCTTACAACTATCTTCACCATTTTTCATCATAACGACTTTAAAATATAATGATTTTTACTGAATTTATTATTGTGAAATCCATAAAGGAAAACAGTTTTATGGCTGTTACAATTAACATCATCATCATCAGCATTATCATCATCAGCATCATCATCCTCATCATGATCATCATCACTATTTCAATCTTCATGACTTTTATAGTCATCGTTATCGTTATGTATTTAATCGTTTTTGTTAATTTAAAAAAGTCAAGTTAATTTAGAATTGACGTCATTATTATCCTAATAACTGCCAGTGGGTAACTTGCCGGTACTGTCACATCGTCATTATCATCATCATCATCCTACGGTTAGCATCATAATTACTGTCTTATTCCTATCTCATTCCTATTATTCTTGCTTTATTTAGCGTAAAGGTCATACATATCGTCTTCATCATCATCATGATCACCATTGTTATCATCATAAGCATTATTGCTTTTGTCATTATTATTATTATAGACCTCAACTGATATGTGATATCTTCATTATTATGATTGGAGTGTCATGATCTTCATCGCGTGTCATGTTTGTCACGGTCATCAACAATCTTTTTATATTCTCCACATGGCTCCAGCAACAACAACAACAACAGCTCAAGGCTTGCCGCATGAAATGAGGCATATACTACAAATACAGCTTCCATATAAAATGCAACAGCAGCAACAACAATAACAACAACAGCAATTAGAACATCATCTTATCTAAATAAAAAATCAATTGCAAAAATTGTGGTTTTTTTTTTTGTTTTTTTTGTTACTGCCCACGAACCAACCACCGGCAATAATTTTATATTTTTTTCAAAAGGGGTGTGGAATGCCAAGGGGCGGGCGCTCTGGTCTCTATGGGTGCTAATCACTATAATCAACGAACGAATTAAACGATTTTATGATTGATTTCAGGAAGAAAGTTAAAAAAGAAAAAGATGCTCGGCTCGTCTTTTAAACCCATTATAGTCGTCGTAAAAACCCATTATAGTAATTAATGTTGTAATGAAAGGCGTACGAAATACTAGTATAGTTATGCAATATTGTGATAATTATAGGTCATAAAGATTTACTACTTGGGATAAAAATTACCCTCAAAAAAAAACCAAAATATAAAAGAATTATTATCAAAGAATTGAAATTAAATGTCTTTAAAAATGTCTTAAGTTTGTCCTTTAAAATTATTTCAAATTTCAAATTCGGCAAATCTACTCGTTAATTTTTCTAGGATCATTACTCGCCGATTGATTTCCGACGAGTGCGAGTATTTCGATGCGTACTAGTTTGAATGGTTCTTGTCTGCGCACATTTGAAAGGTTTTAGTATTCACTCAATGTTTTTTATAAAATATTTTATAGATATTACGCTTAATTTCAATTTTTCTACCTGAATTGAATTGAAATTAAATGTCTTTAAAAATGTCTTAAGTTTGTCCTTTAAAATTATTTCAAATTTCAAATTCGGCAAATCTACTCGTTAATTTTTCTAGGATCATTACTCGCCGATTGATTTCCGACGAGTGCGAGTATTTCGATGCGTACTAGTTTGAATGGTTCTTGTCTGCGCACATTTGAAAGGTTTTAGTATTCACTCAATGTTTTTTATAAAATATTTTATAGATATTACGCTTAATTTCAATTTTTCTACCTGAACCTTTATTAACTTCCTTTATTTCAATTAAGAAAAAGTGGACAAAATTTTTATACAAAAACTATACGGAAAGAATAAGAAGCCTTTCGTTCATCCATAGCAAAGTCTCAAACCTTCAAATATGTCATATATGTATATACCACAGTAAATAATACGCCTATAGCTCATTGACTGATTTTAAGTTTTTTTCAATTAGTTTTTTTAAGTACTTTGAAGTAACTTGAGAGATTCTTTTATTGGAAAATATGTTACAGTTCTCAGGAAGCAATCAAGAGTCGTGGTGGTCTCGACTGAAAAGGATTTACTCCTTCTAGGATTTTAACTCGGAAATTGAGACAATTTCAAGAAGCGACAGAAAGTTATTTGGTCTTTATTAATGAAAATATTATATTGTATACATAATTTTCTCGTATATTAAAGAGAAAAATTATATTAAATTTCTTACTATCCATCAACAATATTCAATACTTTCATTCCGAAGGAATAACAACGAATCTTCTCTTTCTAAGAGGAAAGAAAATAATTTTAATAGTAATTTCATTAATCATTGGCAAAAGCTTATATTTTGAATCAGAAGAGAATAGCGTTAGGCTGAAAAGTGTATTGTATCCTTTCCTAATTTCTTTCTTCGCGAATAAAAAGTTTTTCTGTTTATTATAAAAATTCTCTGAATGGTCTCTATCATTCTTAAAGTTTTTGATGATCATCTTCAATGAAAGCAAGAAAATATACAACAAACTTTTCAGCCTAAAACTGTTCTCTTGCTTACTTTCATTAGTAGTGGATGGATTGGAAAGCTTAAAGAAAATTCGTTCATAGAACTTTTCAGCTCATCGTTATTCGCTCTTCGGGCTATATTTAAAATTTAAAAAGACTTCGTAAAGGTTACCTCTTTGTGGGATGAATTTAAGGGCTTTGTAGAGGCGTATATTAACCTGCTATAGGCGTGGCCTTTTTTCCTAATTTAAGCACGATATTTTTGTTCAGAAATATCGGCGGAAATTGCTCGCCTCGCTGAAATGGTCAAACACCCTGTAAATAGTTGTACGATAACACGTCATCCTCATTTTACATTCTATACTAAAATATTTTACATTTCAAACAAATTTTATTGTAATTAATATTTTTTTTTTACCTCGATGCAATCAAGCGGAGGCCAGACAGACAATGTCTGTCTTAATGTCTCTCACGCCCACTTAAACTACCTTGTAATCAATAAATTAAACGCACTGTCTGTCCCTAACAGCTAACAGCGTCCCTCACTCACAAATCCGTTCCTCCAGCCCTAACCCTGTCTCTCTTTTGCACTCTCTCTCTCTCTCTCTCTCCTTGCACATTAACACAATAGCATTTTGACGCATTATCATTAACTGAGAACGTAACCACCCAAAGTGTCAAATGAACAGCTCACAAAATGAGCTACGAGGCAAACACGCAGCGAACAACAGCAACAACAACGAACAACTGCTCAAATGTATCATTTAACAATGAGGGGAAGAAGGGAGGGAGGGTGGAAGGGTGGTAGGGGGGAATGGCGGAATAAAGGACGGTGCACAATTATTCAATAATCATATTTTATGGAGAAATCGCTAAATGACACAAAATGCCTTTAACAATATTTAAGTTCATTAAATATTTAAATGCATTACCACAACAACAACAACAGCAACAACAACAACGAAGAAGACGAAGCTATCTAGCAGTCGGTACGTAAACGCCCAAACGCTTCAAGCGGCCTGCGCTCGCTATCGGTAGAACGAACAGCTTCGTTTGGCCGCAGCGAAAATTTTAAAAAAATTCTTTGGTCGCTCTCGCTGCTGCTGCTGCTGCGTCGGCTGCTTCGGCAACGGCGTCGGCGCGCTATCCATACACAAGTGCCACTTGACGCTGCATGGTGTCTTTGTTAATTTAATACGCAGCAGGGTGGCATCCATTGCCTTTTACCGGTCACCCTCTCACCGCCAGTAGGCTGCCATCCCCCTTTCTCTCGCAACGGACGATGAACGAAGGTACGAATGAGCATACATGGCCGGATATATACACACGTAGTGACAGAGAAGTTGTAAGCGCTGTCGCTGCCGCCGCCATAAAAATGTCTCTAATTCATTGTGAAATTGACTTCAAAAGTGACTGCAAGTACAACAGATCTGCTGTTGCTTCTGCTTGGTTGCGCCCTTACCTTCCTTTGTAGGTTCCTTTCTTGCTTCCTCCCTTCTCTTCCTTCCTCTTTGATTGATGTGGGAACTTTTCTTTTTGTGGAATATGGGCCAAAAGTATTATAAGCTAAGAAACAAAATAATTGAAACGGAAATAAAAGGAGATAGAGAGAATAGAAACAAGGTTTCAGGAAATTAATTTAACAATTTATTATTTTTACCTATCTTTTGACGCCAAAAACAAAATTACCTTCCTTTAAATTTTGCTCTATTAGGAAAGGTATTTGTATCTACCTTCTAATAATGAAAATGCATCAACCGCAAACTCTTTCAATGAATTGCATTTAATATAAATCTTCATTACACGCCCGCAGTTTTTCCTCCAATTATTCCATGACGATACCTTTATCATTCCTTATTAGTCATTTCTGTTCCATTCTATAATTTATTATTTAGTGCTTGTTGTTCCTGCCTCGCACCAAGTTCGTTTCTTGAGTCTTTTGTTGCTACACAATTAAATATACTTTTTTTTTACATTCTTTAAAATTAATTGCAGTAAATTATTCATAATTCGTTACATTAATGGCTAAAGTGTTGGTGTTTTTCTTCCCCTTTTACAAATTGGCTTCAAATCATTACCGCCGTCGCGTTGGTTGAAGTTACGCGTAATCAACTTTTCTGAATTCATTTTCTAAATTAGTTAATTAATTATTCGTCTATAGAATGTGAAAATATACAGTTTTTGTTTTTAGTGTAATGAAACGCCCACACATTATTCCAAAATTAGTTCTAATGAATAAATTAATTATAAATTTTGTTTGGTTTTTTTTTTTTTGTTTTTTTGTTGAATCTTATAAGTTGAAGCATAAATTAACAAAATATTTAGACAGAAAATTGGAGATTTCCGAAAAAATTCATTTTTAAAAATAATAAATTAAGTAATAATAATAATAAATTAAAATAATAATAATTAAGTGGCAAAAACACTATAAAGGACAGAAAGGGCAGCAACAACAGCAGTTCCGTTGCTTCGAAAAACGCCCTCAGAGCGGTCAAGTTCAATTAATCAACAACAACGATATAAATCAAAAGTTAAAGCAGACACAGCAAAGCGAATTGATACAGCAAGGAAGATTAACAACAACAGAAAAAATAACAATAACAACAACAAGATCATCATTAACATAACAACAACTACAACAAACAATAATTGAATTAATAGGTGAAGGAACAAAAACGTGTAGCGTTTATTTTTTTTGTTTTAAAAAAAAAAATTCAACAAAAAACTAATTGACAGAAATAACATGAATAACAATAGCGAGAACAACAGGAATGACGACAACAACAAACTAATTGGTAACAATAAAATACAACAACAACTACAACAAGTCAAATTTATATTTAATAAACGAGAAATATTCAATAAAACGAGAAATATTTAAGAAAACGAGAATGAACGAGAAAAATATTAAATTTAAATAACCATAAAAGTTTTAATAATTAACAACGTTTAAACGTTTAATTTTAATTTAAATTTAAAATTAACAACGACAGCATTAACAACAACAATTAAAATTTAACAACGTTTTATATAAATTTTTATGGATACTAAAATTTAAACTCTGGTTTAAATCGTAGACTACGAAATTATATACTATTTTCTATAGTGGCTAAAAAATTTATTTTAAGCTGTTTTCCATCGGATTTATTTTTATTTTATGTGGAAAAGTGAAAGAATGAAAAATTTTCTTAATTTTTAATTCTTAATTCAAATTTTTAATTTTAAAAATTCTTAATTCTAAATGCTTAATTTTTAGTTTTAATTCTTAATTTTTCACGTCAAAAATAAAACACCACAAACGGTGTTTTTTCTTGCTGTTACATATTTTATTTTTTCCATTATTTTTATTTAATTTAATTTATTTTTTTTTTATTTTTTTAATTTTTTTTTTTTTACGAGAGAAGCTAAAAAGTTTTCTACATTTTTTTATACAATAAATTTTGTTGTTTTATTAAAACAATTAAAAGATCCAAAAAATATTTTGGGTTTTAAAAAAACAAAAACTAAGTTGTTTTAAACGCTCTTCATTTTCAATTTTGACACTGAAAACCTTCGAGAGCTTTCTTTCAGGCTCGTCATCTTAAACACTTTTGACGGCCGTCATATCTGAGGTCTTTGACGCTCATCATTTTCATCGTCTTTTGATTGACTGACGTTCGTCATCTTTTATTTCGTTGAAAACTGTCATTTTTTAACACTTTTTCCACGCCTTTGATGATAATTATCTTTGAAGCTCGTCATCTTTAACGCTTCTGAGGGTTGTCATCTTCAATGTGTTGTCATTGAACAACGTGAAACTTGTTGTCGTGTCATCTTTAAAGCTTCTGGCGTTCGTCATCTTGAAAGCCATTGACGTTCTTCATTATCTTGGACTTCTTTGACGCTTGCCATTGATCAATGAATTTGACGCTCCATTAAAACATCTTCGATGCTCATGATCTACAATATCTTCGACGCTAATTAGCTTCAGTGTCATCAGATTATCGTCATCAACCAACGCTTTTGTTATACGTCTTCTTTAGACGGTTGTTGTGGTGCAAATTCCGTGTATATATTGATCATATGTGGTCGTATTGAAAGATGGCGATGGCGTTTTTCTTCTATAAAGAATTTCCATCCGGCTCATTCAGTTCTTCATTTTCAGCTTCCGAGAGAGATGTCTTTGATACCTTCGATAAAAGTTCTTTAATTTCTGGAGATGCCGGAATAATTCACTCAAAAAGCGGCCTTAATCAAAGAAATTTAAAACAATTTTATAATTAAGTTGTTTTCTAAGCCATGATTAAATACACGTAACACCGAAAAAAAAAATTAAATTAACGCGTTTTTGTTGCGTTTCTTTGTTTTTCCTACTATTTATTTTTTTTTTTTTCTATTCTTTTTCTTTTTCACAGCATTCTTCTCGAGAAGTCTCAACACAAATGCTAACGACTAGAAACCATTAATTACTTAATTAGTTAAATGAAGATAAATGATTATTATTTAATCACACAAATGAAGATAAATGATATTGAAATCCATTTTTAGCAGCGACCAGGCTGGCTCGAGGTTGAAAATGAAAAACCACCACAAAAAGACATACATAAAAGACAAGTTAAGAAAAGAGATGCCAATTAAGAGATTAACTGTTAGTAGATTAACTAACTGTTGGCTTAAATTAATTGTTAATTTAATATGATATGAGAACAATTTTTGCAAGCAAATTATGATAATCTATCGCCGGAGATAAAGCGCGAATTAAGCCTTTCAAAAATCGTATATGACGAGTATTAATTAGATGTTAATTATAAAAGCATACAGAGTTGCCAGATAAGCGACGATACGCCACGGTCATTTCAATGATTTCAAGAGCAAAATTGACGATTTTTGTAACAAAAACAAATTGATTTATTTTTGCGCAATTTTTTTGATTTTACAGTTTTGAAAAGTGTTAAAAATGTTAAAAATTAATAAAGAAAATTTTGAGAATTGAGAAAAGATTAACAACGTTTTTGAAAAGACTTTTGGACTCTTCAGAATTTCGTTGTTATGGCAACGCTGCTGCTATTTTTTTATAAAGTAATTGAGTAAAGAGAGAGAGTAAAGAGAGCAGTGAGTAAAGCTCGCTCTTTCGTTGATGCCATGCTTTGTGAGTGTTATTGCTCTGTTATTAACAGAGCGGCGAGCAGTTCTTACTTCTGTTATGGCGTTTACTGTTATTCGTTTTACTGTTTACTGTTCTTTCCTTCCTTCCTTTCTTTTTCCCCTCGTTCTTCTCCTTTTTTCGCTTTTATTCTTTGTTTCTTTGAACTTTTGCATAATTTTTGTTGAATGCTTTCGAAAAAATTTTATGAGAAAAATTAATTTATATGAATTTTCCTTAATTTCCAAAAGCAAAAAGCAGTTAAGTTTCTTTAACGCAATATTAAAAAGCTGCAAATAGAGCTGAGCAAAGCTTCAATCAAAAACGCAATTAAAAATCAGCAGGCATCTTATGCATGGTTTTCCTTAAAGCCATGAATTGATGGCTGTATGTACGGAAGGATGAATGGATGGATGGCTAAATGGATGGATGGATGGATCGCTGGTTGTCTGACGACCACTAATGCGGTCGGTGACTGGCTGTGGTTATTCTGACTCGGTTACATCGGCCGCTGAGAGCAAAGAAGATTAAACCAGAGCGTGTTGCGCCGACAATGTTCGCAGAGGAAACGAAGACGAGCACGAGCACAAAGTTGTGGCAACGGTTGCCACATAAAACAACACAATATCAATAATTTTCTACAATAAATTTTGGAAAAAAAAAGAAAAAAGTAGGTACCAGGCGAGCGCGCCTAATTGTTATAACAAACAACAAAATTATGCACTAAACAGACACCGACTGACAGACAGACAGACATAACAAGAAAAAAATAGCAACAGCAACAACAACAACAAGAGCAACAACAACAACAACAGTAAAAGAAGCAGCAACAGCAGCAGTAGTGCTAACAGCAACAGCAACATCAGCAATAATCGTAACAAAAAACCAATTCATTAGGTGTGTTGTTGTTGTTGTTGTTGTTGTTGTTGTTGTTGCCATTAAATGGTTTAAAATGTATTTTATTATTTTTTGGGGCCATATTTTGCCCGTTTGTTGTTTTTTCTCTGTGATGGTTGGTTTTGGTGGTTGCTATTGTTGTTGTTGCATGGCTCTGTCGAGCGGTGGTGGTGCGCCGCCGCGTAGCGCCAGGGGCCCACAAATCCAATTTAAAATTCTTGTTTTGTATTCGTTCTTATTCTTGTTCTTGTTGTAAGTGCTGGCGATGTTTTTTGGTGGCGGTGTTGTTGTTATTCCTGTTGTTGTTGTTGTTATTGCCTTTGAACGCTTTCTTTTATTTATTTATGCAACACAGTGTTCATTACCAACGGAATAAACTTTAGACTGCTACAAGCCGCTGCTGCTGCATTAACAGCAGCTAGCTTCCCTCTCTCTCTCTCTCACTCTCTGTCCATCCGCCGACCATCAAGAGCGCTGCTGCCTGCCGCAACAACAATAATATCGCCCCACAAATGATGAAGGATGCCCGCTTAGTGGCGTCTCCTGCCGTGTTATTGTCGTAAATCACACATTTAAATATTTATGCATTTTTTACCTCATTTCGAGAATTAGTTACGAGCGCTGCTTGGCCATGGTCGAGAGAGAGAGACTGACTACATACGAACAAACAAGCTGCCCACTTGAAAGGCAGCAACAAACAAAGCAAACAGCAAACAAACCGAAACGAAAAAACAAAAAAAACAACAACAAAAAACGTTACGAACTGAAATGAAATGAACCGCGCTAACAAAAGAATTTAATTTCCTTTTTATGATATTTTAATTTATTTCGGCGTAAATCAGCGTCAAATGAGGTTATGTGGCTAAATGTTACTAAGTTAATACAACAACCACTACAACAACAACAACAACCACATCAGTAACAGCCAGCCAGCATTTTTCGTCTTCTCGTACGGCCAACGAAAAGCTCGTTCGTTGATGCTAATTCTGTGCTCTGTTCTTATTCTCGTTATACGCATTGTTACAGTGTTGTTGTTGTTGTTGTTGTTTTTATACTTCTCACTCGTACGTTGTTGTTTTTTATGCAAGCAAAAGAACAACGATGTGTTCTCGCATTATTACTCGTTGTTGTTATTGTTATGGCGCTCAGTTATTAAAAAGACTTAAGAAACGAAACGAACACAACTCGTTGATGCTCTTTTTCTCATTCTCATTGTTCTCTACTCGTACCGCGTGCGCGTACATACACACACATACTCGTTCATACGTAGCCCGCATTCATTGCCATTTTGTTCTCTTTTACTGCACTTTTTTGATAGTTTTGAGAAGCGCCGTGAAAAGTGATGAAGTTTGCTGTTTGCTTGCTTCTGCCGCCGCGTGGAACTAATAAATTATCTCGCACAGAACAAATAACCACAGAAATATTGCTCTGGGTGTTGCATCTTCCTCTTCTTCTGCTTCTTGTTCTTTGTTTAATATTTGTTTTTAAACATCAAATCATCATCGTCATCATCAGAGCAACAAATTTTTGGGTTGATGCTTGCAAATTATTTTTCGCAGTTTGCGGTCGGTCGGTCTGCGTTCAAGAAACGCAAGAACGCTCAGGCTCGCGCTTACTGCACTGCACTACGAGGACTACGTTGTTTTACGGCCCGACATAATAAAAATTTTAACGTTTGCTTACGTGAATACACAATTGTTTTTCTCTGATTTTGTATTTGATTTTCGTCAATGAATGCTGATCGGTCTGGTCGTATTCATTCAGTGTAAATTAAGTTGTGAGTGGCACTAAATTTGAAACATTGTCTCGTTTTCAAATAAAAAACCATTTCTTTAGTATCATTAGTTAAAGCATAAATAAAGAATCTGATCTGTATCGACAAATTGGTATGGTTTTTATGGTCTTTCAAGTAATAAAAGCGTTAAAAAATGTATGGAATCATTCTCCGAAGGAAATAATATTTTCGTTAATATTTTTTGTAAACTTTAAATTAAGAGCACCATAAAAACTTAAGGGCTTAATTTCTTTTATTCGCATTCGAAGCAGCGAATTCTGTTGTGTATCCAAAAATTTCGCCACTTAAATCTATGCTTTCTTTAGAAAATTCTTCAACAACAAAGTTGCAAAGAGTTAGTTTTGATCAGCTGCATTGCGGTGCCCCGCCCATTATAGAGCCCATTATCAACAATGTTTTTATCATTGAAAACAACGCTTTATTGAAAAGCAAATGAATACGAATATAATACGATAAGAAAGAAGAAAGTGTTGCCATTTAAAGAAATTTCCGTTTTCACTTTTCTTCTTTTTTTTCGCGCTAACCTCAAAAATTGTTTCCAAATCCTCTTTTCAATATTGCTCCATCACAACAACAAAATTAATACTCGTAATAAATTCATTTATAAAACTGAAGCTAGAGAGCCTCAAGATATTACAATTTGTCTATAAGTAACCGCCGAAAAGTGTCAAGTATTTACGATTGTGCAGAAGTATGTTACATAAATAATGTCACAGACCTGTACCGTAGCTGTCATGTACACCCGTCCTCTTTTACACTCTCTCGCACTCTCACTCTCATACTCTTCATTCGTCACGCAGCTAAGTTTATACCATCCCAGCTTTCCATTCAAGTTTGACTTAATTTATTGCCTTGATTCATAAATTTTGCGAATTTCGCATAAATTTTAATAGCTTTCTTAACACACACCTGAAAATGTTGTTGGTGTTTTTTTGTTGTTGTATTTTTTTCATTATTGGTTAATTTTTGTTTGGTTGGTTTTGCATAATTTTTACTGCTTTAATAAAATAAATAAGCATTGATTGTTTGGAAACCGTTTTTAAAAAAAACGGTAGCTAACATCATTCGTTATTATTGTCAGAATCAACAATGATCATCAACCCTTTGCCGTTAACGACGTTAGTGTTCTAAAAAAAGGAAAAGGAAGGTCTTTTAAACCAATACGAATTTGTACATAGTCCTTTTTATAGTGACTTTATTTATGAAACTATCGACTTAATTTATTAATATACGCCTTTCGATTTCTTTAAGTTAAGTATATGCTTAATCTTAGCGCAATATGATGGGTTTTTTTAAAGTCGTTTGTGTAAATAACGCCAATAATATACGCACGATGCAACGACTCGCTTAATCTTAAACAATAAAATTATGTAAAGGCATAATATCCTCGTCCTTAATTATAATGCCGCCTTTTCATATTATTATACCGTCTCGAAATACTCTACCCGATTCGGTATACCCAATTAAAAATTCTAAATCTGTACGTTTTATGCACGACAATCGTAAAAAAAATTGTCTTATCTTAATTTTTATTTCTATTAATTAAATAAAATTTATCGTTTTAAAACTTTTTGATGATGACCAGTTTATAACGGTCGCGTTTATATTAAAAAACAATAGTGATAATGATGGCGAGGCGAAAGCGATAGCAAGATAGCGCTGATGATGGTGATGGCGATGGCGATTGCGATAACGATATGATGATGCTGTTTTTCTGATTTCATTAAATTAAAGTCAGCTTTTATTGGAATTTAATCGATTTACGATCGAAAGATAAGAGTACCAGTTATCTGCGATCAAAACGTTATGGCCGATCAGATCGCATGATATTCGATTTCTGTTTTTATTATTGTTCTTGTTCGTTAATGTCGTTAACGGCGTGTGTCGTCGTTGTCATCGTCTCTGTGACTGTGTCTCCTTCAAAAAATATGCTCTTTTTTTCACCGCTGTTTTATAGCTTTTGTTAATGCTGCTTGTGGTTGTTGTTGCTGCTGTATGTTAGTGAGTGTTGGTTGCTGTTGTTTTTATTACTATTTTGGTAGTATTTAAAATTTGTCAATCCAAATGCAATTTATTGCTAGACAGACAGACATTCGCATGCTAAACGATTTTGATTTCTTCTTAACAGGTTTAAAAACTAAAAATAATAAAAACTTAAAAAGAGAAGCCGGACGATATAATCTTAGCAAATGCATAATAGCTGCTGCTGCTGCTCACAAGATTTATGTAAATAATAAATTTTTGAATTTTATTATAAATTTAATTATGTGCTTAATTACGTAATCTCAATGATTTATAATTATTACCTAAAAGTTCATAACTAGTTTATAAGTAAACTTATTACTGAAAATACAAACATACAACCGGTTACCGCCGATAAAGGTAAATCCCAACAGTTTTGGAATATTATAAAAACAGCCCGCAAATTGAGAAAATGTGTGATCCCAGAAGGATGTTGGGAGAAATATATCCGAAAAGATAACAAAACAAAACATAACAGAATAATTTTCTTTCAATGTATTTTATTTAATTCTTTGATATATTATATGTATTTAAATACAGTTACAATTAAGTATGTTTACATGTATTCATTGTAGTTTTAAATTAGTAACATTAAAATTATGCATGCGTATAATAATAACTTAGTTTTAACACTATACTAAGAAGAACGTTTTAAAAACTACATACAAAGAAGTTAGTATATTCATTGCAGTCGAACTTATATTGTATTTAATCAATTGCTGATTACAAGTAGATAGTAAGTATTATAGTATAGTATTTGAAGCCGTTATGGCGCCTTCATAATAAATATAATTTAAATAACTACAAATTTTATTGCAAGACAAGAAAGAGTAGGAAAAAGCTAAATAGATATAAAATCTCAGATCCAAATTAAATCAGTTTGGAAGTGCTTATTTGTATTCGAAAATTAGTGAGTTAGTGAGTAATTATTGGCCCCATTCAGTTTTAAAGAATTTTTTTTTAATTAACATCGACATTGAATTAATTAAATGGCGTTCTTTTATCATTTTAGTCAAGAATTTATTTATTTATTTTTTTTTTAATTCAAGAATTATGGAAATTAAATAAATTATTATGAATATCATAGTGCTTGCGACAATTTCAGAAAAAATTATTTGAAAGAGGTCCCACGTACATCGTTCGACAGTTACTGTACATATTGATAAGTTCTTTTTGGGGACCTCGATGACGATAGCTTTACTTTTTCTAAACTAAGGATACACAACTCAGCTAATAACCCATAAGGGTCGCCCCTAGATGAGAGGCGCGAACTGAAAAACAAGTGTTTGATTTACTGCTAATGAAACAGCAGGCATCAAAATGGGCTCACAGATAACGCACGGGACGGCAGGGCAGGATAGTGCGCAAAACATAGCCTTCATCACGAGTCTCACACGGTTATTGACAATGCCCAAAGTCGTGTCGGTTGCGTTGGTGTCGTCATTAGTCATGCTAAATCGTTCATTCACATGCGACAATACAATTTTAGGTACTGCGAAATTGGAACTGAGCCATCAACGGAGCGCAAATACCTTACGCATTCATTCGAGTCCTTAAAAGCATATGAAAGTCATCTGGTAGACTAGTTACTATTGATCACTAACTGACGAACGATATGAAGAGAGCTCTTGTATATTTTTGGTGTTTTGGTGTGGCACTGTGCAGTTAATTGTTCAATAGTGATTTGCCATTTAAGTTATTGATTAATCACAACAGTTAGAGGTAACTGTCCCAGAAAAATTAACAGTTCATCTTCTCCATTCAACAAAGCTTGAACAAAGCTTCTCCATCAAACAAAGCTTGACTAAACGATCGGTGATGGTGAGAGTGTTGCAGCACGTGTTGCTCGCGTTGGTGATTTTAGAGTATTTTGTTGGAATCCAGCGTGTAGACGGAAAAGTTCACCCACAGTAATAGCCACTTGGACGGCGCCTTTACCCTCCAAAACATCAGCGGCGCAACAAATGAGATTCTATAAGAAAATATATCGTATAAATATATGTATATAGTACAATAAATCAATATCAGTAGTAGTGCATGATAATCGTAGGTTTAAAAGGGGTCTTCTTCACCCCCTGCAAAAAGACTTACATTTTGCTGTTGTTTTTTAGTATAATTTTTTTGTATATTCATTAATTTTTGCATTTATTTCTATCAATTTATGCAAACATCCAAAATTTGCTCAGTTAAAATCACTTTGGAGCCCCCACAAAAATTTTGACTAGAAACCAGAGAATACTTTTCCTAAGGTTTTTGAGATTCTTTGATGATTTACAAAATTTGCTGAGGTACAAAATATTAAAATAAATCTATCAAGTTTCTCAAACTAAAAATAATCATAAAGTCGATTCATTCCAACAATTTTAAATTCTGTTCGTCTCTCATTATGGTCATTAAAATTAAATAATCAAGATGAAAGATATAAGTTTTATTTAAATATTTCTTAACAGAAAGTGAATAAAAATTAAAGAAGTTTAAAAATAAATTTGAATTGTATCGAAAATTAAATTTTAAATTCCAATTCCAATTGTCTCCATACATACAAATCATACAAAGTAAAAGTAAAAGATTACCATTTTAAAAAAAGGTTACAGATTTTGTAAAAAATATTATATAAAATATAATTATTTAAAATAAATTATAAAAAATCTTTTCAACGTATTAGATTAAAAAAAATATTTTAATTCTTTAATAAAATTTTCTTTAAATTAAAAATTCTTTAAATTAAAAATTCTTTTAATAAAAAGAGATATATTTCTTGTTATCTGAAGAGTCTATAGAGGATATACATACATATGTATGTAAATTCAATAGATCTTTGGAAAATAGTGTCCTTATATAAGCAACAACAACAACAATTACTCGTATTTTATATAAAAAATTGTATATTTATTGGTTCCTCAAGAAAAATCAACCTTTCATTCACTTTATGTGTTATAATGGTTTGTTTATAGTGTAATAAATGCAATTTTTGTTTAAAAATTTTTGATAAATATATTATATACTCATATAAAAAACTGTTATACATTTTGGGCAGATTTTTCAACTGCGTGTGTGTGGCATTTTTTCTGTTTCGATAATTTTGACAAATTGTTATAACTCTCACAAATTTTCTTTACTGCTTTAACAATAAACCTTATATGTATGTATAATAAATAAGGATTAAAGGATTCATATACATATATATGTATATATGAATTTATACGAGATAATATTATATACGAGATAATAGTGTGTTCCTTTGATTTGAATTCAAATTTTAATGTTATAAAATATTTTATGTGTACGTACTTATAATAAGTATGCTATAATTTATATAAGAGTAATTTAAATGAGAGTTAATTTTAAAGCATAGTTTTAGGAATGTGTTAATACGTGTACGTACATATGCTAAATACGTGTGATATTAGTTGAATATCGTATATTCATTGAATCATATCATGATAAATGAATTATTTAGTTAATAAAATTCAAGGGTCAAAGTAGGTGAAAAAGTATAATAATCTATATATTTATTATGTTGTATTTATTCGAAACTCATATCGATCGATATTATATTAAAATTAAAATGTACCAAGATTATGAAATTGTTTAAAAATAAAACAAAAAGAGAATAGATTGATAAGACTAGATTGAGTTTTGTTTGTAGCAAAGATTGTCACTTAAATATTTTAAAAATTAAAATATTTTTATTATTGCTTTCTTTCGCTTTCTCTAATTACTTTCCGCTGTTTTTTTTTTGTTTTGTTTATATAAAATATTAAAAGTGTTACCACCTGAAAGGTATACTATACAGCACAACATACAATGTAAGGCACTATTTTTATTAATATAGAAACTTTGAAAAATGTTCAAAAGAAATGATGAAAGGAATTAACAAATTTTAATCTGGAAACTTGTGAGTTTGGATTAGATCATGTAAGTAAAGGAGTATAATATTCCTCAAATAAATTTCAAACGACATAATTCATCTTCAGCGAATTAAACTCCAGGCCTTTCCTTTCGTATTCATTATTAATTTAAATGGTTTTCGAAAAATTTAAAAAAGGATTTGAAATCCAAAAAAAAGTTCTATGAATTCAATAGCAGATTTAAATGTATTATGGTAACTCATTAGTGTGATGGTATTTTAAATGGAAAAGTGTTGCAATGTATGTGATTGGAGACTACTACCAAAAAGACTTTCATACCGCACAGTACAATAACGAACTATGTACATACTTTTGAGAAAATGTTGCTCTTTGTATACTGTATAAAGCATACTTTTTACAGCTCCATTCCTTTCGAGATTAACCTTTTCTCTTGTTAAACCATCATTTCTTTCGCCACATCAATATTCATTCCTACTTTTGATATCAAATTTAGCAATAAAGACACTCTAAATTTTAAGCATTTTAACATCGAAAAGAATTACTTCATCAAGAAATTAAAGAATTCAAAATACAAGACTACTAATCATGTTTTTCAGAAGACGTAAGAATTTCTTTATAGACCCATGATCTATCCATAAAATTCGCTGTAAAGTTTTCCAAAAGAATTGAAAAATAAGAGACATTTTCTGAAATAGTTGTATATTGTATAACTGATAGACAATACATACAGACAACATTGACCGTATTATAGAAATTAAGAGAAAAAGACTTCTTTATGGTTTGAAGAAGTTCCCTTTGTACCCTTTTCGTTACTACTCTGAAGCGCTCTTTTCCTGAAGAAGTATTGTATAACATATATTTTCCTCAAGAAGCAGAATAAATACACCTTTTAAATATAATATTTGAAAGATCTAAAATAATGCGTTGCTGTTTTAAACAACCGAATTCTGCTTCTATCAAAAGATTATTGATTATTGAACTTGTGTAAATATAAAAAAAAGTTAATGATTCCTTTTTGTAAAGCATTTTTTTAAATAGAATAAAGTGTTAAAAAAATATGAGTAGAGAAAGAAAGTAAAGAAAGTTGTTCAAAGAAACTTTTCTTTAGTTTTTAAGGAACTTCAGTTTTTCAACTGAGACTAAACAAAAGCTTACGTTCATTTAAACATTTTCAAAAATAGTTATTTTCTAAAATTTGCTTTCAAAATTTCTAATTGATGTATGCTGTATATTTGTGTTGGTATGCATATTAATATTTGTAAATAAATTAAAATTATGGAAAAAATAATTTAAAAAATAAACAAAATTAAACGATCGACAATTCTCAGCTCAGCAGCTTTAGTTACCATATTTTCGATTCTTAAATTTGATCCCTATTTTTTTTTAAATGTTGGCCACGTTCGAGGTTTTTCTCCAACTCTAATACTCTTAACACTAACTCTAGTTTTTAGCTTTTTGCTTAACAATTTTATTGAAATACTTAAGCTCTAGTCTCTCTAGTTTTAGTTCTAGTTACTTTCTTCACGACTGATTGATTGATTGATTGATTGACTGAATCACCAGTTTAGCTTGCTTGCGAACCATAGCAACACGATTCCTTCTTTCCTTTCTTCCTTCCCTCCTTCCTTACAATTTAAATTCTTTCATAACCGGTAACAGTATTTCATCATATGATATTATAAATAATTTTCTCATAACTTCAAAGGTTAATTGGCGTTGCAGTGTAATTGATAACAAGCATTGTTTAATTAATGATTTAATTATATGGTTCAATCAGAGAGTTTATGAATAAGTAATTAGTGATATTTTGTATAAAAAAAAGAAAATTTAAACAACTTAAGCTGCAAGAATGCAAATTATTTGTAGGTGTTGAGTTGACTTGCGTTTTTAGCTGCCGCGTAGTCTTTTGACTAATTTATTGAATATAAATTTAAATTCAATTCATATAACAATTAAAACGATAAATCGATAGCTTTTTTATAGAACTACTTTTTAAAAGAAAAATCTAGCTACTATAGTATATGTATATTGACTTTGAAATTAAAGTATAGTATGAGATAAGATAATTGCCATCGTTGTAGGTCAATATTAATAAATAGTTGCCGCCGTTAGTTTGTTTAATGCTAAATATATACGATAGTATAATAACTTAATTCACTTTAGGAATTAAGAGATTATTTAATGAGTTTAGTGAAATTTATGAATACAAATATTTATGAATATGGTGAAATGACTTCATTAGCATTAATACTCATAGTAAATGATGTTTTATAAAATCTACATTCGATTACGTTGAAAGAAACGGATTCGAGAAGAAAAGGGAATAATTTTGTGTTAGTTTGATAACTTTAATAACTAAAGACATATGAATAATTATTTTTATCATTTAGAGAATTGATCAACACGAACGAGTTTAATCTGCCTGCAGAAATATGATAAAGAGAGAAGAGATTTGAAATGAGCTTGAAAGAATTTGCTACGCTGATCATAATAGAATCTGATGAGCAGAAAAGGATAAGAAGGAATTTAATCAAAGGGAAAATAGTTATTCAAGAGGGTACCAGTAATTAAGAGAAAGAGAAAAAGAAACATTGACAACTAAAGAAGACAATATCAAAATTATGTCAATAAAGATTTCACTTGTATCGCGCTTATGAGATGTGTGAAATGTCTTGACTTGAATTCATAGACAATTTTTCGGAGAAAAATAAAAGTATATTAATATAAGCGAATACCGTTCAATTTCAAAAGGTTGCAGTACCATAATAATTACAAATTTATTAAGATTTTACAAATTATTTAAAATTTGCACAAATTAAGGTATTCAAAATTTTACAAATGTGAAATAAAAATTTTTATAATGTTGTATTTTTTTGTGGAATGTTACCTAAAGTGTTCACATTCTCCAAAATTCTTTTAATAAATAATTTTTTTTTCCAAATTTTTTACTTTATATTTATGTAGCTTCTTAGAAAATGCATACTCGTAAGTTTAAAGTTCTTAATGAACTGATTTTTAAATAGAAAATTCTTTTGTGTTTTAATTACTAGCAATAAAATTAGTAAGAAGTCTTTGGATATAAATTCAATTTGGATTTTAAACCAATTTTTCACATTTTTCGTATTTTTCTTTTATGGTATAATTTTAACTCTAAATTAGTTAATATAAAAACCTACCAAGTTTAAGTACAAAGAATAACAGAGGAGCCTCTACTAACAAGTCTGTTCGTTATGCGAAACGCTTTTAAATGCAATAGTTTATAACAAATTGTTAATAATAATACGCTGATATAAAAATGTATCGCAAAAGTTCGCATTCTATCAAAAATTGGCATTCAATTTAATCGTATATAATGTAATATATCATTGCCTTTAGCCGGGCAATGGAAAGAAGACCAATAACAAAAATGTCACTATGAAAACGCATGACAGAATGACAGTGAGTACGTGCGAATCGTGTTTAAGTAGCGATGAGGTTGAATTGGCGGCCTCTTTTTCTTTGGGTCGTTGCTGTTGTTGTTGTTGTTGTTGTAGTAACGGATGTCGTTGTAGCTGTTGGTATGTCACATTGAATAGTTTGTTGTTGTTGTCCGCAACTAAATCGGCAACACGGTAAATACTGAAAATGCTACCACCACCGCCGCCGGTGATGCTGCCGTTGCTGCTACTGCTGGCACTACCGCTACCATTGCTGCTGCTACTACTGCTGCTGCCGTTACTGCCACCACCGACGACCATGTTACCCATCACTTTCACTTTAGATTTCAGATCTAATATCGCTTCGGGCGAACTGTTGTTAACAGCAACGGATGGAGAACCAGAAATGCCAGTAGAGGAATTCTCAAAGAATTCTATGCGTTTGGAAACTAACTTCTTTTTGTTTCCTACTTCGGTGCCGTTAGTGTTTATGGTACCGGTGCTTAGCTCCAGAGTCGGCAGCTCTAATAGTTTGTATTTGTTGTTGTAATTGTTACTGCTGGTACTGTTACTCACAGTGTTACTGTTGACGCCACTGTTAATGCATCCGAAGATGTTACTGTTAATGCCTTTGTTAGTGTTACTGTTGTCGCTGTTGGCATTACTGTTAGTTACAGCGTTACTAGTGCTGTTACTGTTACTGTTACTGCCACTGTTGCCGTTACAGTTGCCATCACTGTTAGTTACAGCATTACTAGAGCTGTTATTATTATCGTTATTTGGTTTGTGAAGCTTTTCATTGATAACTTGATAACCGCCACCGCCACCACTGCCCGCGACCGTTTCTTTATCCACGACACTGCTCACGCCTTCACTCATGGGCGTTACATGGCTGGCATCATTCTCTGCCTCGACAATAGTTTGCAGTGTTGTCGTTGTTGCTGTCGTTAGCATCGAGCTAACATGATGGTGATTATTTTTACCACCAAAATGCGTTGGTGTTAGATTTAGTTTGATTTTTTGAAAGGTTTTCAGTCTGGCATGACGCAAAAAATTGCCCACAATACCATTGTGTTGTTGCTGTTGCTGTTGTTGTTGTTGTTGTTGTTGTTGTTGATGCGGGGAGGCATGATTGACAACATTGTAAGAGGTATCAACATCAACATTGACATCAACATTAACATCAACATTATTCTGCACAACACCAACACTACCTTTAACACCACCACCATCAACAACATCCTCCTCCTCGCCATCATCATCACCGTCGCTGTCATCGCCGCGTTCGCCGTTCTCTGCATTGCCATTAGTCTTTGCGTTTATGCTGTCAAAGTGACAGCCTTTAGTATGAAAATTAAAAGTGGAATTAAATTCCATATTGGCAACAATCTCATGTTGTTGTTGTTGTTGTTGCTTTTGCTGTTGTGATTGTTGTTGTTGTTGTTGTTGTGGCTGTTTTTTGGTGCCGGTTGCAGTTTGTTGTTGCTGGTTTTGCTCTTGCTTTTGCTCACCATGCGTTTGTTGTTGTTGTTCTTGTTGCTCTGCCTGCGCACAATCATAACGACTTTGTTTGTTATGAGGATAATGTTGTTGCCGATGATGATGATACGGAGACTGATGATGATCATGAGATGTAAATTGCTGGTGTTGTGGTTGTTGTTGTTCTTGTGACTGTTGTGTTTGATTTTCGTACTGATTTTGTTGTTGTTGTTCATGTGCCTGATGATATTGTTGTAGTTTTCTTTCAAAATGTTGTTGTTGTTGTAAATTACGTATATTCTGATGATGTGGATTATTATCTAAAGCGATTAAAGCGGCCACAGTGCGCAGCACCGCCGCCGGATTTGGCAACACTGTCGTCGGTGACTTTTTCGTTTCCTGCTTCTTCGATTGTCGCTCAATGATGGTGGCGTCTTCTTCGTTTTCATTCATGTTCTCGTTCTCGTTGTTGTTGTCGTTGTTAGAAAACGAATTCACTTTGTCAACATGAATGTCGTCGTTGTTGTCGCTATCGGTGGAAGGCACAACATCAGCACAGGAGCAAATCAACTCCTGCAACCAACACCAATAACAGATTTTTTCGTTTAGACCAAGATTTTTTAGAAGGGATTTTTTTTTGTTTGTTTTTCTTATAAAAAGTTAGGCTGGGTAAGGTAAGGTAAGGTAGGGTGGGCGTGTCAATTACGGGGAACGGATTGATGAACGGAGGGTGGAATACTTTGATGAAATCCACGCGTTGGTTCGCTTTAGATAAATCAATTTTAAGTAATAAATTAGTATACTATTTTTAATTATTGAAGTTTAAACACTTTTTGGTTAAAAAAAATCTGTTTAATAATAAAGAAAACATTATACTCTTTAAAGTGAAAAAAATTGTTAAGTAAATAGCATTATAGAAAAGCATTATGTGGTTATCAAACCTCGTGAGTCATTTCTCAAGAGGTTTTAAGAGAGTCGCTGCCAGTAAGATTTTCTTTGAGACGCCTTAACATCGGTTTTCTCAAAATCCTAACGTCATGCAAAAAACGGGTTAAAAATTCATAATCACCAGCCCCAGAATCATCAGAATATCGTATTTTTCGTCATACTTTGCTGCAAATTCTGCTGTCCGAAGGGAGGCAGGGCAGGACGACGAACTGTATATTGAATAAGTTTTAGCAATTACAAAAAATCTGCACGCAGTTCGTTGGCCGGCCTTCTTCCGTTTGCTGAGCGAGGCGAGGCGTGGCGAGGGAGGGCTGTGGTGAGATGAGGTCAACCTTAAGCACCACAGCCTTGATTGTCAACATCAGCTCTTATGCTATTTTAATTGCGCGAAGCGTGACACATTTGAAACTGCCTGCTGCTGCTGCACATAAACCAATTAAATTAAAAGTCTTCACAGAGGACATAAACCGCCTTTTTCTATTATATTTTATGAATGACTTAAGTGAAATGTGATGTTACGCTAACAAATTAAAATGCAATTGTCACATTTTTCCGGTAATCTTTATCTCGTTTACTTTAAACTGTCCGGAATTTATCCTACTGCGATGATAGAATTGAAAATTTGGTTTGAAAACTACCCAGTTTTGGCGATGTACCATCGGTTTTGCCCCACCATCTTCAAGTCGAACAACATTAGTATTGAGTTATTGCAGTTAAATTATTAGAAAATGTCTATCGATGCTACAATCTATTCTGCTGTATCAGACGTGATAAATAAATGAATTTTTTCAAGTTCGAGCTACCCAAGAATCGGTGTCCTTTGATCATCTAACAATTTAGGATTTTTGCCATAATTATAACTACAAACAACTCCATCCAATGCTAACTTACAAAGCGGATATTATTCGGACTACCTGTGTTAAATGCTTTTTAGAAAAGAATTAGGTTAAAATGGCAAACACTCTACGTGTTATTGATGCCATGTGGCCCTTCGTATTTATTAAAAGTTAGAATAAAAATTACACATTTTTACTTCCAAAGAGTAAATTCTCTACAATACATACAGAAAATTAATTCAGGTCAGCTCTTCTGAAAAGTTAAACGCCTAAAAGCGTTGTAATTTGAAAGCAAGAAATTAAGAAATTAAGAAATTATTGTATCTCCTTTTTCTGAAATTAATGTAACGCCTTTTTTAAAACTATACAATACATACTTAGAAGCTTAAGCATTTAACTTTCCAATACTGCTAATTTATTTCGTCCTTATTAAGGAATTGTGAATATTTTATTTAAAGCGAACACAAGCGGACTTCACCATTTTCTTTAAAGGAAATAATAAATAAATAAATAATTTTATCCATAAATAAATTATTTTATCAATTGTTTTTAGTGTATCAAAACAATAATTTTATAAAATAATTTTATTTAACAGAAATAATAAATACTTTTTATCAAACTGTAGTCTTTTTACTAAATTTCGAAAAGATAAAACAACAACGATTACGACTCTAGGACTCACCTCATCGACTCCAATCTTGAGACAAGCTTCCAAAAAATTTTCCACATTCCGGCGACAACGAGCCATTGTTAATTTAGACTAGAAATTTAAAGAAATAAAATCACTATTATTGAATTTATTTAAATGCAATTTAATATCAATCAAGAACTCACAACGCCTGGCGATGGTACATGAATACTGGCCACCGAACGTGGCCGTACATAATTCGCCAAATGACACAGAATGACACCATCGGTCAAGGCTGAAGCAATATCTTCGGGTAATGTCATTTTGAGACGAGTCTCAATGATCTGCAAATCATTTTGACAAAACATCAAATACTATAGTTAGTGAAAAAGCGGCAAAAGCTTCAACTTACGCTACGTAGTTGCGTCATCAGCTCAGTCTCTTCACGTTGCCGATCGAATTCACGACGCATGGTAAAGCTGAGCTTGTCTGCTGGTATATCGTGATTCCAGGTGACGCGATTCTTTCCCGGGCTGGCGGCTGCATTAGAGCCGAGCTTAGGCATCGGCATATTTGAGCCGGGTGATTTTATGCCCGGCACCACAGCTGCGACAGTCGTACCGAACTTGTGCGTCGCCGGTAACGCAGATGTGCTATTATTATTGATGGGAATGATGCCACAATTTAAGGAAGCTTTCAGTGGACTTTGTGGTTTCACATAACCGCCGATGAGAAGGCAATCACCACCACCACCACCACCATTCGTCTCAATGGTGGGATTTAGACGTGCTTGCGCAGCTTCCGTATAACGTGAGGGTGTTACTTTTTGTATGGGTTTCTTTGGTATTACAACGGAATCATCACCACTAACGTTAGCAACTCCACCACACCCACCACTACCACCATTGACCACCACACCGTTGAAACCATTCATTGCACTACCATTTTTCATGATAGACTTGGGTAAAGATGACGTAGTGGTATTGGTGATGATGGGCGGCGTAGTGTCATTGTTTGCTGAAGCCGCACTTGGAGAAGGCGATCGAGAGGTGCTGATACCAAAATTCGAATTGTTCGTGCCATTGCAACGCACTTCATTCTCCTCCTGACTGCTATTCAATGCTATTGAAGCCTCACTCATGTCGTAGAGAGTTTTCTGGACTTTGATTTTGTAAACGCTAGAAATTTCCAGATTGCGTTGTTGTTTCAAAGCTTCCTTATATTCCCTAAAGGAAGAGAAAGAGAGAGAGTTAAGGAAATACCTAAAAGGAACCAAAATTCTCAATAAATCGAACCTATAAGTCTGAATACTGCCTAAATTTTTGTTTAATTTATCATCGTCCGATTTGCTGTGACTGTGATGATGCTGCAATGCCTCCGACTGCTCCAGCGGGCTATCCTCGTGGTCGGGCGACGAACCACTGCTGGAGCTTGAAGTTGAATGGGAATAGTTAATGTGTTGATGCAATTTTGGTTGCAGCGCCTGAGGACCGCGCACTATTGATTGCGAACGGTTGGAGTCGGCAAAGGTGTCCTCTGCCGGCAAGGGCTTCACCACAGCTGCCGTCGCATTAGTGGTTATCGGCTCATCGACAATGGTACTAGTGCTAGAGGATAATGAAGCGTCCATGAGCGCAACACCGAATGTTGAGGGTGGTGTGCAGGGTGTTTTGCGTACGGGAGAAACACTTTTCGGTTTACTGCTGGGCATGTCGTGTGACCAACGCTTATCGATGCCGTCGCAAGTGCTGTAGCCGGAGTCAACGTGATGGCGCGGCACCCGATTCGATTCCAAGACGTTGCCGCTGGAATTATGACGCGGGGCACGACGCAAAGTCGTATAGCCATCATAGTTACCGCCCGCACGTGAACCTTTCTCATCTTTGGTCGCTTGCGTCTCAAGAAACTTAAAAACATGCACCAGGCCACGCACACAAAGCTACAGAAAATAAAGGAAGGAAGTAAGAAATGTTCGTTCAACTTAATCGTTATAATCATTAACAACTTACGCTTGCTGGTGGCGATGTTAAGGGATTATTTTCCAAATTAAACTCCACCAACGTGGACATCTGACGAATCTCCAGGGGTAGACTAGAAATGCGATTATTGCTCACATCCAACGACACCAAAGTCAAGCAAGTAAGCTCTAAATCCAAAGAAATTATATGAAATCAAATTACTTAAGTGTTTACGAACTGCTAGTGCGGAAAAGAAGTATACCAACCTCTGGGCAGATACACCAATTGATTGCTGCGCAACGAGAAGGAGCGCAACGAACGCAGCTCACCAACACGAGCCGGCAGTGCTGTAAGCTGATTGTAGGCGGCATCCAGATCGGTCAATCGGTCCATCCGTCCCAATTCGTCCGGCAGGGCACTCAATCGATTGTTGGACACCAACAACACTTGTAGCGGCAGGAAGCATATCTCACGTGGCAGCAGCGACAGCTGATTGCTGCGCAAATCCAAATACGTCAGAGACGTTAGACATTTCACCGACTCCGGTATACTGCGTATGGTATTGTGATAGAGCAATAACGTCTCCAGGAATGAGAATGTGGTTATCTCTTCGGGTAATTCGCAGAATCTATTGCGTGATAAATCTGTGGAACATAGACGAAAGAGAGAAGATATTAGTAACGCTGGAGAAGCTCAGTACATTAATATTATGTATGTATATATTTATGGAAAATATGGTGTGCACCTTTGGCATTTGATTAGTTATTGCTTTTGTGATTATAGCCCTATCTCAAAATAGGGCTAAAACGCTAATTGAATCCCAATTAATTAAGTCCCAATAAATTAATTCCGAAAAAAATTAATTTACTCAAAAAAAAAATGAAATAACTCCCAAACACAAAATGAAAAGGCTCGCAATGAGAAAATGTAATAACTCCTAACCAAAAAAATGAAATAACTCCCAACGAAAAAAGGAAATAACTCCCAACAAAATAATGAGATAGCTCCCAATGAGAAAATGTAATAACTCCCAACGAAAAATAAGATAGATCCCAATGAGAAAATGTAATAACTGCTAACGAAAAATTAGATAAGTCCCAACGAAAAAAAAGTAAAAAACTCCCAACGAAAAAATGAAATAGCTCCCAATGAGAAAATGTAATAACTCCCAACGAAAAATGGGATAAATCACAACGAAAACAAATGAAATAACTCTTAACGAAAAATGAGATAAATCCCAACAAAAAAATGAAATAACTCCCAATGAAAAAATGAAATAATTCCCAAGGAAAAAAAGAAGTAATTCCCAACGAAAAAATGAAATAACTCCAAAAAAAAATTAAATAACTCCCAACGAAAAAATGAATTAACTCCCAACGAAAAAATGAAATACCTCCCGAACGAAAAAATGAAATAGCTCCCAACAAAAAAATGAAATAGCTCCCAATGAGAAAATGTAACAACTCCCAACAAAAAAATGTAATAACTCCTAACGAAGAAATGAAATAGCTCCCAATGAGAAAATGTAATAACTCCCAACAAAAAAATGAAATAACTCCTAACGATGAAATGAAATACCTCCCAATGAGAAAATGTAATAACTCCCAACGGAAACAAATGAAATAACTCCCAACGAAAATTTAGGAATTAATTAAAAACTTTTTCGTTGGGCATTAATTAAATGAGAATAGACAATAATATTTTCTTTTGTTAATTATTTTCAGTCGCTTTTTCTCCTCCTCCTTCCCTTACATAACTTTCAAATAAATCTCTTATAAGTTTTGTCTGCTCAAATCTTTAAATCTCGCAGTTAATGTAAAAAAATTTACATTAAATTTTCCGTACCAACGACTTACAAATTCTTTAAACTTATTTTTTTTTTATTTATTAGTCTCTTTTGATTTGTGCTCAATATGATGGCCTCAATTTTTCAATTATAAAATTGAAATAATTTTTAGTATTCTACAATAAATGGAATTGTGCTCATTATCCAAGTATGACCACTACACAATTATGCATTTATTTATGCGAGTAACTATGACAAGTATGACAGCAATGACAACCATGACAACCATGACAACTATGCCAACAACAAAAACAACAACAACAACAACAGCAGCGAATTAATTATTAAATATATAGAGAATCGCTGCGATTATTACGAATTATGTTGCAACAACAACAGTCAGTTAGAAAAAGAAAAAGCTGACAAAAATTGAATTTGAAATTGTATTTTCGAAAAAAAACAACAAAGGCAAGTAAGTTTTTGTAGAAGTGAATGCAATAAGTTAGGAAAGAAGAGAGGAAGAAGACACGCATCTACACACACGCCGAGTACAAACAACTTCTCCGGAATTAAAAACACATTTGTCGAGATATGGTTTGTCGCGATCAGAAACGATTAAATGCTTAAATCGTTAGAGAGGAGAGGACGAGGAGTGTTGAAGTGACAGTCACGACATATGGAAACAATAAATATTAACTGAAGAAGTGAAGAAAAAGTATTAAAAAAATTGAGTCGAAATAAGAAAAATTATAAAAACTCTGTCGCACGCGTTCTGAGGGTCAACGACAGGCAGGCAGGCAGACACGCAGTCAGTACGTCAGTCAAGCAGTCGTTCAATAATTCTGATATTGAAAATGTTATCGGCATAAATGAAATTTATCTTTCACTATACTTACATAGCAGCAGAAAATAAACATAAATGACTCTTCAAGGCCTAAAGTAATTATTTCTGAAATTCTGGAATCCCTGACATCACAGTCTTCTTTTCGTTCTTCAAGAGGAAAGTCTTTGCATACGAATTTCATGGAAGAGCTTGGCATAGATATAAATCGTTATAACTGCTTACTGCATGAGGCTGAGTCATATGCTCTTATTTATATACACTCAACTGATACATATGTAGACTCGATATATACTCTCTGCTCATCTCATAAATTTGTAGAATGAAAGCAACCAGAAATATTGAAAAGAAAATCATTGAAAGGGATCGTTATGATAACTTAAAGATTGTGCTTAAAGAAGAAAGATTCGCTCATTTATTATGAACATTCAGATGAATGATGATGATGAGTTTAATAACGAAAGTTCAGAAAAGAATACAGAATACGAAGAGAACCTCAAAGCAGATGAGAAGGTAGCTCATATAGTTAATACAATAAATATTTTAAATGCCGATTAAATTAATCTTATAAAAACTTGATGAAAGATCAATACAAGCAGAGACTGCTAGGAAAATTCTGAAATGAGAAAAAGTCTTCATAATTTCCTGCAGAAAAAAAAACTATCCCGCACTGAAGAACTTCCAACGGTTTTTCCTCGGTTTTATGTAAATTTAGAAGTTTAGCGTACAAATTATTTCAATATTCTTGCGTAAATCCCAGACAAAATCGTTAAGAACTATTAAGAAAAATGAAATATTTATGTATTATATGAATCCCTTGAAAATTTCACCCCAAAAAAAGACTTCCGTCCGTACATATCTCTCGATTCTTCGCACTGCTACTCGAAGTGAATTGAATGCTATTTACAGAATATGTTCTGTTAAAGAATCTAAAAATAAAATGTGAGTAGTTTATGATAATGCCATCATCTCCTTCTACTAAGGAGGATTAGCGACCAGTAAAAAACGACCCTTGGACGAGCCTTGGGGATAGATATGCATACTCATACATACGAGTATATCTCGAATAGGCGAAGATATTAAATTCATAGAAGAAATTTGTATTCACGGGCTGTTCTCATTCTTTAATTTGTTGCGCCTTGCTTTAATTATGTTTTTCTAACCTTAAATTTAATATGGATTTTTTTTTATGCTTTTAAGTGAAACACTAAGAAGAAACGTCCCTTTATAAAGGGGCCACCTCTCTCTCTCTCCATCTCTTAAAAGGTATTCCTAACGATTGCTGAAGCTAAAGTGAAGAAGTTGATGATGGTGCCGATGATGATGGTGATGATATGCTATGAGTAGAATAAATCTGCATAATGGCACGTTGCCACGAATGAAGTTGAATAAACTCTAAATAGAAAAAACCAACAAATATGGAATAGTATTGGCAAAGTCAACCAACCCAACCCAAGCAACAGACCAACCAACGTCATCAACTCAGTGCAAATTACAAACTTCGATGTAATTTGAGTCTCGCCTGGCATTATACAAAAAATATATGTATATAGAAAACAAATAGCAAATAGAAAATTGAAAAGAAAAACAATAAGAATTGCAAGAATGGTTTGAAAGAACGTTAAAAACAGCATGTCATTTTCCGGTGGTAAAAACGAAACCAACAATAACGATGCATCACATCGGTAGCAACGCAACATAGTCAGGATGGTAATGATGATAATGTTAATATAGTATATGTATGTTGGATTAAATAATGACGATAATAATGGTCATGACGATGATAATGTTTTCGCTTATAATAATGTTGATAATGGGTTGAGAAGAGCTCTCGATAAATCACTCAGAATAAGCCTCATTGACGACACTTTTTTTCACGTTTATCCTTTCAAATGATTTAACTTCGGAAGTATGTTACATACAACGTATACGAGTGTGGTTGTATGTTCGTGTATGTGCAGCAAATTATCTGTAAGCAATCAACAGTAGCTTGTCTGGCACTGTCTGGCTCCATTCTGACTGGCTCCGTGACGTGACTTTCCGGGCTTCTTCAAATCTCCCGGTCTTTGGTTTTAACGAGGAAATTCAATTGAAATGCAGCATCCGCCTTCGGCAGAGATACAGCCCCTCCCCACCGCCACCAAAACCCCCTTTTTTAAAACCCTCTTCTTCTTCTTCTTTATTCTATCCCTACAAAACCTTTGAAATGAAGAGAAAGAGAACTCTTTTGAAGATGATTCGAAAGAGTTATGTTGCTTCTTTTCGTACTACTTTTAGGAAAATCATTGAAAATGTAGAACAGCCAGTCAGGCAGTCAGTCAGTCAGTTAGTCAGTTATCAGTGTAACCAATTTTATAATCGACTGACTCCATTGAGAAGAGTTGTGTGTTTACATCAGCGTATTTAGATAAATAAATGTACATACGAGTACAATAGAAAAACAGGCTCGGTTTAGATTGAAGCCGAGTAGTTTGGGCTTGGGCAGAGCATGCCTAATTATCACCAGCTGGATCTTCTTTTGAAGACATTTTCATTATTTAAAAAAATATATTTTATATAAATTTATAAAGTCTTTCTTTGTTTTGTCTTTCGATTCTCCATCCCCGATACGAAATTTGATAAGAAGCAACAACAACACCAGAAAAGAATATTCCCACCATCCTTTGTGGCAACACTTATCGAGATTATCGCAGTTCTCACGCTACTAAAGTCTTATCTCAATAAAAACTTATGCTGCCGGAAATCAGAACTGTGTCGCCTCTGAAGACACTCTCAAATAAACTTTTGTTAATCTTGTTTAATAATCTCCCGAATTGTTTGATAACAAATTATTTAAGACGTTAAGATGTTTATTGCCACCGCCATAAGTATTTATTTTATGACTATGTACCTCGCAGCTAATACCTTCCGGGAAGAACTTGAAAGGGAACGAATGATATTCGATCTTAAGTATATCTTCTTCTCACTCTCCATAATAGATAATAAGCAACATTGTTATTTTTCAGTTTTTGCGATATATTCAGGGTGCGCCATCTTTAATGTCGGTATGTAAATATTGAATAACTTCCAGATTACAATAATAAATTGAAATTGAATAATAAATTAAAGTTATTCAATATGCACATACCGACATAAAAGATGACGCACCCTGTATTTTCTTGTATTAATGTTGTTGCTCTTTTTTAGTACTAAATATAAAAGAAACTAATTTCTAACAGTACTCTCCATTTAATAAAATTAAATTCAATTGAATTAATAGAAAGTGTATTAACTTTCAACTTATAAAAGATATTAAAAAATTATTTAAAAGAATAAATTTTTTAATCCTTTATTCTACAAAGATAGAAAAGGGAAAAAGGGAAAAATTTAAGAAAACTACGAGTAGCTACAGATTAAGAAAATGCGGACGCATTTAATTTAGAAAAAATATTGTATAAAGAAATAATTATAAATATATTAAAGCGAAAGCTTTTTCTCTATAAACCAAAAATTTAACGAGCATTAAAAAATTAATATCTACAATTATTAGGTTGTATACATTTGCATAAAATTAAAAATTGTAATCATTATGAATGCAAAATATTTGTACATTATGTAAGCAATATTACTAAAATATTGAACAATATATAAAAAAAAATACTATGAAAATTGTATGAAAAAATGTTTGCCAATATTTTGGCTAGCGTCCAAACGCAAATATTTATGTATATAAATATACTGTAATACTTAAGATTAATGAGAAAAGTTTCGCTGCAAACTCAAACGACCAAGAGCTGAGAATTGTGAATGTATTGGACTCTGTGAAAGCGAAAAAAAACACGGCGCCATATTCGAATGTTTCATAATACGAGATGCGTGTATATACAGCACAATATATGCATATGCAGATACAGGATGCTTTGCATAAGGTGCGCCAATAAGCATAAATTGGATCCAGGTAAGAAAAAATTTGTATGGGAGGGAAGTGGTGGTGTTCTATTCCGAAATGAAGTTTCCTCGAATCAACCCACAACGTTCAAACTTTTTGTCGCACACGACCACCCTGTATATCAATCGCTGCATGTAAACTGGAGTTTTGCCAAAATCGAAGGCGGTCTACATTCGTTTACATTGATATGATTTCATATTGCTTTAAACTGTAAAAACAACAGAAATAATTATGAATAATTCTGACACAATTCTCAAATAGTATTTTCTTTACAAGTAAAAACAAAAACCATAAAAAAAACAGAAGGTAAAACAAGTGTAGAGTGATCTCAGCTAACATGAATATATTTTTAAAAAAATTTTTTTTTCTTTAAATTTTTTTTTTAGTTTTGTTTATTTTTTTTAATTTTTTTTTTATTTATTTTTTAAACTTTTTTTTATTTATTATTTTTTTTTGATTTTGTGAAAATCAAGTGATATTCGTAGGATATTCTTCATAGAAAAAATAAATAAAAATTGTTTCGTAAGTTTCTATAGTAACATAAATATGATTTATAAGGTTCCTGAAACGATAATGTTTGTAATGTGAAGAAGTTTTTTTGTTCCAAATTTAGATCATTACTCATCTATCGCTAGACCTTATTCTGTGACAACTTTGTACGCGATTGGTGACTTTTTAAGCGATTGCAAAAATCCAAGTTAATCCAAATCTACACTCCACGGAGCTTCCGAAAACTGTGCAGTCTGTATTCGAATAAATTCGGAAAGCAATTTTTGAAATTTTTAGAAAAATTAAAAAATTATCTTCAAGCTTTATTTCCCCGGTATGTTCTAAATCTACTTTCTACCTCTCCGTAGAGGTATACCAAACTGTATACTCCACTGTATACCAAACATCATGACCTTTTTAAACAACCTTAAAAAACCAAACAGTTTCTTTCGCAAACTAAAAGTTACATTTGAGTTCTATGACATTTACTCAAAGAAAACAAACTTAAAGCCTCGAAGTGTTGTCGTGTCGTGTACAAAACATTCATACATACACATTTCCCGAATGTATACACAATAAGTTCACATGAAACTTTTATAAAATTCTTTCTTTAAAAGTTTTATGCACACTCCGATGATATTACGGCGGAGTTTGACAGCTCCATAGTTCCTTCAAATTCCATTGCAGAGAGCATGAGTAAAGGGAGGAAAAAAGAGAGAAAAAGCCAGAAAACTCGTAGACTAAAAGTCCTCCATTATGTTAAAAGAAGAAACTCGATATGTTTGCCGGCCGGCCGGTCTGTCTGTCGAGGGCTGGTTGGTATTTTGATTGAAAGCCTTCGTCCTCCGCCCCTCTTTGCCCTCCTCAGCCGGCTGAAAAGAAACAGCTGATTCTTGGAGCGTGCAGAGGAACAACACAATTTAAAAACACTCCCTGAAAACAATGAAAACCATTAATAAATCATACCCAAAGTCCTCGCGTTATGTAGCTTGTTTGTCAGCCAACAGCTCAACCAACAAAAAATTATGTCAACACAAAGAAGGTGCGCCTGTAGAAATGCCGAAGAAGACATCTCTCTGGTAGCCAGAGCATGAGTAAGAATTTATAGCCAGAATTTTAATATAAAATGTAAAAAAATTGAAATAAATTGAAATTCCTGCCGAAAGGCTTATATGAACTAAATAGTACATAAACACGACGGGCATAAATACGTGCGGATACAAGAGCAATGGCATCGTGTAAAGATGTCATTATTTCAAGGTTTTTTTTAGGGAAAAAAACGTCCATGAAGCTTTAAATCCATTACAAGAATCTTGAATCTACATTCTAATTAAAAGCTCTATAGTAAAATCTGAATTAAAGGCTCTTCAACGGAGGAAATTTGAGGAAGGCTCAGCTGCATCTAGCATCTTCTGGAAGAGGGATGGCTGTAAGAAGACCTTCTACGTGGGACTTTCAAAAAGAGGGCCTTCTGGTGCAGAAAAATCTGAAGGAGGGACTTCTAGAGCAGAAAAATCTAAAGGAGGGACTTCTGCAGCGGACCATTTTGGAGCAAGGTCTTTTCTTAAAGAGAGCCCTCAGTACAAGAACCTTTTGTGTAAGGATTCTCAGTGAGAGACTCTTCTCTAGGAGACTCTGTCTTCTGTGCCACGGTTTTCTTTTCTTAAAGGACTCTGTTCTTAGAAGCCTCTTCTTTCTGTAGGAGGGCTATCGGTATAGAAGATTTTCCGTGGGAAAGCCTTCGGTGCACAGACCTTCTGCACGAGAGCTGTGTGACATGAAGTGCGAGGGACTTTTTAACGACGACTTTCTGTGCGAGGGTCCTCTGTAGGAGAATATTTTAAAAGATAGAATTCTTAAGAGCTTTGTGTGCCGTAGTCACCTACATGTTGGGCTCGCTACTATGTCTAATTGAGATCTATTTTAAGATATTTACATATCTTATCCATTCATTTGTATAATTTATGAATCATCTTTCGAAAAGCCGCTGAAATCAACACATAATGCTCACCATATTGCTCATGCCATCACAAAGAGGTTACAAATTGGCTTCTTTCAATACAAACCTACTCTTTAAACGCTTCATTCAACAACTCTTATAAATAAAATTTCTCGCTTTTGAAGAGTTGACGATAAATTAGATAGATCTCAAACATGATTCGAGTGTAGGTACGTATGTGCAAGCGTGCAGGCGTCTGGCTCGTTTGTGACCCAATTGAAAGAATAGCAGTTGAGTGAGTTCGTTACCGTAACTGGTTACGGTTACGTATGACAAAATAGAATTAAGTAATAGTGAGTGGTTTGGTTAACAGACGCATCATAAACGCAAGAAGGCGGATGGATGGTGGTGGTGGTTTTTATGGAAAATGACAGAGGTAACACTATTTTTATATATTTCAATTTGGCTTGCAAATACATTTTTGGTAACTTTATACGTAGATAGAAAAATTACTTATTTTCTTTGAATTTAAAAATACATACTAGTTTTCCTGCGTAAATGTTCGATCCGGAAAGGAGTAACCACGTCACGTTAATACGTTAATATATGTTAAAACGTATGAATACTACAAACAGCAAAGAAATAAGACAATATAGTAAATACTTAATATTCTGGTCTGGTTTTTTGCTGTATCCAGCTCTCTTCCAGCAGACTCGTCGTATTGCCAGTTTATCTGTCTGTTTATGTTCGGGGCCTGTCTGTGTGTCTGTCCTGCCGATTCGTACGTGCCTCTCTGTCTATATCTCTGATGTTCATCATTCTTAAATAATAATAATGATACATTATTCAAATAAAACTGACATTTAGTAGATAAAACTATCAGTTTTAAATTC
Organism: Conops quadrifasciatus; assembly: GCA_949752815.1. NCBI lineage: Eukaryota > Metazoa > Arthropoda > Insecta > Diptera > Conopidae > Conops > Conops quadrifasciatus. Next base: position 27,937,270 of record OX457080.1, on the reverse strand, counting down.
AATTTCAAAAGAATTATTATCATACTAAAGAGGCTAAGGCTTAGCAGAAGATGTATTTCTTCCACGATTGATGAAAAAAAACACTTTCCCGAAATTAGCTCAAATTTTTTCCGAATTTGAAGCCATAAATTATTTGTAAAATATATTTGGGTTTCTTTCTAAAATCCATCTTTCGTGCCATAGAGATCAGTCCAGTGAGGTGCGTATTTAGGGAGTCCGGATTCCCCCCCCCCTTCTTCTTCTTCTTAAAGAAGAAATGGACAGCTAAGATTTAGACTTTCCCAAAAAAATTATCCCTTTCTTGCTTTTTTTACTATATTTTCTATATGAGCCATTTATTTTGAAAGTGACAAATCTACTTCATGAAAAAAAATGGAGTAAATGATGAGAAAACTTTTATTTTTGTCTGATCTTTATATTTTTATTCAATTTAGAGAGCAATCTTCTCGAAATCTATACAATTTTCATAAAACAAAACATCCTCATGCATTAGAATTGGATTGCATTCGATATTTAAACCTATAAATATCTCGAAAAAAAAATTGACTTATCACACTTTCAAAATAAACGGCTCATATGTATATTCATTAATTTTTTTCATTCCTTTCGCCGAATTTTCTCAATTCAAATTACTTTTGTCCCCCATGAAAATCGTATGTACCCCCACGATATTGTATGTATGTATACACGCCACTGAATTGGTCTACATATATTTTTTCCATGCGTTACACGAAGATTTCAAAACTACCGAATTACTCAATTTCGATTCAATTAGTTCCCATCATCAAAGTCCATTGAATTTCCATCGAAGTCGATTTATTTACTATTATTTTTACTCCTTATTTTCATCATTTTCTATACTCTTCTCGTATTCTCTCATTCTATTTGTATGCATTTTCGAAATGTATGTTGTTTTTCTTTTGTTGAAATGAAAGCTGAAACCAGCTGCTACAATTTCTGCTTCTTCTTCTTCTTCTTCTTCTCCTGCTACTGGCTCTCTTACGCAGTATGTAATTCTATTGAGTTGTTGATGCTTTCGTCGTTTATGCTGAAAAATCGTTGCTGCTTGATTAATTGTTTCCGAAGAAAAAAGGGTCGAGCTGGCAGTAAAGACTGGCAGACTCTTGTACCACGTTGTCCAGGTTTTTTTTTTTGCTCCACAAAAAAAAACTCGTGCCATAAAATAAGCCTCATAAAGCAAAGCATGAACATTTTAAATTAAATAATTACATCAAAGAGTTGTTACTATTTTTTCTTTCTCGCAACAACTCAACAACTAAACTTATCGCAGCACGCTGCTGTGGATTTACATGAATCTTAACGAACAAAGATCTCATTCAGTTTTAAAAAGGTTTGCATAATCTTTAATTAATTATGACCTAATATATATTTAATATTTAATAACGCAATTACAAACGTTTAACAATTGTGTATGGCTTAAAACTTAAAACAGAAACTAAATAGAATTTGATGTCTGATTCGAAGAAGAAATTGAATTTTTCCTGACGTTATATTTATATATGTATGTTTACATATAATAATTTTAATGCAATTGATTTTACATAATTTAATAATTCCTTTTATCCATTCATCGTGGAAAATCATCAATGGTTACGCATGGGTTCACCCAAATTAAACCCATTTTCTCTTTGATTTAGCTCTTAACTTAAGGAGCTTCTTCATTGCTTCAACAACTGAACCATGACTAACATTTTTTCTGCTTTAGCGTACATGCTGTGTGGTTTATTTCTGTTGCTTGGTTCGCTGCACTCAAAGAAGAACAAATCCTAAAATTAACTTAAACCCATATTAACCAAATTTTCTATTCATTTGTATAATAAGAAAGATTATTCAGTATTATACAAAAAATAATAGACGCAGCCGAAGAATACTTCTGACTTCTGGGTTCTAGTACCATCAAGTGTACACGTATCATATCAAACTACCCTAGAATTCTCTTTACCAAAACATAATACATACAGCGGATTACCTCTTGGCCCGCTGGTTGGCGGGCTTACCGCATAAGAATAAGGAGACCATTGAGAATCAGTTTGAGAAGGCGTATTATTTCTTCTACAAAAAAATATCGGCATGTGGTGCGAAAGAAACTTCCACTCATAATGGCGTATTATGGCGCATGGCACTTGCAAGGTGTCAAATTTCATTAGAAGACCTTGCTGAAAAGCTTAAAATATATTTATATAATATACATAGGAGGTACATAGACGGAAATTTCCTGTTTCTACACTCTTGACTTTATTGTTTTTTCTACCTCTTTCTTTTTTCAACTATCGTTCAATCGGTTAATAACCTACGAGATTATTACCCCTTTTCGTTCAGAATATTAGTGTCACTTTAAGAAAGTTAGTTTGTTAACACTTTGACCTTAGTCGTATCATGTTTTAGGTTAAGTAAGACATTGAACCTAATGCAAGAATATTATATGTATATTATATGAAATACTCGTATACCACGTTAATCACTCTGTAATAAAAACTATAATTCACCGTCAATTTCCTTCCGGTCTAAGAAGAAGAATATACAATATACTTCATACACTAATAATCCATCGACTTCAAGTAAGAAGGTATACGTATATCATTAATTTTATAATTACAAGAAAAATAAACTTATCTCAACCTTAAAAGGTCATAAAAATGGCCTCAACCTTCACAAATCAATTCACAACCCCGCCGCCGACTTCCTTCGTTACAAAGAAAATAAATAATTTTATTAAAAACAGAAAGAGAAAATATTCCGATTCTGTATGCATAAAAATCGATAAGAAAAATAAAATAGAAAAAGTAAGATATCTTAAAAATGCAATTTATATGCAAAGTCCAAAGGAAGAAGCTCAGCAATTAACTCAAAAAAAGAAAAACTCAACTGACGACTGATTGACTGACTGACTTCATGCATGAAGGCTTCCTTCTTCTATCCTGAATGAGAAAAAAAGTCCCCTCCTTTAGCCTTAAAGACTTATGTATGCCTTGACGGTGCGGTGCAATGACGAGAGCGTGCAGTTAGTTGTTACTTACTTGAAGCAACATTCGTCATCGCTCTGACAGACACTTCCTTAGGGCGCATGAAGTGGACTTTGGCAAAGTGTCTGACTACATTATACACGTACTTATGTTTATTCTTTGCAAATTAAATATGCTTTAACTAATGTGAACGAACGAAAGAATAAAAGTAAATCGAAGAAAATTAATAAAGTAACCACTAATGACGAGTAAAGTCATTACCTTCTTGTCAAAAAGTAATCAATGTGGATTTCTTGAGTTCTTTAGAATAAGAAATAATATGGAAAATAAATCTTTAATCGAAAGGTATTCAGAAATTATTAGAAAAAAGGTTAAGTTATTAAGAAATATTATACATTCTTGCTCACGATAATCTTCTAAATCGGTTTAAACCTTCTATTTTAAATTCTAAATTGTAAAAAATGAAGAGGAAGGAAGGAAGGAAAAAAAATTAGACAACTCCGAAATCCGATTGTAAAAAACCAAAAATCCCAAAACCAAACCCAAACCAAAAATTGCAGGAAATTACGTAATTTCGTCCAAAAACCCAGAATTTCAGAATTTTTTTTGATCCTTTCAAATATTTATAACACAGCAAAGATTCTAAAGTTCTTAAAAACTTTCTTACTAACAAACTTTCATCATAATATAAAACAAAAAGATCAAAATAGACCAAGAGAGAAAATACTGGCTTTAAATTATTTATGCCTGGCAACTCTACCATGAAGTAATGTTGAGGATGGGAAGGAAGGGACTCATGTGGACAGAAAATTTTGTTGATTCTATATTTTCATCATCTTTTGTTCTGTTTGGAAGTCTTCTGTTACTCTTATGAAGACAATTTGTTCAAAAGAAAAAGAAAATACGAAGTAAGAGTATAAAATAAAAGAAGAAAAAGAAAAAACTAAAAACTATAGTAAAAAAATAAAAAAGAAGAGAATTTATAAAAGATTACATACATACACAATTCTTTTCATTGTTCTTTAGAAAAAGTTCTCTTCTTCGCTGTGACTTTGCCAGCAAAAATATTACATACTTTTGAAGCTATTATTTCTTTGTTTTTCTACTTGTTTTTCTTTTGTTCTCCTGCTTTCCGCTCTTTCAGGCATGTATTTTCAAGCTCTCTCTCTCTCTCTCTCTCTTCAGCCTTGAATGAAGCCATTTCCTCTGCCTTTGTTGACCGGAGCCATACTTGTTCCACCGTAACATATCAGCCCGTCCAGTCAGAAAAATCATTCACGACAAATCCTGCCTGAATCAGTAACGAAAATTCATACGAAAGACTGACATTTGACATTACTTTCTTTAGATTTTAAATTATTTTTGTTTAAAATTTAATCTTAATTATTTTTTTTTAAAATATTCAATGGGTTAATTACAATAACAATGCTTTGTCATTTTGTCATCGAAAACAACTGACTGACCACCATTTTTTTAAATTGTCAACGTCGGTTTGTATGAACCTGTCAACAGAATTCATGAACTATGATGAATGAAATGTCATGCATGATTTTTCTATGGTTTCTTAAAGACATGAACTACGACGGGCGTACATACATACTTCGTATACATATAGACATAGCTTTGTTTTCTTTTACTGATCTTGGCATATGCTGCATGTATTTTTCTTTGTTTATGCCGTATTTATAAACAATATCACGTCGTGAACACTTTACTTTAGCTTTTTCATTTTTTTATTAATTTTTTTCTGTTTTGTGTTTTCTTATGGTTTTCATTTTCTGTTGTTTTGTTGTGTGTTTTTTTTCCACATACCTACTTTATTTTCTCTTAATGCTACTAAGTATAGCTAATGTTATTATAATTAAACAACTTACAATACGATGATTGGTATTTTTTTACTGATTTTATGTCACAAACAACATTTAAATATTTTGGTTTACAGCCGTTTTCTTTTGTTCGAACTTTCCATTTTTCATGGTTATTAAATAAATGTATTATATTTTCACCGGCATCGTCGTAACCTTTTCAATATCACAATTTCTTAACACAGAAGTCAATCCGCTTTACTTTTCATATAAAATATTTTAATGAAATTTTACTAGAATCTTTACTAGAAAGTAACCAGGTTAAATTAACGTTAACAAAAGTGGCCAAAAATTTGTAAGAAAACATACGAAAAAATTCTAAATTAAAATCGTTTAGTTTTCCGGCAGGTTTAGATGATTTTTGGAACGAATTTGAATTTGGAACAACTTGAAAATCACAAATGATTTGCGGTTTTGATTACTGTCCACACTTTACACTATCAGAGAAATCCTATCCTACAGTTTGTTATGGTTTTTTGAATTGAATGAAATTGCCTCGAGCAGACTTATTTGATTTTTTTTTTCAAAAATATATATTGTCTCTCTAATGACTTCTAAATACTTATACTTCCATGGAGCTTCCATTCGTAGTTGTTAATATCGATGATGAAAACACTAATTTTCGGTAATTTATTAAATTGAAGCATTTTCACTGTATTTTTCTGATGAGAAGACGTTGTCCCTCTAAACCAGGATGGATTTATAGTAGGGCCAGCCTTTTTTTTGTTGTCATATCATTATCAAGTCTCTCTTTTCATATCATTATCAAGCAACAAACAACGTGATGGATTAATTTCATCGCTCAAAAAGTGTGAAAATGTTTAACAAATCGCACAAAATATATTTAAAAGTGAACGCACGAACGTACGAAAGAAAAGCAGGGTAGATCCTCATCGTCTAACCCCAAAAAAGTCCAGTTCACAAGAGTCCATTTACAACAGTTAGTAATGTGTGAGAAATCACTACCGAGAAGGGACGCAATAACGCATGTTTTTTATTACCGCATCATATTCTCGGTTTTCTTATGGAAGAAAATTTCGATCTAAAACAGTGGCGTATTCTTAAAAGGGGTCCACGGTATCAATCAATTCGAATAGAAAACAACTTTTCTGTCTTAACTCAAAAGCAATTCTCGTTAACCGGAAGGTATGACCATGTTTAACAGAAGAAAAGACCCATCATCATCCCCCAAACCAAAAGCAACGTACGCCTCTGATATACGCGCAGAGAGGGGATGTTTTTTGACTCCATGAACCTCCCACATACACCGATTTCAGCAAAATTACGTTCATCCCACGCAACTTCTGAAAAAAAAAATTATTTATTTCTTTCTTGTTTTCTTTTTTGCTTACTAGACCCATACCCTGTACCGGTGACTATGCTCCAAAGGACTCAAACATAGTATGTACATACTTCAGTGAGCTTCAACTACTTTAAAAAACTAAAACCAAGAAAACCCAACAAAGTTTCCTTCGCAAAACAACCAACCCTGTGCCAAAACAACAACAAGGATCACAAAATTACCGACTATAAAAGCAACACAGCAACAAGGGTCCATGTTTTCCTTCGCCCTCAATGAAAATGAAAACGAAAACCAACGCAATGCGGCAGAATAAATTTTTGGGAATATTGTGGGGGAGCGCGCGAGATGCTGAAGCAATAAAATCGATAAACTGCAGGCATTAAAAAGAGAAAGGAGCAGGAGAAAAGAGCTAGAGTATGAAAGCTTAGGAGGAAAGTCATATCGTACCAACAATAAAAAGAGGAAATGGGCTGTAGGTTTGTGGAAGAAGGCACGGATACACAACGATGGACACGAAACGGCAATAGGCACGTTTTGAAAACTGAAACTGAGTTTTATTTGTTAAAAAACTGAATTTAGTGCCCTCGGAAGACCATGGCGGTAGTATCTACATTCAAACAAACTGCCAAGGTTGCGAAATCGGCTGTGCACTGCCAGCACACACGAAAACGACATTGCATGTCAACGTCAACATCAGCAGCAGGCTATAGAAGTATGTATTTAAATATGGCCGAGAACTCACCGAGAACTAGGCAGGCAGTGGTACCAGGTGATACGAAGGGCAGGGAATTACATTGATACTATGTCTGCACATACAGCAATCTGCACCGTTTGAAGGAACACAGACTGTGGGCAGCAGCATGTGCACACAAGTGGTGAGTGCAGTAAGCGCGTGGAAAAAATCGATTGCCCTTGAGGGTTGGTGGCCCACAGTATCTCGCTCGTACCGCTCACTCACTCTTCTACAGAAACAAGAAGATACGACTGCCCAGAACTTAACAAATCCTTCAGTAGCCAGGATCTTTCACAAATAAATAAATTCCAAATAAAATCGCAGACATCTGTTCTATGTCTGTCCCTTACAGCCGCGCCCAAAACTCACGTACATATGCCGATTTTGTTCACCAATAATACGACTTGCATCCGTGATGTTTGCAGCCGGCATAAATCGAGTCCTTGCGGGGGTTGTTTGAACACACCAACAGAGAAATTCGCTTTCTCCTTAACATCCTTATCCTTAAATAACCTGCTTTCTCCTGGTGATCCCATCCCTCCAACCCCTCCATTTCGCACTCACCTGCTATAACCGTATCCGTTAGATTGTATTTAGTGGCCGTCTTTGGGAAATCCTTAAGTTTGCGATTCGTTAGTATCAGCTCGCCGCTGTGATGAGCCTCATCCAGAATGCGCTCCAGTGAACGCGCCAGCTGCGATTGATGACCACCGCTGCCACTGCTGCTGCCACCGCCGCCCAGGCCACCCATCAGGCTAGGATTGTGCAGACGATTGTAGACAGCGGCGGTGGCGGCCATATGGAGACCGGTTGGGCGTCGTCCACGAAATTAAAGCGACTGAAAGAGCTCCAAAGCACCACTTTGTGCTTCACAAAAGCAACCGCTTGCCGTATCTTTTGGCTTCCTCGCTATCTTTGGCTTTCTTGGAATCGACCCAATTCGAAAGTGCTTCGTTCAATGCATTTTAAATATTTGACTATATTTTGTTGGTTGATCTTTGTGTACTATTTTGCGCAATTATTATTTTACCCGCCTTAAATTCCCTCCCTATTTGCAAATAGTTTCCATTCAAATTTTTAAATTATGATCACTTGGTTTTTTCCTTTTTTTTAAAAATTATACTGTACATGGAAAAACACGAAACCAACCGAACCAAATCTCAACGAACAACGAATGAAACTGGTGAAGAAAAATTGAAAGCACAAGAGCGAAACTGTTCGAATCAAAACGAAACCGAGTTTTGTCAGGGTTGCAGTGAAAAGAACAGTGTTGGTAAGCAATATAAAGACAATTTTAATAGTCAAGTCAAATAACTTCTGTGTAACTTATTACATATTATACTAATATTGATAAGCACTGTATCCTTCTTTCTAGGCGTAATATGTGGCTTCAAACGGCACACACGTTCATGTATAGGTTCGGTGTATGTTTGTTCATGTATGTGGCTTCAAACGGCACACACGTTCATATATAGGTTCATGTAAATATATATAAAAATTGCAAATAAACGAAAAATCTGAAGAAAATGCCTGAATATATGTAAAAGTTTTAGTATCATACTTCAGCTGTTCGTTTACATTAATTTTTTACTAACAAGAAATTTGATTAGATTTAAGGCGAAAGAACCTGTAGAGGTAAATGTTTTTTAATAAAAATGTTTTTTAAATGTAAAACTGCTGTTAAACTTATATATTTTGAAAATAATACCAAAAAATATACATATGTCTTCACGACTAGATTTCATAGAGGAAATTAAATTTTTTCTTCTGCTCATATACTGTTACTATCTAAAAAATAAATTCTGAATATGCGAAATGACCAATATTTTCACTAATGGTCGAACTGATCTTTACGCTCGTACCAGCAGCGATATCTGCGCTATCATTAAGTATTTTTCCAAACCGTTTAAATAAATTAAAATAGTTGTAAAAAATAAGAGTACTGTTAAATTTTCATGAACATAAAATTATTCACAGATCAATAAACGGTTTTCCTTAATCTGACTTCATATTTGTAACGAGTAACTAGTTGGGAGTAGTATTCGTTAGTTTTTACCTCGTTTTTGACAGTATTTCGCTAAAAAGAATGTCAGGTCAAAAGGAGAGCAATAAAAAATTGTGTTGTTTTTTTCTGGTTTATTTCAATCCATGCACAATTGTTGCTAATCTTTTCGAGAGTGTTGTTGGTTTACAAAGATAATCTCTGTTGGTTTATTTTCGCCAGTTGTTAACAATTTTATTTTTATATGAGAAGTTTGTATTCTAAAACAGTTATGTTAATTACGACTACTAATTAATGGTTATTAATATTGAGCGAACAGTTAAGGTTAAAAAATGTGTTCATGTTTTATATAAAATCGCCAACTTTTGGATAATCTTAAATTATCGAAGTAAGTGAAGCAACATAAGTTCAAGGCTGTCCAGTTTTAAGAGCAACTGTTAAAACCGACAAACCTTGGAGCACTGCAACGAACTGAATCAGCAGAAAGTTAGTTTGCAAAACCTGCCAAGAGTTGTAAATGATTTTATATCTTTTTATTTCTTTGAATTTTCTTTAGTTATCAGAAGGCCATGAAAGGCCAAAAGACCTTGAGCGCTTTGTCTTGAAACTGCAGGTGACCCTGATAAAATCCGAGAGTTTTATTTATTTGTTGCTTCGTATTTTCTGAGCTTTTCATATGAAACAATTGGAGCAATATAATACTGACTCTTCTTCTTAGAGTTAGTAATAATTAATGTAATCTTTTGTCTTTAAAATAGCTGTTTTGTAATAAAAACTATATCTTCCTAATGGAGTCTTATTGCACAGCTCAAATATCAGACGCTCAAAAGACCACAATTAGTTGTTGAAACAGTAATTGCAGCCCTAAGCGCTTGCTACTGTAGCATCTAATATAAGGTACTTTCATAAAAGATTTGTGCGGACTTAACGTTAGGTTTTTTTGTTCTGAAAAACCGAACAATTATTTTTCTTTAATATGAAAAGAAACAATTTGTATCCAGAGTAATTTAATAGAACCTTCTCTCTAATAATACAAAAAAATTAGACTAGCATTAGACTAGTCTAGTTGTCTGTCTACCAGTAAGATTACTTAAGAAAGTTTCGAATAAAAAATTCATTGTCACACGGTCACTGAAGTTAATGGGGCTATAGTTACACGATTATTCTGAACAGTACGTAATTTAGTATTTTTACCTACGGTGTGTTGTAACAACATATCTTTGTACACACCAAAGTAATTTAGAAGACATTTTTCAGGAGACTTAAAAATCTCTCCCTGTGAATTCATTTAAGTTTAAAAGAATACTTTATCAATTCTTTTGAAACCTTAATTCATTGATATCTAGAATAAATAAGATTACATTTGATTGAAAGACAGTTAAATGGCGCATTTATATTATACGAGTACATATTTTATATTTCGCATTTATATTTATCATCATTAAGTAATGATGAGTCAAATGAATTTCTTTAATATCAAAACTCTTTTGAAATAAATTTTAGAATAAGACTAAATGCTGAAGAAAACAAAACCAACAATTCTTTAAGTATGTGTCAATGTACTCGACTAACCTTTATCATTATAAATAATATTTTGCTTATCCAAGCGATGCAAAATGCATTCACAGCAGTTTTATCAAAATAGAGTTGCGCAATATGGACAGTTATTAATTTATCAACGTAATAGGATAGAAAGAAATGAAAAATCCAAACTACATTGTCTTAGTCGGTCTCAACGTATTGTAAAATAGCCGTTGTTTGAAATTCGTTTTTTATTACCGCTTTTTTTTTTTTTTTGAGAAAATAAGTAAAAAATAAACTTCATGAGAGAACTTTCTTGTTTGATGATAAAACTTTCTCGTTTAAAAATGAAATTATTCATGCGAGAATTTGAAAAATTAACTGTTCCTTTTTTCTTGAATTCCTCTGCTGTATAGTTTTGAAATTGTGACGGCAAAATCCATCTAAACGGCCTTGAAACAATATTAAAATGGATACAAAGTACTCTCAGCTCACATTAACAAGACTGTATCTTGGTGTTTTAATTGGTTTTTATTACATATATTTAATTTCTCAAAACCTTTGCTTCTGCTTCAGAACTCTTCTTCGAACTTTGAAACTAGTTTAGCAATAATCAAAATTAAGAAAAACTTGTTTATCATTCTCTTCATGTTGATTTGAGTGCAAGCTTGTAAGTGTTAGGCTCCAATCAAAATAGACGTGATGAAGACGTAATGACAAAGCATGACATCTTACGTACAATGAGAACATCTGACATACGATACGAACATTACGTTACGGTACGTACGTACAAGCATCTTCCGTACGTAAAATTATACTAAAAAATTTATACAACAATTTGTGTTGATTTCGTATGAACTCTAAAATATTTCCAAATGTATAGAACTGTTCTAACATTGACTTTTTTGTATACTCATTTGCTGTCACGTTCGTCAACTTGCTAACGTTTCGCTCAATCTTTTGTGGTTGAGTCCTTATACAGAGATTGAAGTTGCATTCAATTAGAACCTGATAATTTCCAAAGCTTCTCTGAGAATGAAATATGTGCTTTTAGTTTTGTTTTACATCGTAGGCGCAACGGTCACGAAGATCGTTAAAATTTAAATACCAGTTAAATAATTATATAAAATAAAAATAAAGATTACATCACAAAAATAATTGTTAACCTTTTATTCAGGTATACGCGAAGGAAGGAGGGAGGAAAGGTTTAAGCGATTTGCAATCAAGTGAAATTTGCTTGAAAGTAAAAATTTTTATAGATTGTTCGTTTTACACACTTATGTGTTCTTATACACACTGATATTTATTAAAATTAACCATTAACCTTAATAATGTTAAGGCTGAAAATAGTTCTTATCTTTTTTTATAATAATAAAGTCGCATTTCCTTTCTATTGATTGATAAAGTGAAAGTTTATTAAAATAAAGTGTTGCTGATAATGACGAATTATGTACTATGTTTTCTCTGAAGATCGACTTATACCGAAAAGCCAAAAGTTTTAAGAAAAATATTAACTTTTTTGTACTTAATTTTGAATTTTTAAAATTCAGACCAAAATTACAGCACTTCGTCTTATGACGAAATATCAATTCTGCTATAAGTTTTATTAATTTTCTCACAAAATCCATTTTTTATATTTTATAAATGAAATGAAACCAATGAAGAAATGAATGCTATTCAAATAATTAATTGTTTTTTCTGCTGATGTAAAAATAATTAATAATTATAATTGAAAAGCTTTACACAAGCCGACAAAATTTAGCTTATCTTCCAAATGAAAAACCATTTTTATTTTATACTACAAGAAAACTACAAACTTATACTTTCCCGAATAGTTTTGAGGATATCTTGGTTTCAGAGATATCTTTATCTTGATGGGTTTTTACCGGCGCTTAATGCTATGTTATGTTATGTTACATGATGAGGTAATCCTTATTCACAGAACTTTATAGCATACAAAAGTTCATAGAGTCGCTAATGCATAACGCGCCTTTAATATAGTTTACAATGTGGCCGGTGCATTCAATATACCGCTTGCAACATGCTCGATGAAAGGAGAGCTTATTAAGTCTGCTGCGGCGAATTTGCTTAAATAAATTTGAATAGAAGCTTTGTAGGAAAGAAAAGAAGATATTTTAACGTTTCTAATTGAATTTTTGGCCGAGAAAGGCGTTTTATGAAGAAGAATAAAAACAAACTGCATAAAAAGTCCTATTTTTTAACTCGAAAACTCGCAGAATATCTGGAAAATCTGACGTCTTAGAGGCAGACTCGAATTCAATGAGTCAAAACCTTCGAAGAGCACAAGCTCAGTGTGGTTTGTCGGCTGTGGTGTTATCGCAAAGAAATTTCTACATTTAAGGACTGTAGAGAAAAAAGAAACATTTGTAGATTATAGCCATAATAATGCGTCATTACAGAACAATGCACTCTACAATACAATGAATGCAACGAATCAATCAATATCATTTTTACACTTTCCAACCAGAGGCGCATATAATACGAGTACTCGTAGTGTAAACATATATTTGTATTATATACTTATACATATTTACAATACTGATAAGGAATGATGTTTTATTTATTTTATTTATTTAAATTATAGCAACTTTTTATATCAATTGTTTTTATTATTAGACCCGATGACTTTGTTTTTGTGTTGGTCTATTATTTTTTTTTTTTTTTCAGTGAATAATCTTGAAAATAATATTCTTTAATATTATTTTTTCTTTTCAAAATAGCACGCTCTTGCCATTAACCTCATTACCATTAAACCATTAAACACTTTTTAACACCAAAGAAATGTGTTGTGAATGTTGCAGCGTCACTCAGCGAAAGGTTTGGGTTTTCGGACTCGGTACCATTTTCGTAATTCTGGGCACTGCTTTAATACTAATTTGGCCCGGTTTATCGATTCTACTGATGCATGAGGTAAGAAATGGTAGAACAAATTATCCAAACATCAAAAACTTTCTTTATATCCTTGGAAAACAGAATCTCGTATTGAAAGCAGGCACTGAAGGCTATGGCGATTGGGTGGAGCCGCCTATACCTATTTACATGGAACTAACAATGTTCAATTGGACAAATCCGGAGGAGATTCGAAATCCTAATGTGAAGCCGCATTTTATCGAAATGGGGCCTTATGTATTTCTGGAGAAACGTTTGAAGCAAAATATTACCTTTCACGAGAACGGTACAGTGACGTATATGCAAAGGCATACCTGGTTCTTTGATGAACAACGCTCTAATGGTACTCTGGATGATATGTTGACAGCGGCGCATGTTATCACAGCGGTAAGTTTGCCGCAAATTGTGCTGGAAAAACTTATCTCTTAACTTATGTATATGTATTTATTCATGTTTTATAGACCGTTGCCGATGTGATGCGTCACAAAAACTTTTTTTTGAAAAAAATTGTAAACTTCGTTTTAAATCACGAAGGTGGCGAGCTGTATGTGACGAAAAAAGTGGGCGAATGGATCTTCGATGGTTATCAGGACAATCTCATTGACTTCCTCAACATTTTAAATATCACAAAAATCGATATACCATACAAGCGTTTCGGTTGGATGGCTGATCGCAACGACTCCGCCAAATTCGATGGATCGTTCACCGTAAACAGCGGCGTGAAAAACATTTCGGAATTAGGTGTACTAACGCACTGGAATGGTGCAGTGAGTACCGGCTTCTATGAGGGGCCGTGTGGCACAGTCAACGGCACCATGGGTGACATATTTCCGCCCAATATTGATCCGCAATCGGAGGTGACAATATTCGCCACAGATGCTTGCCGTTACTTGAATTTGCTGCCAAATGGCACTTTCGAAATGTATGGTATAGAGACCAATAAATGGATCGGTACCATCGAAACGCTGGACTCGGGGGAGAACTATCCATCACAAAGATGTTTCTGCAATCCAGAGTTCAAGGACTGCCCCAAGACGGGAGTGGTCGATTGCAGAAAGTGCCGCAAAAATGCTCCAATATACGTTTCCTTCCCGCACTTTTACTTGGCGCATGAATCCTATCGTAATGCTGTTGCTGGTCTTCAGCCGGATCCGGAGAAGCACTCTTTCACGTTGGCTGTAGAGCCGAGGACGGGCATTCCGCTGCAGGTGAACGCACGCTTGCAGATCAATTTAATGATTGAACCCGATAACGATTTTGAGTAAGTTTATCATTGTTCATCATCAGTTCGAAGGAATACTGGAATTTCATTTCCTTTTAAGCATTTACCGTGGTGTGCCCGAATTCCTGATGCCGATGTTCTGGTTGGAGCAAAGGGCTGTCCTAGATGATAAACTCGCCAGCAGAACAAAGGTACACTTTTCAAGTTTTGAAACATTATTTTACGACTGAAATTGTAACACATCGCTATCTTTTTTTCTCTGCAGCTCGTCTTGCATCTCGGTGATGATGGACGTTACGTGGCGATTGTTTTCATTGCCGTCGGTGTAGTGATGATAATCGTTGGTGTGATTTTAACAATTACAAAACGTTGGGCTCGTGTGGAGAACGACGATGAAGATCTGCTGATTGAAGAAGCCAAAGATGATGAGAATGTACAAGAACATGAAGATAAACAGGAATGAGAATGAGAATGAACTACAAATGAATGTGATGAACAATTATGATTATTGTAATTACAAACTTACCATACTTAAAAAAGCCAAAGCATTTCACTTAATTGTAAATAGCGTCACTGTTATAAATTGTCATGAGCCAAAATGATCAATATCTATAATATAAAATATTATAAATATGATATAAGATCTTTTACATAATCACTAGGAAAAAAAATCCTTTTATATCGGTTAACCACTTATTAAGACTGTAAAGAATAATAGGAAAAAACTTGATCCAGTTTAGTATACAGGTTGTGCCTACATTCCTTCATTTTTATTAATAACAAACTTAGCTCATGTTAAAAATCTTATAACTTATGGCCTTATAATTATTATTATTTCCAAATGTAATAACAGCATTGTATTGTAAGGATCATTTATTAATTTTAATGTATTGTAAAAAAATGGAAAAAATATATAACAAAGTATATAAAAGTAAGGTCAAATGTCCAATGTATTTGTGATCATTAATTCTTTTTAAAATAAAAGCCTTACTTTTGAAGAAAATCGACAACAAGCGTAAAATTGGTGAGGTAAGATCATGCGAACGCCCATCACCAACTAATGCCGCAGTGCATATAGCGTGAAGCATCAATCCTACTGACTATTTCCAAGCGGCTTAAACGATTTCAACCAACAGCTCTCCTGAATTTGATGACTTTCCTTGATGGCCTTGAAGCCTACTTCATCCGGGGCTCAATACTTTTTCGATTAGTTATATGTATAAAACTTACCATATGATCAGTTGTGGTCATCTTTATTAATGAAAAAGTCACATTTAATACATTTTAAAATTTTTATTTTTCATTTCTTTTAAAAGTAAAATAATTAGAAATACATAATTTTTTAAAGTTATTAATTTAGATATAAAATACAAAACTACATTAGTTTATAAGTGTTTTCCTATTAAATTTTACCAGCTTTTTTCTACTACAGAATTACATAATTTCGAATGAAATAATTTTTGCAAGCAATTCTTTTAACTAAATTTAGAATAAAGAAAGTTATAATATTTTCAAATAAAGAAAGAAAAAACTAAAAATTATTAAATATTAATAAAAAAGTAAAAATCACTATAATAAAAAATAGTTAATAAAATAATAAAAAATTTTCAAAATAGAAATAAAAATAAGTGAAACTAAAAAAATTAAAAAAACTATAATATTCATGATTATTTTGTAACAGCCTTTACTTATGTATACCAAAAGAGGTTTAATTCTTCTCTCAAAAGGCATTTTTCAGTGATTAACACTTTTTTCTATGCTTTTGTTTTTACTACTAATTCTTTTAGGTAGCAAAATTATTAAACGCTTGTTTTGTGCTTTTGTTGCTTTTAAAATTTTATATAAAATTAATATTTATCAATGGGAATGTTTTCTTTGCGTGAAACACTTGAAAATATTATTGCGAGCATTGCTTTTATTTGTTTGTTTAATTCCTTTCGGCAATAGCAATAAATTTGAAATGTAAGCAAAAAATTATTGCCTGGAATTTTTTGTATTTTATTATTTTACTTATTTGTGTATTTCGTATACAAAATGTTGTGAAATTGTTTGAAAAATACAAAAATGTTTATTTAAATGCAACATTTTATTTTTATTTCCGTTTGTTTTTTTTTTGTTTTTACTTTGTTTCCTAAATAAGAAAAAAAATATGGCAAAAATATGTTTTCTCATCACATTCGTCATTTAGTCGTAGATTTTTCGATGCTAAAAAACCTACGCAAATTTTTGTGAAAAATAAAACTTTGCACAATTTTTCTGTCTTTTTTTTCTTCTGCGAGTTTAAGCAGCCTGTTGCTGAAAATAATAATATATGTATAGTAAGTACCTAAAGTGTCTATATAAGTATTGTTGTATATTATATATATAAGTAACTTGTTCTTTTTACCCTTCGTAATTTTATTATTTATTATTTTTTATTTAACAAGAGCTTTAAAGAGTTTGGAATTCATCCAACGCTTCAGCAGCGTTAGCACGCACAGCAGCGCATAAAAACGCATCGTATCGCACGGTGGGGCGGGGCAAGCTATCGGCAAAATTTCCTTTTATTAAAAAAAACTTCGATTCCAATAAATAAATAAGATTTGATTAGAATAGATTGATCTTTTTTTTTTGTTCTTCTTTTTTGTAGAAAATAATAAAATAATCTTTGCTTTGTGTAACTGCTAGATAAGAATGACATGCTTTTTTTTTACGCGATTCATAAAAATTTGTTAATTATCATAGAAATAGGTTGAGAAATTAGTAAGAAAAAAAATATATATATCGTATAATTATATAATAATAATAAAAAAATCAATCACAGTTGTTTGGGCGGAATTTCTTTTTTTTTTCTTTCGTTTTGCTTTTTTGTAAAAAATTCGCAATAAAATTCTTATACAGCGGCTTATGTAACTATAACACAAGCAGCACTATTTGACTTTTAGTAGATAATTAGTAGATTAATAACGAAAGACTAACTAAAAAAGGACCAAAACAGTTTTTGGGAAAAAAAAAACATGTTGGTTAAATTAATTTCGATAAAGCAGTTTTTTTATACTTTGAGTATTGTTTTGTAAATATTTTTCTTTTTCTTTTTTTTTTTTTGTTTTAAGTAGATATTCCTTAGACATTCCTTGCAGTGACTAGATTTTGGTTTTAAAGTGAGGTGTTTATGTATTTAACGAATGTTCAAAAACTCCTTTTCCTTTGACTGACTTTGAACGTCTACTGAATCTGTCACTTTTCTTCTGGTTTTGAGTCCAGAGGTCACTTATTTTGAAATTAATTGTAAGTAAATTATTGAAGGATTTTTAAGGATTGTAAAAGTCTAATTGTTATTGGTAAAATACCAATATCAATATTTGAAGACATTCAAAATTTGATTCAGTAGCAAAAAAGTTCAAGGAACCAAAGTTTTTGTTTTTTCCTTCCGAGAAATTATTTGGAAAGATAATACTTGTACGAAACATAAAAGAAGCGTATAAACAACGGTATATATTATATACATATAAAGAAGAATATGTATGAAATGTATAAAGCTTGAATAATGAAAAAAATTAATGGAAAATATTAATTTTTATTGTCAACTTAATTCAGTCGTTCATTTTGAAATCAAAAGTACTCATAAAAAATTGCCAAATGTGTTTCACACGAACGAGCTCTAGTGAGTATTCATTCGTCGTCTTTCTTTAGAGAGAAAATTTGTTTTCTTTAACAACGTATTTGAAAATTTACTAACGAGCAGCAACAACAAATTCGAAGAAACTATACAAACGAGGTTGGAATCGATGCTAACTCATTGATAGCGAAATTATGTGGATTCATGGGTTCAGACATTTACTAGTATTTCGAAAATTTTAAGTCAGAGTCGGCCAGAACGAAACAAACGTTAAATCGTTCGTTAACTGAGAGAATTAACGCAAGTGAGAACGAAAATCATTTTCCCTTCGTACTATTTTTTACTGGAAAAATTTCGACTAGTAAAAAATAGACCAGCCGATATTCCATTTGTAAATAGAAAAACATTCAATTTTGTTTACTTTCAAATGTAAATCTTGACATTATTCTATTTTTTACTAGAAACTTGTTCGATAACTGTTGAAGTAAAATTTTCTCTGTTTCCAAAATCTGAAGTTTTCACAATTATTTACTAGAAAAGTAAACGAGCTGGCAGATTTTTGTAACAGCGTTTGAAACGCCAAAAAAACGCAAGTGAAAAATGTCGTCCGTATAACAATTATTTTGTCTGTCAGTTAAAATAATCTGTCAATTTTTCAAAACAGTCTAAAGTTTGTTCCTTACAAAAACAATCGATATCTCGAAAAAATCGGTAACGAATTTCGCGCCGTAACTTTTATCTTCTTTTACACTACGACCAACAGTTTATCTTTCCAGCAAATAATCAGTTTTTTGTTGACTAATGGATGATTAAGTGCCGGTAATTTAGTATTCGCACCAGCCTAAAAACTTTTCGCCACTGAACCATTAACGTGAAGTTCGTTTTTAAGCAATAACCTGTTGTTGTTCGCGTTTTTTTTTTCCTGCCGAAAAACTGTGAGAGATCATTTTGTTATTATTACAAATTTCTTTTTTTCGTTAGAGAAAAGTTTGTTAGACTAAAGTTGTTAGCTGTTGGTTAGTTGGCATGACATCGATTGGCTTTTGTTACTTCACAGCACACAGCAAGACTACCTTATATTTCCTCTTTAAGCAATCAATCAATTAATTCATTAATTGAACCGAACAATGAATTTGGACTATCATATCAATTTATCTACGTATGCATTAATCGTTCTCTTGTTCTTCCTGCGCTTGCTGGCGTTGCCTACGTTTGCGGATTGCAGTTCTTTTGGTGCTTCAGAATAGCCGGATCCATGACGTAGTTGTTGGCTTCCGCCAGCTGCATCGGCAGCGGCGGCAACTTGTCATTCGGATGACGATGGCTGACGCTGGTCTTGCGCGGCTTCGCTATGCTGGCAGCTGAAGGAAACTTATTGGATGCAGCACTTGCTGTCACGCTAGTTGTGTCTGGCGGCGCAGATGGCTGCTGTTGCTGCTGCTGATGCAATGTTGCAAAGAACGACGGGCTGCCCGTCACACTGGTGTGCGCGCTAGCAGCGAACGGATTGCTGTTCCCGCCGCCAGCCAAGAATTTGCTGGAAGGATAACCACCTCCATTGCTGGCCGAAGATGTTGTGGCAGCAGCAGCTGCGTTTGTTGTTGAGCTTGCTGAAGTTGCAGAGGGCGCTGTGGCTGTCGCTGCGGCTGTTGCTGTTGCTGTTAAGGCTGTTGCGTTTGGATTGCGTGTACTTTTGGGCGGCACAAACGCTTTAGTCTGCTTCAGCAGCGATCGATCATTGCAGAGCGCCGAAATGAGCGGCAAATCGAGATTTCGCGATTTCTCGCGCAGCAATGCGATGTCGATGGCATTCGCAGCAGCAGCAGCAGCAGCGGCGGCAGTGGCAGTAGCACTTGCTGACTGGCTGGCGATTGCGCCCGTTCTTGAAGTAGCGGAAGCATTTAGAGCCGCCTTGTTGGCAGCAGCCACCGAGGCTTGTAGGTGTGCCAGAATGCTGCTGCTGCTGCCGGCGCCGCTAACACGTGTTAGCACAGAGTCCGCTTTGGGGCGCTCTCCGGCCCATTGGGCGCCGCTCGACGTTTTGGTCATGTGGCTGTGGCTGCGATTTGTTTTCAGCGTGTGCGGCTTTGCCTGCACGGAGACCGGTTGGCTGCGTGTCAAACTCGTTTGGTGGCCGGAAGCCGCGGGCTTGGAAGGAACTGCAAGGAAGAATCGTTTGAAGGTTGTACGACAGAGACGAACGTATCGTGCGGCTGGTCTACTTACTGGGAGGTGGTTTCTCTGGCGGTACCGGCATGGGTGGTTTTTTAAGACGCCGATTGACGTAGGGCGGCGGTGGTGGCGGCGGCAAACGCTTCACCTTCGGCAGCGAATCCAGCGAATTCAGAATGTTATCGTCTGAACGTGATCGCGCGAACAGGTTGGAGGCGACGCCCAAGGCGGCCGGATGAAGTGGTGGCGGCGGCGGAGGCTCGTACGAAGAACACAGACTGGCCACGGAGGGACTGTAGAGCGGACTGTAGGTGCCCGGTATTTGCACGTACGTATCTGACAGGTTCTGTGTGGATGCGTAACGCGAATGTGTGGACAGGGCGAGTGGCAGATACGGCGTGCTGCGGTATATCGCGTGACTCTTGCAAGCGTCCCAGGCTCCGGCGTGAGCACTTGCGGCGGCTGCGTGGTGATGGTACGCCAGAAAGGGATGAGGCGGTGGCGGGCTCTGCGCCATGGCGGCGAGCAGTGTGCCCTGTTTGGCGTCCAAGTACTCCTGCTGGCTCACTGCCGGGTCCTGCAGCGGGTAGATGACGTAGTCCACGTCGCTGTACAGCTGCTGCTGGTACAGCTCGAGCTGCTTGCGTGCCAGTTGGCTGGTGTAAACGGTAGCCAGTTGCGGCGGCGGCGGTGGTGGCGGTTGTCGCGGCAAGCTGGGCGGTGGCGGCGGCAAATATTGACGCGGCTTGATGACAGGAAGCAGCACGCATGTGCGCGCATGCGACTTGAGGTCTGGATATGCTGGCGGCGGCGGCGGGGGCTGCTGATGGAGAGAGGACATGCTTTTGTGTGCTGTGTGTGCATGAAGGCCGTAAGGAACCAACGGTATGCCGATCGTGTTGGGCATAACGCCAGCTCCAGCGGCAGCAGCTGCGACGGCGACAGGAACCGGCGGGGGCGGCGCATGCTGGTGATGGTGCAGAGAATTTAACTGCAAGCTGCTGCCGGCATAGTTAGAGTTGAGCACCGAATGCTGCGAGAGCTGGCTGGAGAGATGGTGATGGGTGGATGTGACGGAACCTAGCGATGAGGCCGCCGACGAGCACTGCGTCGGTGAAGCGTAACACGGCTTCGAGTGCTCGCCGACCACACTTGTGTGTGCTTTCAAGATGTTAATCTGAGGACGCGTCGTTATGAAGCGCGCCGTTACCTCTTCCGATTTACCCAGAGGGTTCAGTGAACCGGTGGCTGTGGAGAATAATGGCGGGGGGTTTGAGGCAGGAGCTAAAGTCACGGACGAATTGAGCGAAACTAGAGACGTGGGACGCGGCTTGGCCGAGACGGGATATGGCGGGGGCTCGCGTCTGCGTATGGCAGTTGCTGTGCGCAAGGCCGGCGGGGCTGTGAGTTTGGCGGCAATCGGTGGCGCTACTTCGGTTATGGATGGCACATTCGTAGCAATGGCGGCAGCGGCGACGGCGACCGCGACGGCGGGTGGCTTAGAGGCAGTAGCTTTTGCGGGATGTTGAGTGGTGCGTACGGGGGGACCACAGAGCCCCGTTTTCTCATGCCGGGCATTGTAGGGTGGGGGCGAGCGTAGGCGTATATTGCAGAGATTCGCCAGGGTCTCACGGTTCAAGGCATTGCTATCGATTCGTTGCGGTGGCGCCGGCGGATCAGTGGGCAGCAAGACATCCATTAGGTCGTCGACCACATGATCGTCGGTAGGCGCGGTGTCCTGATGGCCGGCAATATAGGATTCACCCTTAATGCTTAAGGGCAGCGTGACATAGTCACAGTCCGAATCAAGCGTATTCGAAACGGTTTGGCGGCACGGATAAGTGCCGCGGCCCACTATCAGATCCGTTAATTCCTCGGCAGAGAGCAGAGCATGCTTGCTGTCCGTTGGATCACTGCCGTCTCCACGAAAGGAGTCGCTTGTGCTGACGTTCGAGTCCGAGCGCAGACGGAACTTCTCGTTCTTTATGCGTTTGCCGTGATAGTTATTAACGCTGCCGCCACCGTCGACGGAGTCCAAGTTCGAAAGTTCGGAACGAAGGTGATCGTCGTCACTGATCGCACTCTTCAGGGAGGCCTGCAAGATGCCGTAGTGGGAACTGGCCTGGCTCTCCGACTCGGCGATTTCCGACGACTGTCCCGTCATTTCGCTGCTGTGCATAGTGTAGACCCCCGACGTTTCCGTGGCGGGAGCTCCGTGCGCCAGAGTGTATACGCCCGAAATGCTCTCCGTTTCTTCATTGCCCGCGCTGCTGTGGATGTAGCCGTGATCGGCACAGGTGGAGCCCACCTCGCTCAACACAGAATTCTGGGCAGTGTGACTGAATCCCAATTCGAGGCTGCTGGAGGTGGAGTTGCGTCGATTGCTGGCAGCGTGTGAGCCGGAGTGCACGCCTAGCGATGAGAGCGCATTGTTGGTGGAGTTGCAGTCCGACGGCGAGGCCACAACTACGGTGCTGCAAGTGGACGAACACTGAGAGCCGACGTTGTGTTGAGAGCTGGGCGAGTCCGTAGCAGTCGAGGAGTCACCGTTGCGCGGCGAGGTGGGCGGGAAGGAGCTGGATGTAGAGGAGTTGCCCATCGAGACGTTGCTGAGCTCCGTCGGTGAGTCGCCGCTCGAGGTGCTCGAGCTGTGTCTCTGCTGCTGTTGCTGTTGCTGCTGCTGCTGCTGCTGCTGTTGGCGCACCGAAAGTGCTACCAGTTGGTCTTCCAACTCTTTGAGCGACACTTGACCCACCGAAGAGGTCTGTCGGCTGACGCTGGGTCTATCGAGCAAGTGGGCTAGCGCCAGA
The DNA here is from genome assembly GCA_949752815.1 of Conops quadrifasciatus. Taxonomy (NCBI): domain Eukaryota; kingdom Metazoa; phylum Arthropoda; class Insecta; order Diptera; family Conopidae; genus Conops; species Conops quadrifasciatus. Next base: position 27,914,150 of record OX457080.1, on the reverse strand, counting down.
CTCTCCGTGGACGGGGCCGCGATGGGAGCGGGCGGGGTATTGATCATGATTTCCAGCTCGTCCTCCGAGTGCACGCGGTCACTGACAATGCCCGACGTGGTGTTGGAGCTCGTGCTCGATATCACAGAGATGCGTTGGTCGTTCTTGTTCTTGTAGGGCAGATGCAGACTGCGCGAATAAATGTAGCACGCGTGCAGGCAATTGCTCTCCTCCTCTTCGCGTTTGACCACCTCCTTGAGGCGAGCGGCAATCTTCATGCTGAACTGGTGCGTCTCCTTGCACAGCGTGAGCAACAGCTTGTTCTTCTCGTCGGACGTGGAGAACAGGGTGATCTTGTTGTCGCCCGAACGGATCTCAAACTTCTTGCGCTCGAACGACAGCTTCGTTATGTTGGGCCACAGGAAGGTGATCTGCTGCTGCGGACTGTCTCCGACGCCGTACACCTTGATGCCCTTCGCGTACACCACGAACCACGACGTGCCCGCGCCCTGCTCGCCCTTCGACATGCGCATCCGGAAGGTGTGTGCATTGATGCTTTCCTGCATGAGGCACGCCTGCTGTATGTAGTACAGTTCGGCATCTGCGGCGGCCATGCCGTGGTTCTCGCGGTGGCAGGCGCGCAGCGCACTGGCGGCCCAAGCGGTGCGTAAGCCGGGGGGCAGATAGTCTTCCAAACGGAAATAATCGATTTGCGATGGCGGCGGCAGCGGCGGCGCACATGTCGGCAGGGCGGCAGTGATGCAGGGCGATGATGAACTGGTGGTCGATAGCGAAGCGCTGCGATTTATTGACGACGAGGACGAAGATGGCGACAGTGTTGCTGCCACAACGTTGAAGCTACGCTTCAGACTGCCGCTAATTGGAAAAACCGAAGCCGAGGTTGTCGAGGACGTTGCTGACGTTGAGGTCGTTGCGGTTGATGACGTTGATGTTGATGTTGAGGCTGATGCTGATGCTGAAGCTGATGACGATGATGTTGTCGCCGGCGCATGGGTCGAAGGTGCAGTCGCCGTAGACACCGACAAGCGCAGCACCTTCTCGCTATGCGTTCTTTTGTAGATCTTTGGCAATGTTGTCATCGTCGTCGCCTTCAGCGCGGTATTTGTTGTGGCCGGTGCGGTTGTTGTTGTTGTTGTTGTTGTGGCTAATTTTGTTCTGGTTGCAGAGAAAGCCAGGCGTGAATTCGTTTTGGTAGCTAAAGTCTTAACGTCATGTCTGCTGCCGCTGCTGCTGCTGCCGCTGCTGCTGCTTCTGGTCTTACTGTCGGAGACTGTAGTCGTTGCTAACGCGGCAGCAGCTGTTGTTGTTGTTGTTGTTGTTTTTGCGAAAGGTGTTGTTGCTGTTGGGGCTGGGTGTGCGGCGGTAAGCTTTGCAAGCGCATTCGGGCCGGTTGCTGGAGAGTGTGCTGACGCTGCCGTCGCCGTCGATAGCGCTGCTGCTGCAGTTGTTGCTGTTGTTGTTGTCGTTGTTGTAGTGGTTGCTGTGTGCTTGGCCAAAGCAGCCGCATCGCCCAAGTCCGCCTGCAACGCCAGCCCCGCCAGCAGAATCATAGACTGCTCGGAGTACTCCTTGGGAACGTCGCGCTGGAGGGCGTTGTATTTTAATTGCAGATAATAATTGTGTCTGGAGGTCTCATCTTTCAGCATGAACGGACTCTCGATGTAGAATTGCACACGAAAGTGTAACTCCAGCAGAGGCCGTCCATTCGCATCGAGACCCTACAACGAGACGAACAGAGAGAGAGAGAGAGAGGAAGAAGGAAGGAAGGAAGGAAGGGAGGAAGAGATATAGGTGTTTGCGCTATATTTAATGTCCTTTAAATGAATAAAAATCATTGTAGCTTACGTGCGTATGCGAGGAACGCCAGCTTTTTGGACCGTATTTGGAGAGCTTGCTTTCGGGATCGGCGAACATGTACTCTCCATCTGCAAGAAATATACAATATCAATAAATATATATAATTAGTACATGCGGGTAATTTTTTTTTTTATACTTTAGAGCAGGCCTGGTGATTTTATAACGAGTGCGCCCTCCTTTATGTCGGTATGTAAACATTAAATAACTTTAACATTTATCAACCGATTGATGAACTATGTAAACATATGTATTTTTGAAACGTCAATTCAGTTAAACATGGATCGGTTCACAACAAAACAACGTGCCGAAATAGTGATGCACGTCGAAAAAGTGAAAGAAAACGCTGCAAGAAGGACAAACACTTTTCGCTTTGGCTAATACAGGCGGCCACTTGTTTGATGTTGTTTCCCAAAACGTAGTCCAAATAAATTGCAAAAGAGCAAATTAAATAAAAATACTTCATATATAGAAAAAGGTTGCTTTTGTTTTAAAGTTATTTAATATTCACAATATTCACCGACATAAAAGATGGCGCACCCTGTATTTTTATACAATATCGAGCAGAAATATAAATTTTAAGTAAAAAAAACGATAAACAAATGGTACATTAATTAAAACTCGAGAGTTACTTATATTTAAGCATAGTTTAAAACTAAATTTTTATTCATTTTCCATTTATAATAAATAAATTTTATAAGAGCAACGCATCTTAAAGTGCGGCCCGCTGTAAAGTTATGATTAGGCCTTAATGCTATAGACTATACTTTTCTGTAGTTTTTTTGACGCGCTGTATTCGATTTAGTTTTAGATTAGACTGCCAGGAAAACCTAACGCTTAATGCTCTTCAAAGATTTCCGATAAAGCATTGAAAACTGTAAGGATCTCTGAGGATGGAACCGTGAGGATTTCGAGAGTATTAAAATTATCTCGCTAGCGATGTTCGAACTACAAATTGTACAAACGAATCGATCCCGATTAAGCTTCATCAAGCATCCAGACTAATTCCGGATTGAAGTCAAGCCCAAATTTGATAGAAAAATCAAATTGATAACATAAAAACCCAAATAGTTTTGAGATGATTATCAAAATTCTACAATATAACGCTCGAGAGCAAAAATTCTTTAAAAAGTATACAAATAAAATGCGGCGGAAAAAAGCACGCTTGTTGCGTTGCTGCTGAAGACGACGGCGATTGATATTTCGTTGAAATCTTTTTGTTGGGCGAAGAAGTGAAGCGAGGCGAAATGAGGCGAGCGTCTGTCTCTCTTCAATCATCTTCCTTCAACTTGAGCGTTTTCATCATCATAAAGTCAATCATCATATGTCAAATCAACAGATGATAAAAAATGTTGACGGACAAATTCAACAGTTTCAACTTTAGCAACCTTTACCTTTGCCTTTACCTTTATTCATGCCATTCAAAGCAAACTGAAGAAGAAGAAGAAGAAAAAAGGAAAAAAGTAGAAGAAGGGCGAGGGGTAGGGGGAACAACAACGAAAATAAACCCCAACTCAACAAATTAAAATATTCAACGACTTCCATCTGCGATAACGTCTCAAGGGCATGATGCACACGGCGGCAACGCGAAGAAAAGGAACGCAAAGGAAGGAGAAAAAAAGTTGGGTTTTGTTGTCGCTTTCGACATGGCCATCATTTCTTTGGTGGACCAACCCACCAACCAACCTCTCGGTACATACATACATATATAACGTACGAACATACTAACATATACTCGTATGTATAAATATGTACCTAAGCATGCCATGGCATGCCGTAGGCATCATTCTGAGATTCGAAAAGCACGTCGCGTCGCAACACAACAACAACGACAATAGCGACCGTGCACCGAGCAACGAGCAGCAACGATTGGCGCGAGATGGAACAACGAAATAAAATTACTACAAAACTTAAAATTGGAATTCCTTAAAAATAGAAGAAAAAAACGAAGCAGAAGACGAAGAAGAAGATGAACAAAAATTCATGTGGATGATAATGATGATTGCTGTTGTTGTTGATGTTGAGACGACCGAAAACTAAGCACGTACAGAGCAACAGGTAGAACGCGTTGAAAGAAGAGAAAAAACCAAAGACAAGAGCAAGATGGCCCACAAGGTACAGGGAGGAGCAGACAAGAAGCAGAAGAAGAAGAAGAGAAAGACGACATGAGCCCAAAAATAAAAACCTGATTCGCGGCTGCAGCGGCCACAACAGCAGCGGCAGCCAGAAATGCATTGAATCTGGAATTTGAATTTCACTGCAATGCGTTTAGTATAATATTTCTTAGTGTTGTTGTTGTTTCTGTTTTTGTTGTTGCATGAAACCTCTGGCTAAATCAAAAAAAAACCAAAAAAACAAAAAAACCACAAAAAGAAATAAAAATCCAAAGAATTTAAATTCTTAAGAATATGATGGCATGTATTGTATTATTTTTTTTTTTCTTCTTCGCTCCTCCTTAGGCCTCTTTCTGGCGAGCAAGCAGGTGTTATCGCTTTTATTTTTTTATTGCTACTGCAACAACAACAACAACAACAATAACCATCCACATAGCTATACCCAAAATGCCGCTGGCTGGATGATGTTGCTGCTGCGGCGGCATCGGTATTTACAGCCAACGCGCTCACTAAAATATAATACAATAATGCACAGTGGCGCAAAATTACTGTAACGCATTCAAAAAAAATCTTTATTTACTAAACGAATTGATTAATATTTTTTATCAGAAATTTTTCCATTTAAATTAATTATTGCTGTAAATGGAAAGAGGGCTGCAGACCGTCCTTAAATTATAGTATTTTCTGTTCATGGCGAAGTTCGAACAATTTGGTCAATTCGTTCTTACATCCACTGTGCGCCACTGTGCGCCGAACAGGCACGGGTTGTGCTGCGCTGCTGCTGCCGCTGACTGCTGCTTCCGACTCTGCTGCAAAGAGCAGCTGCAGTCGGTCCCTGTTGTCTGCTACGAATTCATGCTGTTACCGGATTCCTGCAGCCGGGAAAGGAGATGGTAGGTTGGTTTGGCAGCCGCCTCTCGGGCAATGCATTGTTGAATGCATCTGAAAAATTCTACAAAGAGAAGGTTGTTGCTTTTGCTGTTGCTCGTTTTTTTTTTTGTTTTTTTTTGTTTTGGTTTTTATCGTTTTCTTCGCTTATGCTTGATGCTGTTACTGGCTACCACTTTTGGTTATAACTTTTTTTCGGTTTCTTAATATATTTCATACCGTTTGGTTATTTTTTTTTTTTATATTTTATTGAGAGGAATAATTAATATTTTTTAAAAGCTATGACCAAGAATAGCTTCACCATCGCATGGTTCATCGTTCTCGAACGTGAAAGTTCTCGCTTTACAGGGCCGTCTTTGGTGTACCATGGTGTGATGGATCGATGGATGGAAATGAGCAGAATTTTTTCATAAATAATGAAGAAATTTTCATTAAATTAATTTTTATGCATTTTTATGCAATAGATTTTCGATTTCTTTGATTAGAAATGATTTGGCAATGTTTCTTTTCTCTTGCAAGGTCCGTCCATGCGCACAACAAGTTAAGAACAACTATTTTTAAGAACTCAATAGACGCTTTTTTTTCTTCTTTTTTTTATTTTAAATTGTGTTGTTATTTCAGAAAAAACTTTTTGAGAAAATTTAAAGTTAAAGAGAAAAGTATGAAAAATTTTTTGAGCAAACAAAAAATTACGAAAAATATTTCAAATTTGTTATTTATTTTTTTTTTCATAATTTCTCAATTTCATATTTCCATAATTTATTATTTATGGTACTGTAGTAATTTTGCTATCGTAAAAAATTGCTTAGTTTTCTTGTTTAATTTGTGTATATTTTTCAGTTCGTTTCTTAAGTCTTTGGTTTTTCAATGCTGTTACGTTCGCTTATTTCTTTAGTTTATTATTAGCGAAGTCCTTTATTCCTTGTTGTTTTATAATAAATATTAATAATCTTCTCCTTTAATTTCGCCTTCGTGCAGCCGCTCCTGTAGCGTACGCCTTCAGTGACTGCTACTGCTTTTAAAAATTTACGAATTATTGCCTCGAACTAAATAAATTAAAAGGTACTCTTTGTGTTTGAAAGTCATGCTACTACTGCTCGGCTACTTTTGCTTCATTCTGGATGGTCTGGGCTGGATAGTCCGTCTTTTTTATTGTTGTTGTTGTTTTTTTTGTTATTGATTATTGTTGTTATCTTTAGCTTCTTGCCTGCTTGCTGGCTTGCTTTTTTTAACTCTGCTGCTCTGCTTGCAACGAACCATTACGTTGTTGCGTTGTTACCTTGCTGTCAATTTTTGTGCATATTGTTGTTCATATTGCTGTTGTTGTTGTTGTTGGTGTTTTGGTGCTTCTGTATTACCGGTGATCGTTGGTCGTTGATTACAATAATAATAATCGTTACGATGTGCTTGAATTCAAGAATGAGACGACGACAACGACAACGACGATGGTGATGATGATGATGATGATGAGATGACATTGATGTCCACATGTTGACAACAATAATGAGTATGCAGATAATGATGTACGGATTATGATGATGATGATAATGATGATGATGACGATGCCATTGAACAGGCTCATCGAGAATAATGATAATGTTGAGGAAAATCAAGAAAATAATGATATTTTTAACAGCTTGTCGCAGAAAAGGCGTGCGTTACACACACACACACACACACACACACACACACACAAACATGTGTACATGTTCATAGACACAATCAAGGCCTTGCCTTGAGCTTTTGTTTTCTCCTTATCCTTGGTTAAGGACAATTGCCCTTCGTTTGCTCGATAATTCTTTTTTAGGCAGATCATTTTTCTGTTTTCTTTCTCAAATTTTTCGATGTTAAGTTAAGTTTCTTCGTGATATTTTTGTTTATAAGGAACACACACACACACACGCGCGCGTGCACACGTACAGCTTCATAATGATACATGAAATCAATAATGAAAATTCTTAATTATGAATGTCGCAAGATGTTGCGCGAACGTGGAAGGAAATGATCATTGACGATTTGTATGTATGATCGATTGTCTGCAAAAATCGTACACAACGATAACGATAACGATGATGATGATGATGATGATGATGATGATTTCTTAAAGACATAAACTACGGCGCAGCAACGGAAAGATAATGGGGCGTAATCAATCGTGGCTGTTAGCAAGTTTTGTTGTTGCGGTTGTTGTTGTTGTTGCTTTTGTTGTTGTTATTGTTCTTGTTGCTGTTGTTTGTTGCTGTTGTTTGTTGCTGTTGTTGCTTTTGCTGCTGCTTTTGATACTATCTTTTGTCATTTGTCGTTTTTTTTTGTTTCTTTTGTTACTTTTCTGTCCTTTTTTGAAGAATTTCTTAAGGAATTTCAGACCAAGTCGTACCCACCAGTACCAGGCGTTCGTCTAGTACTCGCGAACAACAACAACAATAACGAAATATTCTAAAATTTCAACTGATCGATCAGTAGAATCGAGTCGTAGTAGCCTTCAGCGGCGATAGTAGTAGTGGTGTTGTTGTTGCTGTTGTTCGTTGTTGTTCGTTACCTCTTAAAATTCCTGACTGTTTAAGAGAGTCTCTCAGCCACCCTTCGACCGCCATTCTGATGATCTCTAGCCTCTGTGCACTGTTTTATTGTGTCCGTTTAGCCGTCTATTCATCCGTCTGTCCATCCGTCTGTCTTTCACTGTCAGAGACGAGACGAGGCGAGCCCAAGATAAAAATCGGAAATTAAAATTCTTTCATTCTTTTGGTTTTTAATGATTTTATGCTAGGCTCTGTTCTATTCTTTTATTTGGCAGCTGTAGAATCTTCTTAGGCAAAGAAGATCTTTGTTTATTTATTAGTCTTTTTCTTCTTCTTCCCTCTCCTTCGTCACTCTCTCTGTCTCTCTTCATAATTTGTATTCTTTGTGTAAAGAAGTGTGTTGCCTTCGCGGCCAACTTGTTACCGAATTTAAAATTAAGTCCATTTTGCAGCAAATCCTTCTGCTTCATTTGTCCCTCTATCTATCTGTCTGTCCGTCTGTCTGTCTCTCCGTCTGTCTGTCTGTTTATCCATCTGTCTGCTTGTCTATATCTCTGCTTATTTATTAGTTTGGTTTATCTCTTTTTATTTCAATTGAACTTAAATCTTATGCAGCTGTTAAGGATGCTTGCAAGCTTTGCCTTCGTTCGTTCATTTCTTGAAGAATTTGTTAGATTCTTTATCTACAATACAGTGTGTAATTTTAGTATGTCTGTATGTGTGTAAATGTGTGCCCAAAGACTTTCGTTGTTCACATTTTCTTAACTTTAAAAAAATCTTCATTTTCTTCAGCAAACTAAAAACATTCTATCATATAATTTTTAATTCTTTTTAACACAATAAATTTTTGGTTTTGGTTTATTTCGAAAAAAAATTTCATTTGTTTAGAAATATTCACTTAAATCAGTTTTATTATTTTTCATATAGATTTATACAAAAGACTTAAGCGACAAACCTTTGGAAAAGTAATAAATGTTTAATTAAACTTCAGCGACAATTATAAAATTATTTCTCTAGAAATATATAAATACTTGTAAATATATACATATATATATAATAAAATAATATAATATAATAATAAATATAATAATATTTCTCTAATAATATTTCTAAAAATATTAAATTATAAATATAATATTTCTCTAAAATGTAAAGAATAAAAACTTGCAATAAATACATACGATATTAATTTAATTAGTAAATTATTAAATAGAAATCAATAAATTTTATATGAATAAATAAATTTTAAAAATAATCATGATAATCAGTAAGCTCTAATGAAGACAACAAATCACGTTAGAAACGCAAATAATAAGTAAGAAACAATAATAAGGTGATAATGACAAAAGGCGATGACATTAATGGCAAATAGGAATGCTATATTTAAAGCTAAGTAATATAATTAATATAATAAATTAATGATAGCAAAATAACAAGGTTTCAGACACAAATTTCTTTTAAAAGCTATCCCAGCGGCGCATATACGTATACCGTTGCTGACCAATAGCGTTAACCATTAGCGTTAATTTATAAGAGAAAAACAAGTACAAATCATTTATTAAATTATCCTTAATTTACTGAGAATATAAAAAATCAATTCTCCTTGGATATTTTTGTATATTTTATTTATTTATCCTTTAAAGTTTCTACGTGTAAGGTTTAATAAATTAAAATATCACTACTAATTGGATATTTATGTGTATATGTGGAGTTAATAAAAAATTCAAAATTTCCTTGAATTCCTAAAAAACAAAAACAATAAAAATCAATCAACAGAGAGCGAAGCAAGCAAAGGCTTGCTTCATTTTGCTGCAGGACAAACATTTTTGAAGGCTAAAACTATTTAAATTATGGCGAAAAAGAAAATGCAGAAAAACAACAACAACAACGGAGACTCAGAAAGTGTAATTTCGCGCACAACAACGACAAGAACAACAACAACAACAACAATAGAGCAATGCCAGGCAAAGTCTGAAAGCAACATGAAGAACAGAAAACTGATGCTAGCAACAAATAAACGAACAACAAGAATCTCTTGCAGCGAGCATAAACTGCACGCTGTTGCTGCAACTTAACAACAACAACAACAACAACAACACTGTAGAATCTTAAGAAATTGTAGAGATGATTGTTGTGTTTTTTTTGAAATAAAACACAAAAAAAACACAACAAACTAAACGAATCTCAAAACAACAAAGCAATTAAAAAAATTCCAACACAAGCAAAAAGCAAAAAAAATACCAAAAAAAATGTGATAGCTCTAAAAAGGAGTAAAAAAAGAGAGTGTAAAAAAGCAAGACAACAACAAGAACAACAGGCAGCAGCACCAGCAACGACAGAGGACCAACAAACGTGGAAAAAAAATTTCAAGAAAAAAAGAAAAAAACGCAAAACTGATAAAAATCAGGAGATTTAGAGGGAAAGAGAGAGAGAGAGAGACAGAGACAAACGAAAAAGAAAAACCAAATCTATGGCTGCTGTTGATGCTATTGCTGGCGTTGTTGCAGTCGCGCAGACGTAGTTGCTGCTGTTAGCATTAATGCTGTCTCTTTGTTGTTGTTGCAACTTTGGACACGAGACGCGTGTTCAGTAATTCAGGTAGCTGTTGCGCCTCGCTTTAGCACAATCCGAAGCTGGCAAAGCGGGCAGACGCACAGACGTACGTACAACAACGAACGAGCCGAAAACCAGTCTGTGCAGGGCAAAAAGCACAAAACAGCAACAACAAATTAAAGAGAGAATTCTAGTATGGTAAGAGCAATAACAAGAACAACAGCCAAAACAACAACAACAACCAAGCAAATTTCTGTATGCATCGATCCAGAAGCGAAATACGTTAAAAGCGTGCTCGCGAGCTTGTGCGCAAAAATATTGCCGAATGCCGGGCTACCCGTTACGTAGTTTATGTATTGAGGCAAACGTGAACGAATCACGCATGACACTTCATCACTTCATCACTTCACCATTGTGCATGACATCTCGCTGACTTTTCTTCATACAAATTTATCGTGAGCGGCAATTTCTCGTTGTTGTCGCTGAAACAACGCAGACTTGATTGATGAATTTTTAGTAAGAAGAAGATGAAGTAGAAGAAGAAGCATAAGAAGAAGAAGCATTTACTATTTTAAGCGGCCACAGGTTTTTCGATCCATGTTTTTTTGAACTTTGAAGATCTTCAAATTTCATTTCTTCAACATTAATTTTCTAGAAAACTATGTGATATCTCTTTATCGATCTACATTTAGCGATCTATTTAAGTAGTAACGCAAAGGCGTGACCATTTAGCATATATATTGTGGGCGTGGCAGTTATTTTTATGCAACTTTTTCCCCATTTGATGTAACTTTTCTTTCATTTAAACGAACTCAGACGCATTTTCCGAATAATTTTGTCTTGTTTTTTCCAAATTTTTTTCTTGTCACGACCGCGATCCAACCAATATGCGTTTTTTGCAACACCCTGTGTTTTGTAGTATTAGAATATTACATAATTTTTAAAGAACAAAAACAACTTTTGTTTGTTTTTAAAATTAATTAAAAATTTTTGGTTAAGTCTACGAAATTTTGTAGATATAAAAAATGATGAACAAAACAAAAAAATTATGAAAAAAAAATAATGAAAAAAATTATGAGCTAAACAAAAAATCAATTTATATAAAAATTTAACTAATTTGATATCGTGCGTTAAAACCTTAAACAAAAAATTTAAACCTTTGAAAAATATAATGATCTACGAATTGTCGTCAACGATTTATGAACGATTTGTCATGCAGGAAGACTGCTTGGAGACTGCTGGAACTTTTATACGCGTGTGTGTGTGTGTGTGTGCCTGTATGTATTAGAAATGCATTCCTTCGGTTTTTGGGATTTTGTTTTTTTATTTACTTTTTTTTTTGTGATTTCTGTATGATGTTGTTGTTGTTGATATTGGATGCTGCTTGAACATCCAGTCATGCAAGCCATCAACAGCGAACAACAACAACATTAGCAACAACAACAACAACAACAACAACAACAAACATCAACCAACCACTTTCAACTTATTGGCAACTCGTGCTGCACCAAACAACACGAAGGCAAATAACTATCTAAGAATACAATCGAAAATGGTTGAAAAAATGGTTGGAAAAAAATTATAAATAGGAAAGATAACAACAACAACAACGACAGCAGAAACCACGCTGAAATTATCAAAACTAAAGAATTCACTGAACTGTTTCCCTTCTCTCTCTCTCTCTCTCTCTTTCTCTGTCTTCCGTTCTCCCGCTCTATCTATTTGCTGTGTAAGAAGAAGAAGAGGAAGAAGCAGAAGAAGCAGAAGAAGACCAAGAAGAAGCATCATCAAAGCAGCAGACGTTGGAGGCTGTCTCCCGCAGCGCCAGCGCAAACGCAAGCGCGAGCGATTGTTTGTAGGAAAGTGTGTGTGTGTGTGTGTGTGTGTGTGTGTGTGTGTTGGTCTTCTGCTTTTGGTTAGAAAATATCTTTTTTTTTTATCTAAACCATGAGCCCTGAGCCACGAGTTCGGCAACTATTATTAAATTGCTTTAATTCTAGTTTTTTGAATGAAATAAAGAAGAATTTTTAATTTTACTTAATCTGCCTTTTTTACTCTATGTTTTTTTTCAATCTTGAATACAATTCTTTTCATTTTGGTTATACAGATTTTTTTTTTCAAGAAGACTTTTTATTCTTCTTTTCTTAGTTAAATTTTTGAAAGTATCTTTTGTTAAAGAATTAATAAAGTATTTCGACATTTCATAATAAATCGGCATTTTTGAAACAGTTTTCCGGTTTGGCCTTCCATAAAACTTAATTTCTAACGTTTTGAAGCTTGTTTTTACTACACAAAATACACTGAAAAATATTTGCTTAAACAGTAAAAAAAAATATAAGTTTGATTTAAGATAATTTGAGATCAAAAGCAATAAACTTCAAATTTCGATTGAAAAATTGAAATATTTTAATTTTACGGTGTGTTGTTTTCAACAAATTAAGCTGAAATAATTTTATAATATTTGTTGAAAAACCATAATTATTGCACAATCGTGTCAATTCGGTCTGAAATTTTCACTCCTTTCTCAGAGTAATTTTCAAACCATTAAAGTTGAAAATAGATTTTGTCGATCTAGGAGTTGACTGACTTTTTAGGACACAATTTGGTTGAAATTTATAAAGAAAATGCTTGTAACAAATGTTTTAGCAACTTAGAAGTCTGACTTTTTTTTCGACGAAGGTAGAAATTTTCATTTGTTTGAGTTGGTTTTTTTTATTTCATACGATAATACGATAGTTTGTCAAGATAGCATTTTACTTTTTCTACCACGAAGATTCTTATGTATCTTCTTCATTTTAAGCCTGAGAAGTTTTGAAATATTCTCATTTTTTATGGAAATTTATATACTTGTACAATTTATATAATTTTTTATAAATTATTTTATATTTTATTTATATAATTTCTTGATGAAATTTTTAATGAATCTTCAAATTTGGGTTCAAATTATTCACCGTCGTGTATTGACGAGCATGTAAATTTTCAAAGCTCTTTCCTCTGCTATCTTCTTCATATCTTTCTCTCGTCCTCCATTAGAATCGTATATTAATTTTGAAAATATAAATTTCTTATAGCTACACTTTAGGAATTTATTGCTTTCATTCGCCACAGAAACGAAAAAGAAAGAACCTGATTCTTTACGAATTTATGACTTGTTTTTTTGGAATTTTCAAATCAAATTCTTCTTTTATCAAAAAAAAAGAAAAAAAAACAGCAACGCAAGAAAAAGCATTTTTGTTTTTATAAATAAATAAATAAATACAAAATTAACACAAAAAACATGAAGAAAAAATTCCAAAAATGGAATGTTGTTAATTAGAGACAATAAATTTTATCCGTTTTTGTCATTTCGAGAAATATTGCTTTACTGCCAAAAGCCATTCATCACTGTATAATTTTTTTTTCAATTCAAAAAAAAAATTCCATTCCATTGATTCTTAAGATTAAGAATTTCTTAAAATATTCTAGAATTTTTTTTCAAATCAAGGCTAAATAAAAGTCATAGTCAAGTCAAGTCAAAAATAACTAATAAAAGTGTTTAAGAACAGAAATTTGTCGGCTAATAATTTGCCTCTTATCTCAGTGAGATAAGGCTGATATCTCATCAACTCTTGGAAGTTATGCACAAAGGAATGGTAAACATTTCATAAATCGTATCGTACATCGTATTGTAAAATGTATATGTGTATGTATGCACTTACCGATCAGTACCGCCAAACCGAAGAGCTCGGTGTCCAGCATTCCTTGCGTGGCAAAATGTAAGCATGTCTGCGTGTACACTTCTCTGACTCGACTCTTCGCATCGACTAGGAAGTATAAAGTTTTTGGCTGTTGATTGCCCAAAAGCCTAAAAAAATAAGAAATTTAAAATAAAAGAAACCCCAAAAAAACAAAAAAGTTAAAAAAAAAGGCATTTTTCTTCCTGTACATGCCGCGTCGTCATCATCATCATCATCGTCGTCTTACCTTAAGGCCAAGAAACGTGAGCCCGGCGACAGTGTCTCGGCCGATGACGCGCATACTTCGAGCGGCGCGCTGACAGTGCAAAAAGCTCGCATGCTGCATCATTACTCGAATGCGGATTGCGGTTGGAAATATTTTTCTGCAAAGACAAACATAAAAATTAATTAAATATTTGCGTACTGACAAGCAGACAAACACCAAACAGCCAACAATATGCAACAACATGCAACAAGCAACAAACAATAAATAGCAATCTTGTGGCAGGCTACTTTTTCGGTGGTGCCTAAAAATTAAGGCTTAAAACGGCCGGCTGGCATTTAAATTGTTGGCCCAAAAGAGTTTCGTAACTTATTAATATGCAGTTTACTAACGTTATTGTTATTGTTAATGCTCGCTTTACCGTTAATATTACTGTTAATGTTAATGTTTCGTTAATGTTGCTGTCGTTAATGCTTGTTGTTGTTGTTCTGTTCTTCTTTATCGCATTTTTTGAAAATTTCAAAAATCCATTTTAGACTTAGTAACATTTAAAATATTCTATTTAATCTTATTTCTTGATCATTTCGGAAGTTTTAAAAAATATAATCTTTTTTCTGTTCTAATTAAGAAAAATTATAAAAAAACACTCAAAAATAATGGACCGAAAGGAACATTGAATTGACCAGTAGCTATTAAAGATTTTAATTGGTCTGCAAAAATGTTTATGCTTAAAAAGTATTTTTATTAAGCAACCTCTTGTAACAATTTGGGGGGCACTCTACCCCGCACTTTTCATAACATATCCTATTGATCATCATTGTAACAAATAAAAATTCTTCGCTCAAAACACCTCCATGTGACCACTTTACGAGCATAATGTCACGGCACCTCTTGTGACTGTAACGGATATCCCAATGGGTATCCCTTTTGGGGGGTACCTCACCCTCATGTGACAATATTCGAATTCCGAAATTTATGACATTTGCTATTGATGGCAACAATAAATAATCTTCCGGTGGAAATACCTCAGTGCACCCCCTTTAGGGACTTGGGGTCACAGTAACCCTTGTGACCACTTTTGATGTTATACCAACATTGGATTTGAGAAAAAATCGATGAATCACTATCGATTGAAATATCACACTTCGGTCCCTTCCAAAAATATCCCATTGGACCGACTTTGGGGGCACACTAACCCCTTCCGACATCGTTTTAAAGGTATACAAATTATCTTAAAAGCTCTATAAAGGTTTTAGGTATTTTTTTCTCGATAGTCGTTAAGTTTTCCGACATAGTTCGATGATGATAAATGAATTTTGGGACGAATTTTCATGAGCCCCCTTCTCAATTTTGGTTTGGAGACAAACCGATTTCGGCGATGTGCAATCTATTTAGTGTCTTTTTTCGTTCCAGTAATTGGAGATCTGTGGCTCAACTAAACGTTAAGTTATTAAGGTTTCATGGACCTTTTTTCTTTTGCTGTCAACCTTATTTATTGCCAATAGAAACACGGAGGTATGTTAATACCTGATTAGGTCACAAGTTGATTTCTAACGCAAGCTCTTTCAAATATCTTGCATAATTTAATAATCAATCATTTTTTACAGATCAAATCATGTTTTTATTTTGGGGAAAAGTAAAAAATCCCAAGAATTTGAGATTCAGAATTAATTAAAGAGCCCCCCTTTTTAGTAGCTACTTTTCAATAAATCCCTAATAATGAAATAAATGATTAATCATTATGTAAAAAATGGAATAAATCCAAATGGAAAAAACCTAATTTTGATATAAGTAATTTTTCTTAAAAAAATGTCAAACTGCACGCAACGCCTTTAAAGCTACGTTGATAAAACTTCTTAAAGCTTTCACCGGGCTACATTGATAAAACTTAACTTTATGCTTTAGAAGACCTTTAAGTCGATTTATAACGTAGCATTCCCGATACGAAAAAATATGGTTTGACATCGGATTCGTTTGAATTCTTGAACATAAAAGAAAGTTGTTGAATTTTTTCTTGCTTTCATTCCTAACAGTTTATGCATAAATTAATTGACAGAAGTCAGATTTTTTCGAAAATCGAAGCGAAGCGAGGCGAAGAGTTCATTGGCATTAGCTTCATTCGACACCTTCCCCCTCACGACACCGTGCCATCTACGTTTATCTCTTCTTTTCTTTTCTTTTCTCTTCTCCTCTTTTGCTTACAATGAAATATGAAATTTTGTTATAATTTTTCTAATCGAAATTTTTATTGTCTCTGTAGCTCTTCTCTAGTCTGCTGTGTCTGGCTGGAAGACCCATGAATTCTTCTTTTCATGTAATTTATCAATCTCTCGTAATCCGAAGGAGCATTTTTCTTTTTCAATTTATTCTTTTTGTTGGCCTGACATTAGCATAATGAGATACTTTGAATGCGGGGCAGCACGTTGCCAGCGGAGGCGTATTTGTGGGAGGACGGGCGATGGGGAGAGGAGTCTTAGAGTCGCTGCCGTTTACTCTATTCAACATTCCTCAAATCGTAAAATACTTTAGAAATTATTTTTGGGAACCTCAACGCTTCAACCTCAACAAAAACGGTCAATCATTAATTCTTGACTTGATTGAAAATATTTTTAATAAAAAGACAATTCAGTCTGTTGTATTGATACTGCGCTCGTTACTTGCTTAATTAAAAACCATATCATTACCATTTCTTATGGTTTCCTCTGCTTGCCTCAGAAAAGCCCAAGAGCGATCTTCTTTAATTACACACAAAATCCACTTTCTCACTTTTTCTTCATTTAAGTTCAAAATCTTAAATCAATATTTGTATAATTATAAATCAGCCGGTAGCTGATTATGATTGATTGAATACGACTAAAATTAATGATGCTTTAATGAGGCTTTGTTGATTGCTAATAGACTCATTCGGTGAACAATCATTGCTTGATTGCTGAAGGTTTATGAAAATTTATATTCAAATAGAAACTATGGAATTTGTTTATATAAGATGTAAATTATTGTATACACAATTAATCAAAAGCAGCTTTAAAATTTAATGAACCTTAGTCGAAATCAAATTCTATAGACTAGTTTAAATATTCATTAATAATAAAAAAAGAAAATAATGTAGAAATTCATAAAGTTAAAATACTTAATTTTTTCAAATGAAATGAAATTTTACAAAGTCAATAAAATGAAGAGGCTTTGCCCTATTTATGAAATAAGTACTAAAAAAGAAAAGAATAAATATTCAGCATTAAAGATTTCCAACGAGCATCATCAAATTAAAAAAAATTTTAATCAAACAACAAGATTAATAAATCAGTGATGAAATAATGCATCAGAAAAGTATAAGATAATAATTTGAATTTATTAAAACTTATTTATTCAAGTATTCATCAAGTGTATTCGTGTATTTTATCAAATGAAATTATTTACATTTAAATCATTCAATCAAATAAAGAATCAATCAAGATATTGATTAAGTAATTTATCCAATGGACTTAAACGCAATAAGAAATTAGTATTCCATAAGAAAAGAATTTCAGAAACTCAGATTTATCAAGATTTAAGAACCCTTAATACAAAATTACTTTATTCATGAAGTAATTCATAAAATTAAATGTTATTTTAATGAATTTAATCAAGTAATAAAATTAACTTAAGTTTTTGATGGATTTCTAAAACAATTCGTAGGAGAAGAATTAAATTAGAAAGTAATGAATATTTCATTTAGAGTTCATGGACTATTTTAAGAAAGCAATGGAATTAATAAGCTTTATTAGAACTAATTGATGAAATAATTTATAATGATTATGTACGAGTATAACATATAATATGATATACTATAATATAACTTGATATCTACAATATATCATGTATATTAAAAAAACGTACATGTTGAAGAATAAATGTTTTTTTTAAAACATTATGACTACAATATAAATAAATAAGATTTTATATGTGTAATTTTGCTTTATGAAAATAATGAAATATATTATTGTATACTGTTTCTCTAATATCAATATATATGTATATTAATGTTATCTGCTCAATGAGTTCGATAACACTAACAACATGCAATTTCAATTTAAAACCATGTTTTTTTTAAACAAAAACAAAATACTTGTTGAAACAAACCGAATAAATTTCGTTTTTTTTCGTATTAACTAATTTTTTTAAATTTCGTAGTATTAATAAAAAATAACTGTACCATAATTCTTAAAAAAAAAAAAACATTCTTTAAAATATATTCCGTTCGACAAATCCGTTCATAAATATTCATAGTGATTTATTTTTAAATAATTTAAACATCGAAATATGTGTCGAACAGGTGCAAAATAAAAAATTATTTATAAATTTTTTTCAAGTAAATTTAAACTGAAATCATTTAACTTAAATTTTGCAAAAAAAAAAACAATTAAAATTAATTGATTTTATTTAAATTAACGACTTTGTTAATGGTTTTTATTAGCTTGTATTGTGACTCTGAATTTTATATGAGCTAAATTATGTACAGGCAATATTTATGACATATTATAGTCATAAATCTAAAGCGAGAGAGAGCAAGAATATTCTGTCTTCGATCAGCATGAAACAAGAACGTAAATAGTAGGTTTGTAAATACATAAATACAAACATAATTTATCTAAATATTTAACTATAAAAATTGTTTTTCCAAAAATTAGCAATTTTCTATTTGTTTATTATTAATAAATTTATTTGTTTTTTTGCAATCATTTTTCATTTTTTTTTATTCTTATGGAATTTAATTTTTCTTATTGAAAAAGCTGTGTGTATCCAAAAAAACAAACAATTTATTGCTTAACCTTTTCGTAACAAGTTTGTGTCTTAAGTCTTTTGTTAGGACAAAAATTATATGATTTTATGTAAGTATGTAACTATTTTTTCAGAATCAATTTCGAGATTCGAATTTCCTAAAACATGGATTGAAGATAATCATGATTATTTTCTCAGCGTCTTTACATTTTTCGAAAAATTTTGTTCTTTTATCAAAGTCAAAAGGATTTTTGGCAGCTTTTAAAGCAACAATTTTCTTGCCAATTTTGACACTTAACGACAATTTTTTGAAAACTCATCTAAAAGATTCTTTTTGTTACCTGTTTTGAATGTTCACAAAAGTAATCCATTTTGATTTATATTCATATTATAGATTTCTGTTTCTGTTTCCAGATTCTGTTTCTGGAAGACCTCTTAAGAGAAAATATTTGTTACTCTTCGAGATACGAAATAGTTATCAAATCATTCAGTTATAAACTTTTCTTGAAATTTGTAATCAAGTGTTCATCAAGCATCATCATCATCATGAATTATTTAATTACGAGTATTTAAAATGTTAATTTATTTTCAATAATAAAGCATCGTTTAGAAAGAAATAGTTGTATATGAATTCTAATAATTAAATAAGTAATTAAAAGCTGTAGAAATTAAAAAAAAAACACAACCGCAAAAACAAACAAAAGCAATTACAATTACAATTACATTGAAATTGTTGACAACAACAACAACAACAGCAAATTTGTTACGACTGTCTGTCAACGATTTTTTTGCTTAAGCGATACATTAAAATAATCATTGTTTTTTATTGTTATTAGTACAGTTGTTGTAGTGGTTGTTATTATTGTTATTATTGTTGTTGTTGCTGTTATTTTTCTTTTTGTCATCATCTGAGTTATTCACGTTTTTTTACTGTTGTTTTTTGGACGTTTTTTCCGTTGTTGCTCTCATTATTCCCGCTGAGTTTGTGACTGAGTTTACATTGTTGTTGTTGTTATTATTGATGCTATTGCTGTCATTGTGGTGATGCTATTAGTGGTTATACATATAGTATTTGTTGTTGTTGCTCATTCATTAACAACTCAATCATCAGTTTTCTTTGTTGATTGAATTATTAAATCTTACAAGTCATTACAGCAACACAGGCGCGTATTAATGTCGACTACAAAAACAACCACAACAACAATATCCATTAAGATAATTGAATATAATAGCAACAAGTGTATTACATTTCCGTTAAATGTAATAAACTAAAAAGTAAATTCGATTTTATTTTATTTTAAATAAACAAAATTTTCGAAGAAAAAAAAGTATAATAATCAAAAATTTTTTATTACAATATTCCGGCGATAATGCGATAAAAAAAAATTGTGAGAAAATTGTTTTAATTTAATTTAACTTAAGCTAACAGTTTTCAAGTGATTTCAAGTGATACTCGAGCTACAAAAAATTCGAAATTTATTACTAAAAAAAAAACAAAAATTAAAAAAAAAATTGTAAAAATAAAAAAATTAACGAAATTACTTTATAATGACCTAATAATAATTAAGCTGTAAGTAACTGGAATAATTTTAGAGCATTCGCTTGAATTCATCAAGCCGTTCTCGGTAAAGTATTATAGGAACAAATATCTCTCGGCCTCTTTTATAATACCAAATAGTTTTCTTGCAAATAACTTTTCTGCAGGTAATTAATAATTATATACGAGTTTAAAATAAAATTTAGTTTGAAGTTTTCACACCGAAATCTTCAGAAAGAATATAAAAGTAATTAAGGCTTCTCCTAAACCGAGATAAACGCAGTTCACAGAACTCGTAGGTAACCAGCGGCTTGCGGTGACAAGTATCCTGCAGGTAGCTGCAGCTAATTAAATACCGACTATCATAGTCAAAAAAAATGGCAATATAAAAGCGGATTCCGTCAATTATTTTCAGTCAAAGAGTATTCGTTGACTTTGTCGGAAAAAGTATAGTGCAAAAAATTGCTGGCATCAATCACTAGAGAAAAACACTGACGCGAAGAATGTCTCAAGAGCTTTTCATCAGTCACTACAGCAAAGGAAACTGGAAGAAAAATCTCATCGAATATTTTACACAAGAGACCAGTTCCGAAAAAACTGATGGAACATCGCTTTACGGAAGCCCCCGCAAACGAGATTCTCTCGGCCTCTGTTTGCGCTCTTTGTACTGGAAGAAAGGACAACGCAATTTTACTCC
Organism: Conops quadrifasciatus; assembly: GCA_949752815.1. Taxonomy (NCBI): domain Eukaryota; kingdom Metazoa; phylum Arthropoda; class Insecta; order Diptera; family Conopidae; genus Conops; species Conops quadrifasciatus. The sequence continues at coordinate 27,893,291 of OX457080.1, read as the reverse complement.
CCTTCTCGATGGCCCCCTCTATCGATCGCGACAAACTCTTTGGACTTTTCTCAATGAACTGGTAAAAATCTATTACAAAAATCAACGAAGTGATGCCGTTCAACGCGTCAAGCGTCGACTTTTTCGGGAATCCACTAAAAAACGACAACGAAAAATGAGTAGACCGCAGAAACGTAAAGAATATTCGGAAATTTGTCGTTATAAAGCGTTACGAGTATTGGTGGGCGTGAAGGCGTGGTCGAATGGAAGACGATATTTGACAAAAAAGATTATCGAAAAGAATTATCGAACGAATCAGAGGAAGATCGTCGCTTGACGAATTCATTAAATAATTTTTAAGCCAATTTAAAACCGATTTGGAGCGATAGACAGAGAGAGAGAGAGAGTGAGAAAGAAAGAGCTAGTTTTTAATTGTTTATTTGTGATGTTTCGTATAAAATATGAATATGGACTTTTTTTATAAAATAATACAATATATGTGTAATAATTTTTTCTGTTTTACAAAAAATACATTTCTACAATAAACTGAAAATTTCTGAAATTAAACTGAAATATTCTGAAATTGAACTGAAAAATTCTGAAATACAAATGAAAATTTCTGAAATTAAACTGAAATATTTTGAAATTGAACTAAAAAATTCTGAAATGCAAATTAAAATTTTTGGAATTAAACTAAAAAATTTTGAAATTGAACTGAAAAATTCTGAAATTGAACTGAAAAATTTTGAAATTAAACTGAAAAATTCTGAAATTGAACTGAAAAGTTCTGAAAATGAATTGAAAAATTCTGAAATTGAACTGAAAAGTTTTAAAATTGAATTGAAAAATTCTGAAATTGAACTGAAAAATTCTGAAATGAAACTAAAAATTTCTGAAATTGAACTAAAAAATTTTGAACTAGAAAAAGCGAAGAAATATTTCTAGAATATATTTTATTTATCTAGATATTTATCTTTATCTAGATTTATCTATTTTATAATCTAGAAAATATTTTATAAAATTAAAAGCACGCATCTTGAAAACATTGATTACTTGACGTTTTTATTTTATTGACGACCTTTTAAAAGAGAATATTTTCTAAATTAAATAGAAAATAAAATAAAATTAATTTTTTAAGCTTAATAATAAAAAATTTTTAATAAAAAATTTTTAAAATGAGTTTTTTTTTTTTAATTAAACAATTTTGGTCTTCATAATTTTTATAATTTATTTAAATGGTTTTTTAAAAAACAAAATATGTATGTATTTTTAATTAAAAAAAAATTTCGTATTTTTTATATAATGACTCCTCAATTTCAATTCAGTAACAAAATAACAAAATTGTAGCAATGAGAGCAAAATTAACATGAATCAAAAACATTAAAACAAACAAACCAAGAAATTTACGATACGATATTATGCAAAAAAATGTCGAGACATAAATTGGCAAGAAACAAAGTTGTTGTGAAGGTTTTTTTCACAACATTCTAAGAATTTACGAGTTACGAGTCACATACTTCAATATATGTTGCTACACTACTATGGTCGCTGCTGTTGTTGCCGCGGTCTTTGCATTTTGTTGCTCGTTTTTGGTTAACTTTATTAAAATAAACTTTGTTAAAATTTTAAAAATTGTCTAAGAATTGTTTAAAAATTAATTGTTCAAAATAATGGAAATATGTATAAAAAAAAATAATTTTTTATTAATAAAATAATAAAAAAATAAAGAAGAGGCCCAAGTGACACATTTATTTATTTTATTAATAAATATTATTATTATTATTATTATTATATTATTTGTATTTTTTGTTATTCTCGTAATTTTCATACTTCGCTCGTTTGCTTAAAGCGCCCGAAAGAAGCATCGAAATTGGATGGAATTTCTTTCTGTTGTTGTTATTTTTTGTTATTTTGTTGTTGTTGTTTTTGTTGTTATTGCTTACTGTTGGCCTTACTAAAATTACATGCTTTCATTGTCACTAACGGAGGAGCTCTTATTAAAATTCTTCAAAGCTGTTGATGGTTGTTTTTGGCTTTAACCTTACTGAAAGGCTTATTTTTGTGTTGATTTTAACTTTTCTTATTGTTGTTGTTGCTGTTGTTGTTGACGTTATTGCTGCTGCAGTAACTGCTAGTGTTGGCAGCGACTCTTATTAAAAGTCTTTACTTGTTTTTGTTGGCAACGCCGTTCACACGATTTTTACGTTGCGGTTGTCGGCTTTGGTTTATATTGTTGTGGTGCCGGTTATTATTGTTGTTATAGCTGTTGTTGACAACAAATTGCTCTGCATGCTTGACACGATTTTTCTAGTCAAATAACAACAATAACAACATAAACCACAACAACACAAACAAATGGTATTGATCAGGTTTTAACGCAAACAAAAAACAGGGTGGGTTTCCTCTCAAGATTATTACTTCGCGTGAATGCAACTACCCCCGCAACCGCTCCCCCCTCATTACTCGCTTTAGACATACCTACTTCGCCCCTTTCCACCTTCCTACTTTCCTACCTCTTTCAATATATCCTTCATATTCATATCATTACCTCTTGCAACCATTTTTCCAACCATTTTTGCAACTATCCAACCTGTCATACAACGGTTTATACATCCATTTTAACCACTATGAAGTGTGATCGTCTCGTCACCGCTACCACTATGCGCAGTGACCGATGTCTCTTAGCGTCTCAATGCGGCGCGTCGGCACTTCAAAGCATTCCAAAGCGTTAGTTTTCAAATTATTATTATTTTTTTTTCGCTTTGTATTTCGTCTATTGTATTATTTTTCATTTGTTACTACAAGTATTTTTATTTTCATTATTTATTATTATGATCATTATTGTCATCATCATTATTATTATTATTATTATTATTATGAGGACTTTATCGCCATCGCCGTCTTGGCAGTGAGGCATGAAGTTATTTCATGTAAAGTTGTTATTTTTTTTCATCTTTATGACTTGTGCTAAATTTTGAATACTGTCTGTTGTGTCACACACACACAATACAAACAAATACACACAGGAACCCTCCCCTCCCCTCCCCTCCCCTCCCCACACATGCCCATTCTGTCTGTCTTTCTTGATATACTACGAGTATTATTATAATAATTGTTGTAAATTTGTTGCTCACCATCACAAAATCGGTTTCTGTTTGTTTGTTTTTTGTTGTTTTTTTTTTGTGTGAATTTGTTGTTGTTTTTTTTTCCAAATCGTTTAGTGTGAAATTGTTCGATTGATTTATTTATTGCAGTCTAAGTAAATAGAAGAAAAACAAATTAACGATTTTAATGGATACAAACGTTCGTGATGGAGGCGATTTTGTGAGAAAACGTTTCATACCGTCGATGGGTGTGATCTAGCGAGACGTAGTTCCATAGTTCACACAGGCCTCAAATCAATCAAGCAACAGACGGTATATTAATTTAACCCGAAATTAGTTTGCTCTTTTTTCTATATAATTTCTGTTGCGAGACGGCATCGTTAAGCTCATATATGTATATTTTGGAAACCAACGGAAAGTGTCTGTATGGAAATATTGAAGCGTACTGTATCGAAATCTAACCTCAGAATTGCTCTGGGACTTCTGGTTTTCGAGATATTCTAATCTTCATCGAAATTATTACAATTTTCTTCATGAATCACTAAAATGGAATTTTTCAAAAACTTTAAATGGTAAAATTTAAAGAATAATTATTGTTAATTTGTTATTGTTGTTGTTGTAAATTTTTAATTTTTAACACATCTCAGTAAAAGAACATGTAACAAAAAATTGTTATTATTTAATAATAAAAGTTTAAGGAATTTCTACGTAGACCTTGTAATAAATTAAAGAGAGAGATATAAAATATATATATTTTTTTTAACAAAAGACCAAGGAATTTCTACAACCAAAATGAATTTAAATTAATGCATTTATTTTAATTTATTTGCTTAGTTTTCTTGTTTGTTTGTTTGTTTGTTTGTTTGTTTTTTTATTGTATTTGCGTTTAATTTAAGTGTTTTCTTTTTATTTTCCTTTTTGTTGTTATAAATATTTTCGACACAAAAAAACATTCCAAATGAATGACATTCCTGCTTCTTTAGTGAATTTCATTGCATGAGAAATAAAACGAATACAACAAATACAACGAATACAACAATAAAAACAAATAACAAATATGTCATTTAGCTACTATAAACCGATGCCCAGATACACAGACACACGCACACATAGCAATGCCTTGAGTGCTACTAGCGCGCTGACAGAAACCAGTTGTGTTCAGCCAGAAAAGCAAATACAATAATACAATACAAATACAACTTGTTATTAATTAAGCGCTTAAGTGTTTTTTAATTTTAATTTAATTGAAAGAGAACGAACGAACGAGCGAGCGAGCGAACGAAAATGAAATGACTAATAAACAGAAAACCAAACAAAAAAATTGAGAATAAAACTTTTTGTTTCCTCTTCAAAAATATTTTCTCAAATTAAAATTATTATCTAATTAAAATTCGTTTAATAATAGGAAAAAATGCAAGTACAAACATTCAGTATTGACTACAAATTTAGATTGCAGCGAATTTTAAGAATTAGTAACCATATAAACGTACTCATACCCAATTTTGTACACGTTCATCACTCTGGTAATTATAACTTTGCTTTGTCTGAAAGGATTTGTATAATCTTTTCTGGTATTTAAAGGCGAAATTTGTAGATAAACAAGCCTTTTTAAATAATGAAAATCCACAGAAAAGTGTCGAAGTTATACGCCTTAACATGACGCGACCAATCTCATATATTTTATGACCTATACTTTGCGTTTACTACAAAATCGCTGATTATATTAATTGCTCTAGAGCTGATTTCTATGAAATTTTTGTCACAGAGTAGGTATGACTCTTCTCCTCACCATAAATGCTTAAAGAAACAGTCCTTTTATTTTTGAAGTCTGTCAAATATTTTATTGTCATCCTTTAATGAACCTTTCGTACAATACAAAACAACAAAGTTTTAATGATGTTAATCAAATCGATAAATCAGCAATGCGCGACATATTTCCATTTTAGGAAAAAGAAGACTTTTAATTTATGCGAATACGAAATTCTATTAACCATTATACAAGTTTTTACTTTTCCTAACAAATCCGCAAACAGCTTGAGGCTAAGAATCTCTACATTAACAGGAAGGAAACCATCCACGGTTAAGTAATGTTTGAATATTTAAACTATAAATCTTAAATGAAAGACTTCAAATCATTTATGTTAAAATTATCGTATCTTAAAATGATGTATGTTTAATTTATATTCAATGTATATATTTATCATGTTCAAAAATAAATAGTCCGGTTATTTACGCAGTTCTTAGCTGATCCCTGCATCATGTTGTTAAGATAAAGGACTATCAAGATACGGCAGAGTTTATATGAGTTCAAGTTTAATAGGATTAAGTTCAAAGCCTGAATTTGTTAACTAAGTTTAAAAAAGTCTTACACGAGTTTAAGTTCAAAGTCTAAAGATTTTTTGCAACAAATCGAATCTATCAAAGAGTTTTATTAATGGATTGTTATCTCTTTAGCAGAGACAACAACCCTCCCTGAAGAGAAAACACTATCATTGCTTAAGAAGTTAGAGTTAGAGAAAGTTTATTTTAAATGGCTATTCCTAAGAGGAGGTTGTCTTGGGGGACAAAGTCTTACCTAAGCTGACATGAGCTCTTACTTAACTTAAGCCTAAATTAATTAATTAAGATTTTAGCAGATTGAAGTTATTGATTCGGCATTGTATTATTAACTATTATTAAGTATTATTAACTACGCCAGAATTTTTTATTTGTTTTTGAATGCATTTTACTCAGAAAATGTTTTATTTTTTTTTGCTTTGTGATAATAGTGACGAGTTTTTTAATATTGACTTTATCAAGTAGGAGCAAAAATATGCTAGTCGATACAGAGTCGATACAGAAATCAAAAAAATTACTCTACTTGCTCTTAATTAATTTTTTTTTTTTTGTAAAATACGAGCAGATACATTAACAATTTTTTTTTAATTATAAAAAATGTAAATTCATTAAAATGTGGAATAATTTTTCTATGCATTCTCCATAATAAAACTTATTTTCTCATCTGTATAAATACGAATGGTATACAATGTAACGTATTTTAATTACTATAGTTGTTGATGATGTCAATAAAGTGATAAAGCAAAAATGAACTTGGCATAATGCTATGTACAATATAATCTAATGGGAATCGACAATTTGTTAAACTTTTTACAAATACGATAATTTACAATTTTTACAATAAATTGCTCATTTTTTCATACTTAAAAAGTAGTTTAATAAACCACAATTATGGACGAATAAACCGTGCCTCAGAATAAAGAACCGTATCGAGAGAAAAGTAGAGTACCTCAAGAGTATGGGAATGCCTTTGTTGTCGTATAACCATTTTCGAATTTAATAATTTAAGTTGAAAAAGGTTTAAAGATATATTTATTGTATTTATATTGAAAAATTTCACAGGTCAACGAAGTTTCAGGTTAATAAATGTTAAAGTTATTCAATGTTTACATAGCGACATAAAAGATGGCGCACCACAGTATGTTCCATAGTATACTATTCTTCTAATTTTTCCTTTAATAAGCTTAAAAAATTCAATTTAAATACCATCAATTTTATATACATAAAGTTAATATTGTGTTGCATTTTGTCTTCGACAAGAGAGATAGTTAGCATTATGATTTCTTTCTCACCTTTCGCGCTGCCCGATTTATTACTCATCAGTAAACGGACGACTTTTCCAAAAGCATCAACCTCATGCATGAATGCCTGCAAGTAATTCCAGTGTGAGTGAGTATTTTTTTGTGAGTTTGTTTGTTATTTTTTGTCTTCCTTTATTTTGTTTGTTGTTTATTTCTTTATTTTGTTGACTCTTACAAAACGTTATCCAAAAGATCGACGACGTTTTCGTTGTCGATCAAGTTACGTGTGTCGTTTTCGTACGTTTGTAGTTATTTCGTGGTTGCTAAGCACAGTTTTTTTTTCTGTTGTAGTTTTGTTTTCTCTGCTGTTGTTTTGGTTTTTTTCTTTTGTTTCGGTTTTTTTTTGTAGTTTTTAACGTTGCTATTTTTTTTTTATTCTGTTTTTGTTTGTTTTATTCACACTTTTGTAGTTGCTTTTGTTTTTTTTTTTTTATGGTCAGACAGCAAACAGATGCATATTGGAAAATATATAGTTTGATTGTATCAAATATACTGCATACACTGAGATTTTTTTGTTGTTTCCTCTTTTTTTCCACTTTTTCAGCGATTGTTTTCATTGCATTTTGGGTCTCGCTTTACGAGAGATATCGATGATACGATATACCGAGCTATTAACAAACAGATGCTTTAGATCGTACACAATCAGGTTTATGTATTTTGAGTAACAACAACAACAACAACACGTACACGTACGTGCTAAAAACCGCACAAATTTTTGAAAACAAAATTATTAGTACAACAACAACAACAAGAAGAAGAGAGGTAACACAACAGGTGGAAAAAACATACAAGCCCAGAGTGTATGTTTGATTGTACAGACATATGTATGTATGTTTATATGTATTGCAGTGTGTAATTGTTGTTGCGGGTTTTCTCTTTTTTTTTTTTGGAATTTTTTTTTGTTTTTTTTTTTTTTTTTTTTGTTGACGAACAATTAAATTCTGTAACCGCAACTATTTTAACAATGATGCGGCGGCGACAAATTTGATTTGAAAGTAGATTTTATCTGTTTGTAGCAACGCACTATACCATACCAGAAGTGTGTATGCATGTATGTGTCTATGTATGTATGTATTTATCTCCCCCGGAATTTGCGTTTATCGATAATGCTTAAAAAGAAAGAAAGAAATTCCTTTACGAAAATCACCGCATCGCAAAAAAGGACAACAAAAACTTTTTTAACGTCAAACATCAAATTCTTCGATTTTCATGCGACATTTGTGTTTGTCTTTTCAGCGTAAAATACGCATCACTGTTTCGTTGTTGTTGTGGTCGTTATTATACGAAACAGTGACAACGTCACGAACGTACGAGTATGTACTCGTAGGTACTTATATTTGATGAGAGCCGTTTGACAAACGAGGAATGCTCGATTATAGACGGTAACGTAGCGATTGTCGTGGTCGTCGTCGTCGTCGTCGTCGCTGTCGTCGTCCACACGATTTCAAAACAATTTTCTTGTTGACCTCTTCTTGGTTGCGCCCGCACTGACGTACGACGGCTTGATCGTGCGCATTCCAGTGCGTTCAGCTACAAAAACAACAAAGCAACCAACCACCACCATCATCATCATCATCATTATCATCCCCATGAACACCATTGCCTTCAAACCTCACCACACGATTTTCACCACGATCGACGCAAATACACATACACACACACACACACACAAACACACGTAAATGGAACATAAAAAAGTATTGGGGCGCTCGCTCGCAACACCAACAACAAAACTGTGAGTGGAATGATTTTGGTTGTTGTTTTTTTTTGTGTTTAAAATTTGTCGTTTTATACACGATTTTGTTGTTGCACTAAGGAATGTTGTATATGCTGTTGCTGTTGTTGTTGTTATTGTTATATGGTGTTATCGTCATTGTGATTGTTGAAGCTGCTGTTTTTTGTTCTCTTCGCTACGTTACGTTTCGGTTTGTTCAGTTCAGTTCAGTTCAGAGAGCGCACGCCAGCCAGAGAGCGTGAAGTGTTGCCTGTACAGTGTTGTTGTTGTTGTTGTTGTTGTTGTTGTGTTGAACAGCGCTGAAACGCGCGATACTGCCTGCGCTCTGACGTCGTCAAGCAATTGCTGCTGCTTTTTATAGTATAAGACAATGCGTGACGTTTTGTGTATGTGTGTGTGTGTGTGTGTGTGTGTGTGTGTGTACGAGTATCTATGTGAGTGAGAGCGCGCAACAAACACTTGATGGATTTCTGAATTTTTGTTTTTTTTTTAAGTTGCTTTTTTTTTTGTTTTTGGTTTCAAAGTAAAAGATTTTTTTTCCACAATTTTTTGGAAAGGCTCGATTAATTTTTCTTGAAATTTGAATTAATTTTTTAGTTTCTTTTTATGGCAGAAAATTTTAATTTTACAAACTTTTTTCGTTTTTAGGATCGTTTCATGCTGCTGCTGCTGCTGCTCGATTTCGATACGATTCGATTGGTACGACAGCGATATACGTTCTCAAGCGATCGATCATTCAACACTTCGACACAAGTCAGTCTTTCTCTACCAATAGAACTTAGTAAGACCGTCTCGAAGTTGTTTTTCAATTGGAATTTGTTTGTATCGTACTTTTGCGACACACTACACCAAGGATTTATTTCGTCGTTTTGAAACTAAAATCTTGTTTTTTCTCTCTCATCAGATCTTTCCGCTTCTTCGTCTCTCTGGTGGTAAGCTTTATCTACTTTTATTCTACTTCAATCAACAACGTTCATCTGACCGACTCATTGCTTCTTCCGACCGTTTCGTTTAGCACCGAAAACCGAACTAACCGCATATTTTCCGAAGTTTGCGTTCAACTCCACCGGCTGCGATTTCTTTCAACGTCTGCCCACACACACTGAGTACCTACACCGAGCACACTCGCTACACATTTACACGTAAAGATTCATAACCAAGCAGCATCGACGAGTGCTTAATCGTCGTTGGCGTCGTTGTGCGTGTGTGTGTGTGTCTGATGGCTTCAAGAAAGAGCGCAGAGTATGGAGAATACCTGTAGAGCAGCGAGCACCTTGATCGTTGGTGCCGATCATAGCAGAACAGCAGCAGCGGCCACAACAACAACAACAACAGCACTGATTTTAGATCGGAATGCCGTGTACGGAGTGATAAATTGTGTTTGTTTGTTTGTTGGTGTGCGCGCCGGCGTATGCGACATTGTTTGAGGATGTATTGCTGAGAGAATTACACCATATTGATTGTCCGTGAAATAATGCAATCGTTTAGCATTGCCAGCAAAGAATCCAGAGGGGGAAAAACAAAAAGAGAGCAATCATGATGATAATAATGATGATTACAAAGATGAGGCCGGTGATGATGATGGAGCCATCTTTAACATTCTCAACAAATTTTTATAATGAAAACTTAACCCAAATGTTTTCTGAGCACCATTAAATTTGTAAGATCATTATGCATAGACGGACGGACTGTTGCTTTTGTAATTTTTTTAAAATATAATGTTTTAATCTGAGCACGTTTAAAGAAGATACAAAATCGTATTCACCGAAAGTATTTGATCGTAATTACTTCAAAGTTTCTCAGAAGGCGGCGTGGTGGAAAGTCTTCTATCTCTAGTATAAGGCAATACCGTTCTTAAGTCTGCTTTAGTTAAATCTGTCGTTACCAAATATCACAAAGGACAGAGCACAATGATGGAGAAGATCTTCTACTCTTCCTCTTAGTACATTGTGGCCTAGCATAAATTTAGGAATAATTTTTTGAATTTTTTGAGAAAATTTTACTTACATTGAAATAAGCATAAAAAAACAACTACCACGCCTGCAATATTCCGCGGTATCTCTAGAGAAAGCCAAAATCTCAATGTGTTCAATACCGTTGAAACTGAATCGCTATGTCAAATGGGTTGGGAGAAATTCAATGCCAAACTTGAAATTTCGGCCAAAAAAAATGCAAAATTTTAAAATTTTTTTTCTTAACCGAAATGTTCTTTATTGGTAAGGTTTTTGATAAATATAATTGGAAGTTCTAAATAACTACTTTTTTTGTAAATATATATTTTCTAAATAACCAGTTTTTTAACCAGCGGAGTTTTGAAAAGCACTAGCTGCTCGATTGTACACGAGGATCAATACGAGGTTCTCGACCTAGACGCGGTTTTTGAAAGTTTTCCTGGACGCTGAAAGTTAGCATTTGTTGTACAATTATTTTTCACGCCAAACTTCTCTACTGAACATAAACAGGGTGGTATAGAACTCTCCCTCTCTTCCTTCTCTCTCCCTAATAATTATTATGAAATAATTTTCATAATTAGACAAGGTTCTACAAACTGCGGCGCGACTCTCAATGGCTTAACCGATTAATGAAGACTCGAAAAACGAGATTATTACAAGAAAAAGACAGTACGAACGAAGATGGTACTGCTTTAGGCTCATAAACCATTCTAATGGTCTTGTAGTCGTAAGTCTTGAAGTCAGTCCGGAGTTCTGAAACCATACGGAGAAGCTCTTGCGCCGAAAACATTTTATTATTATACAAATTATACAATTATTATCCTTTTATGATACTAACAATGCATTTTCCGGTTAGTAACCGAATGTAAACTCCTCAATGATAACAATAATAACAACAAGAACAACAACAACAACAACAACAATAAGGAAAATATCAAGAAGAAGAAAAATAACAACAACAACAACAACCACCAGCGAGTATCGGTGTAGTCAACAAGTATTTCAACATAATCATGATGGTATGGGTGAAATTCCTATGTTTTGTTGATGTATTGAGAAGACAAGCAGCTTCAGGTTATTGTTGTTGTTGTTGTTGTTATATGCCAGAAAAATACCGCGGCTCCAGCAACAGCTAGCTAGCAACAATTTGGAAGCGACCAACGAAATGCAAAAAAAAGACAACTCAAGAGCGAAAAATACATGGACAAACGAAAGACAAAAACAACAATAAGAAACAACTATAACAACTACAGCGACAGCGACAACAACAACTACAACAACAACCTAAAACTAAGCGAAACAAGCCCGAGTCAAAGCCATTCTGTGGCGTCGAAGAAGCGAAGACAACTCAGAAGACAACAATTCAGTCCAGCTCAAGCCACTAGAAGAAGAGAAGAAGAAGAAGGAGAAGAGGAGGAAGAAGAAGAAGAAGAAAAAAATTACAAATTCCAAAACAAAATAAAAAATCAAAATCAGAAACAAAATAAAAGGTGAAAAACTGATGATGGTGGTGGCGGCGATGGTGGTGATGATGGTATTGTTGTTGTTGTTGTTGTTGCTGTTGTTGCTGTTGTTGTTGTTGTTGTTCTTGTTGCCGGTAAGCAACGAAACAAACGAACGCATGGAACCGAACGAGGTACGGGCACGACTCCGGCAAATGAACGAATTGCTACGATATCGTCACTTGGGCGCATTCCATAGCATAATGTGAGCTTGATTTGCCAGATTTATATATACATACAGAAACATATAACTACTATCTGTATATGTACGTACATATGTGCATATGTATATATATGTAGTTGTACATAGTATATTCCAAGTCATACACAACACAATGCAGTACGGCATGGCCTGAGTATGAAATGGTATAGTATCGTAAAGAATCAAGAAAGGAAGGAAGGACGGAAGGAAGGAAGGAAGGAAGGAAGGAAGGATAGAAGGAGGAAGGTATTGGTGGACTCCCAGAGGAGCATGGAGTAATGGAGAGAGACATAGAGAGAGAGAATTTGTTGAGTTTGGAATGAAGTGAATTGCTGGATACCGAAAGAGACTGGCTTTAATGTTGGTGTGTGTGTGTTTCTTTTTTCTTCTCTTATTCTTATTCTTGTTCTTATTCTTGTTCTTGTTTATTCCAAGTTTTGTATGAAAGTTTTTGAAGACTGGTTTTTCCTTTTCGAAGCTGATAACGATGATGAGATGCTGATTTTAACAGATAATAATGATGGTTAATGCGATGATGCTGAAAGCCATGATGAGCAATTGGTTTGTAGAAGTCATGATTATGATGTTGTTAATGATTCTCCTAGGTTTTGCCTTTAGTAGCTTTAGCGCTTTTGTTTCTAATTAAAATAATAACGCGAATGATAAATCAGTCTCATCTCATAATGATGCTGATAATAATGATTTTGCTGATAACAATAACAGTTTTCATAATAATGCTTGGTTTGGCGGTGATTTTAATGACTAATTTTTTTTTTAATTTTATAATTTTTTTATTTTATAATTTTTTATGATTTTAAATTTTATGTAATTTCAAGTAATTTTGAGTAATTTTTCTGATGATGATGATGATGTTGCTACTGATGATCGTATTGATTTCAATGGTAATGATTTTAAGTGTGATAATGCCGATGGTAATGATGCTAATGCTAATGGATTCTAATGGTTATCATGCTTATGGTAAAGATCCTTATAATTCTGTTAGTAATAGATGCTCTCATGAGTATGATCTTCTTACTGTAAGAATCTGTAATGAATGAATAGTAATCGCAATCGTTCTGATATAAATAATTCTAATAACAATGATGCTCATAATAATGATGCTCATAATAATGATACTTATGGTAATGAATATGATAGTAATGAATGACTGTTAGCAATGAATATAATAATGAATATAATGCAATAAAGCAGTAATGAATTTAATGGTAATGGTTTTGATATTTATTATTAAAAAATAATGCTAATGCCAATGATTATAATGATTCTGATGACAATAATTCTTATCGTAATGTTGCTCTTATTAATGATTATTACTGCAAAGATTGTGATAATATTCATTACCATTCTAATGACTCTAATCGAAATGTTTGTGACCATAATAATTCTAATAATAATTTCAGTTAGTTTTACTAATAATGCTTCTAATGATAATGAGTTTAAAGGAGATAGTGATGATGATGATGATGATGATGATGATGATAGTGACTTCAAAGAGCAGTGATTTTTCATGCTAGGTCATGATAATTTGCAAAGTGATGATGATGATTAAAGATTAAAGATAACGAATATACAATATAATGATGATTACAATGATAATGATAATGTGCAATATTCAAAATTAGTGAAGAGAAACGGAATGGAATGATTATGGTCATAATGATGCAGATACAGATGCTGTTGCTTTGGCAGATAATGGCAAAGATGATTATGATTATGATGATGATAATGACGACGATAATGATAATTATGTTCCAGCCCCTTTTAGTGATGATGATGATGAAAATGATGGCATTCGCGGCATCTTGGAGTTAAGCTAAAGTCAACGCTTAACACATACACGTGCACACACACGCACCCCTACATATAAGCTCATAAATTTGTACAACACACACGCAGTCGATGGCAGAGGGTAGGCGATGAGGTAGAAAGAGCTGGTTGTTTAGAAGAGGAGCCGTCTGTCGTCGTCAGGCCATGAAGTTATGCGCTCAAAAATCTCCTTCCTCGCTTTGCAGCCCTTTCAGTCTATCCCCTGCAACAGCCTTCGAACATCATCATCGTCGTCATCAATGATCATCTACCAGAAGCAGCAGCAGCAGCAGCAGCAGTTCTTTGGAGAATTTTTTTTTTGGTAAATGAAGTTCGTTCGTTGCTTCACCGAAGACTTTTGGTCTTGATCTTTGTTACAGCCTTCCTTTTGGTTGCTCTGTTTGTTGTGAATTTGTTTAAGTGTCTGTAATGTGAGTGTGTTTGTGTGTGTGTGTTTGTTGGTTGTTTGCTGGCTTGCTGGCTTGCCTGCTCGGTTGCTTGTTGTTATTATTATTCACAAAACATTGGCGCGCGCTTTTTTCCAGCGATTGCAGTAAAAAATACCAGTAAGAATAACAACAACAACAACAATAACAACAAAACGACAAACAGCAACAAGCAACAAAATATGAAAAGAAAAGACTGAAAATAAAATGAATTTTCAAGCCAGCATCTGCTGGCGGTTTGGAATGTCAGAGAAAGGAAACGGAGCATCGAAGGCAAAGCCCAGCTTTTTTATGATCCATAAATTTTTCTCGGATTTCTGAAATTCGCGATTGTATTTTATTGGATTAAAAGAATTTTAGAAGCCGGAGAGTGTTTTTATTTCTTTTTTTAATTTTTGTTGTTGTTGCTCTGTAACGACCGACAATGACGGCGACGACGACGACGTTGTAACCGAAGGAATTCGTAACCGAAGCTTCGATATTCATTTTTGTATGGTATTTTTTTTTTAGGGGCAAAGAAAAGTTCAATTTTTGAAGAATTTATTGAAAGACTTGCGAACACATCGTTACTTAAACATAAAATTTAATGTTCTTTTTTTGCATTATTTCGCATTTTTGAGATTTTGGATATTTGAAATATCCAAAGTATGAAATAAAAAAAAATTCTGAAGTCACGAAATATCTTGAAGAAAACTCTTGAAGTTTTGAAAAATGCATACTGGCAATACTTAAAATTATGATTTTTAATAAATATAAAAAAATTATAAATATCTACAAAAAATTCAAAACGTAACCATGAAATTTTCGAAATATTTACATTAAAAGCTTATGAAGTTTTAAAAAATCCATTTACAAAATTAACATTTTATGATTTTCAAAAAATATTAAAATTTAATAATGCATATTTTAAATTAAAATTTTATGACTTTCGAAAAATATTAAAAGTTTACAAGAAACTGAGAAATTTTAAAATATTCTACAGATTTTCACGAAAAAATATTCTACAGATTTTCGAATTATATTTTCGAGTTTTGAAGTGTTACAAAATGCATTCGAAAAATATTAAAAGTAAAAGTAAAGTAAAAAACTAAGAAATTTGGCACAGCCACGAAAAAATATTCTACAGATTTTCGAATTATATTTATGAATTTTAAAGTTTTAGAAAATGCATTTATAAAATTAACATTTTATGATTTTCAAAAAATATTAAAATTTAATAATGCATATTTTATATGAAAATTTTATGGTTTTCGAATAATATTAAAAGTTTACAAGAAACTGAGAAATTTTTCAAAGCCACGAAAAGAAGATTTTATTTAGGAATTATAGAAATTTTATAGAAAATTCGAAATACATTCAAAATACATACCTTCGAACTCGAAAATACATTCGAAAAACATGAAAAATTTTTGCTGATCTTGGGATTTTCGAATATGTAATATTAAAAATGATGGAAATCTACTAAAAAATTAAACTAAATTAAATAATAAAAATGATATCATAATGAAATTATTATTAAAGAGGAAATTATCTATTGTAACAATTAAAACTGTTTGCTGCAAAACAATGGTCGTCACTGTGACCACTTTGACCAAACAATAGTGTTCAAGGACGTAGGGATGGATAGCTCGATAAGAAATACGCTGCCTCATTATGGTTTTGGAATAGAGTAGAAGTTCTTTGGTGTCGTTTCGATAAGCGTTAACCATATTTGACTACATATTTGCCAGTCAAGCCAGTCCGTTCGTCCGTCCGTCCAGCTGCCAAAGCATTAAAACTCTATTAACCACGATTGAGTTTATAGATATCTTCTTATTGTTGTTGTTCGTCGTTTCGTTTCATTTTTTTTTCTGTTGTTGTCATGATAGTCATGATTGTCGTCGTTATCATAGTTCTTGCTGTCGATATCGCTGTGGCTGTCGCTGCCGCGTCGCCGCACCCAAACGTAGTATTTCTAGTGACATTCACAACAATGTTGCGTTAGATATCTACGAGTACGTTCAGCCATTCGTCCGACCGTCCATCGGTCCGTCCAACCCATCCATACAACCATCCATCTATTCGATGAAAACCGATGCGATACGTTTGTACATACATTTGTGCATATGTGCACAGCGACGTGCGTAGGAACGTAACGTCTACAATGCAAGCGAGTAGCGCCGCAACATCGAAATGCCGCAAAATATTTACAACAACTGTCATCAGTCGGTCTATTTGGCCGGCTAGGTACTGTCCCATACAAGTATTACAGGTTTACAACATTCTTGCCCGGTTCGGCTTTGCCGCGGAATGTAAGATTTCGCAGCTTTTAAACGACGAATCGTGTTGAATCGAACGCGTCATACGAAATAATGCAGCAGCAGCCAGCGAATGCAAACAAAAACCAAAAGAACAACAACAAATATGGAACAAAAAAACAAAACCAACAACAAACTTAAACTCACCGAAACGATTTGAGCTGCTCGCTGGAAGCTCGACAACGCCGCAGTAGCGCGTGAGAGAAGAGCGAGAGAGGCTCCGGCGACAGCAGCAGCAAATTGTTAACACGTTAAGAGAAAACAAACACACAAACTAACTAACCAGCTAGCATATAAAATTTATATTATAAACCAATAAACAACCAAAATAATTTATTACATTTATTTATTGCGATTTCATTCATATTAATGCAGATCGAAGAACTGATAAAATATTCACAGACTTGTTTTAAAAACGGCTAAGAGAATTTTAAATTAAATACCAAGCGAGAATTTATTTATTGTTCTATATACACGAGTATAGACGATAATTTATTAGATTATTATACATTTTTTCAGATATCAAAATACGCATACAATTTATTTATTGCACTTTTGTTGTTTAATTTCATGCAAGAATTTGAATTGATAACAATGTCAACGGAATGTACTTAATTTACACTGGCCGACCGAATTTTTCGCCAGAAACTACCACAATCCATATCCAATCTTCTAATTCCGCCTTCCGGTCCAGTTTTGGAGTTATTGTGTATGTAACCTTAATGTGTTACAAATAAAACCTTTCAAATCTTATTGATTGAAAGGCTACGAAGAATAAAACTCAAAATTACCCTTTTATTGTCTCAAAATATTTTCTAATAAAAAAGTAAAGACCTTTTCTTGCGCCAGGATTAATTACTTCGTGTAGATTACCGGAGAGTTAGAGATTTTCAGTACAAGAAGCTTTCATTATAGCAAACATATTCTTAGACCAGTTACTAGTAGTCAGTAACTAGTCTTTACGTTTGTTAAGGAACCATAGCGACATTACTGACCACATAATTTTGCACCTTCTGAAGATCGAGTATGCGATCTTGGCTGATGAAGGAAGAAGGTTAGAGCTTGGCCTGATCTTTATCAGGAAAGAAGATAAATGTAATATTCGGTAACATCTGATCTTTCTGTGTTTTGTTCTTCTTCTTCTTCTTTTGATCCTCCTTTTCCCCTCAGCCGTTACCAAGTACTATGAGTTGAGAGTACATACTTTTTGATGTTGTTGTTATGGTTGTGGTGGTGGTGGTGGTTGTTGTTGTTGTTGTTGTATTGCTATTACACTTCAGCTACTAGCATACCATTATCGATTGTTTATTTTTGCTGTCAAATATTTTTTATTATCAAATTTTTTCCCTTTCTCTGGCCATTCTCTTTCTTTCGGAATTTTATTATTTATTTATTTTTTTAAATGTTTTATTTTTTTTTTGTTTAGTTTTTGTCATGCTTATGTATATTTTATTTTTTTTGTTATAGTTTTCAATACTGATACTTAGGTATGTTTATTATTTGAATGCTGTTGTTGTTGTTGTTGTCTTGTTTACAACCCAAAACGTTTCTGCTGTTGTATATATTTCGTTTCGTAGCGTTTTTTCTCTTGCGGTTGTTGTTGTTTTCTCTTGTTGTTGTATTAAAGAATTCGCAAAAATTATGTTACTGCTTAAAGAATACGAATCCGAGTCCGAGTCCGAGTCCGAGTCTCCAACGGTTCCGGACCGATTCCTCTGCGGCAGGCACGTCAGGGCCAGCAGAAATTTCTTTCGACCATAAAATAATGAAAGCCATACCATGAAATTTAATGGATGAATACTTAAAATTATAAATGTTTTTTACGAGAATGTGTTTTGTTTTGGGTTTTTTTTTTGGTTTTTTTTTTTTTTTATTAATTTATTTCTTTTGTAAACTGAAAAAATATTTCAGTACATTAACTTGGTTTATTTTAAGCGGTTTATGCGGCAAGGAATTTCGATCTTTCCATCGCGCGAATCGGATTGTATCGCATGGATATCCGATTTCGATTGTCATAAGTATTATAGCGTTTTTATGATGTGATTTACCAAGCGACGAGGATGGTAGTATAAAACCTATCTAAATATAAACATAAAGACAGATCGGCTGAAGATTACTTTTCGTTTTGTATCGAATTTTTAGCGTAGCGCAAAAAAATTGCCTACCGCTTTTATTTTAAACACTTTCTTGACGACTTCAATCTCCATGCAATCACAATACTTGGGCCTTACAAAATAATACTACATACTAAATAAGGCTACATAAATAAATACATAAATAACTGTACGTATTGCACTGAATCGAACTGAAAACATGTTTCCAGTTTAGGCTGCAACTAAGGTTTCAAAACGGACTGGAATGAAATTTTTCGATTGACCTAAGACTTTTGGCCGGGAATAAAACTCTCTGAGCAAACAAGAACTCCTCGAACTTTGAGAACTTCTCGACTGGAATGAAACTTGCCGATGAATCGAGGACATTTCAATTGAAATAAAGCTTTCCAAATGAACTAGAACTTCTCGACTGGAATGAAATGAGACCTTCTCAATTGGCATAAAACTCTCAAAATGAGCTAGAACTTTTTGACTGGTATAAAACTTGCTGATGAAATGAGAACTTCTCAACTGGAAGAAAACTCTCGAAGCTAACTACAACTTTTCGACTGGAATGAAACCTTTCGATTACAAGACGGTTTCTCGGCTGGAATAGAAAACTCCAATTAGCTGAAATGAAACTAAGCCTTTTTGAATTGAATAAAATTCAAACGTGGACACAGTTTAATTAAAGCTTTCCAGATAAATTAGAAATTTTCTACTGGAATAAGGCTTCCCGAATGAACTAGAACTACTCGATGGTAATAAAAAATTCCAATTGAATTAAATCTTTGAAACTGGAACGATTCAATTAAACCCGAACTTTTCGACTGAAATGAAAATTACAGATCAACGATGCAAATAGACCTTCCGATAGAACTATAGCCTTCGACTGGAATGAAATCAACCGATTGGAGACCTACGAGACTGGAAAAAAAACGTTGCGTTGAACAATACTTGAACTATAAAACCACAAATAAACTATCAATATGAAAATTCAGTAGAAATCAATATAATTTTTAGTTATCAGAAGAAGATCATGTGACAAACAAGTATGTATATATTTTGAGAATAAAATTAAAAAATGTCCCAACAGCATTCGGTATGAGCCAAACCGCCAAACCAGCCTAGAGTATTTCCAAACCGGTCGAGATACCGGTTAGGCCTACTCGGTTACGCAGCAACATACCGCGCTTGCCGCATCTTCTGATGACCAAAATTTTTATTCGTCTGCCGAATTGAATCTATGTCGACAAAAGTGGGACCACAAAATATTTTTAAACCATTCAAGACAAAAGGAATCCAACAAACAACAACAACAACAACAAACAGTGGAACACAGTGAATGTCAAAAGAACGAACGAACGAACGAATGAAATCAAGGGAAAGCCTTTTAAAAATGTTAAAATTCTTTAAATCACTTAAGAATTAAGCCTTAAAACAATTTGCAAAGAATTTTCAAAAAGCCAAAAGTCAAAAAACCAACGCAAACGCAGCCGCAACAACAACCAACCAAACAACAGCAACACCAACAACCGCCCAGCGTTGCTTACATACCAAAACTTGTTTTGTTTCATGGAGAATCTTTGGTTATGGTTTCGTATCGATACGATCGCATTGGAATGGAATGGAATGCGCTTGTTTATTGGTCACCAAAAAAAAACAAAAAAAACCAAAGAAAAAACTACAAAATAAATAAATAAAAAATGGGAAAAATGCCAGCAACAACAAAGCCGCTAAAAGGTGCGTTACAAGTGTTAAGAAGAAGCAGAGTCTCAGAAGCAACATCTGCCGAAGGAAGAGGTTAATAAGTAAACTCCAAAAAATGGAGAAGATTTTTTAACAAGCTGCAGAGAGAGAGAGAGAGAGAGGAAAGAAAACTATTAATATAAGTGGAAGAGAGAGTAAATAATCGAAAGAGCATAAAGAGAGAGAGAGAGAGAGAGAGAGAGTTTATGATAAAATCCAACAAGAAGTCAACAATTTGACCGGTAGAGGGAAAAAAACATTTTCTTTTGTTATCGTTGTTGTTGTGCTTATGGAGTAGTCGTAGTACTAGTTGTTGTTGTTGTTGTTATTTTGATTTCGATTGTACAGGTAAAATTGTTATTGTTGCAAAGAATGCGCTGACAATTGGCGGGCAATGGCAACCACTTACAACAACACAATATAAAAAGCAGCAAAAAAATTAAAAAGAAGTGTATACACTAAAAAAAATTATATATTTAAATCAAAATAAATACATATATAGTTTCAAAAATATTTGTAAAAAATAATCTGTTTCATCAGAATCAGAAACCAATTTTTATATAGTAAAGATATTATACACAGGTTGCAGCAAAACTGTACAGCATCCAGGCTGGGTCGAGACAAGAAACAATCATCTATGTTTGTACTTCGCTATCAGGGTGAAAATCTACGGAAGCTCGCTCAAAAAATGTTGTTTTTTTTACGCAATAATATTCAATTTAGGCAAACCGGTTTGCTCTTCAGTGTCAGTCTCAATTCTTACACTGAAAAAAATTACAAAAATTCGTTCCAGATTTTATTTTTTTTTATTTTTTGAAAAGGATTTTTTTAGTTTTTTATCATTATTATTTGTATTTTTCTTATTTTTCCAAAATAATAATGAACGTTCCAAAGAAGGTTTTTTTATGATTTAATATTTGATATTCTTACTCTTTAGACACTCCAAAAAATAAAATTTCTACGTTTTTTACAACAAATTTAGACGTAGTTTCTTGTAAAATTTGCTTTGAAAACAAACCGGTTTCGACGAAATGTCACCTTGTTTAAAATTTAGTGATAAAAATTTATATTTTATGGGTGTCGTGCCTATGTACGCTTTTTCAGTGTCGATTTTTCCAAACTCATACCAAAAAATCTAACAAAATCATAATTTAGAAGGTCATATGAGAACACATATTTTCATAACGCCATTCAGGTCACTTTTTAATGTGCGTAAGAAATTCGTAACAAGAAAGGAATTATTAAAATTAATGCAATATATTATTTTTGCAATTACATTATAACATTTTTCTCAGTGTACATAACATATGTATACCGCCTTACTACACAAGAGAGAGAATATGCTTTCCTAGAAACGTACATAGATACCAACTACAAATACTAACTACCAATTACTTAAGTATTCGCTACTCTGTACTAACCGCGCGTAGCCTACTTTCACTTCATTTAGACCGGGACGAGTTGCAGCGGGCCAAAACCATCCGATTATGATGGTGACTTTATGCTAGTGATGATGATAATGGTGTTGTTCATCTAAAGCTACAGCAGTTGAGTTGGAATTTTTGTTGTTAAAGCTTTCTGTTTTAACGAAGGGTACATGTCCGGAGGGCGTGTACTAAAATGCACGATAGTGAATTAATCAACAATAAATACAATTCTTTAAGATAGCAGAAATTGTTGTTGTTGTTCTTGTTCTTGCTCCTGTTGTTTTTTGAAATTAAAAGCTTGTTGCGTCAAAAAATCAAAACAAAAAATGAAATTTTATAACTAAGATGTAGAAGATAAGTTTACAACAATAATAATAACAAAAACAAAACCAACAACAACACAACGCAACACTCTCTCTTCTCTCGGCATTAATCGATTAAAATCAATAAAAAAAAGCATCACGGCACAATAAATATCCCAAGAATCTAAAACTTCTTGGAGCGTCCTGTGTGCTAAACAACACCAGCAACAACAACAACAACACCAAGCAACAGTAGAAGCAGCCTCATCCTGCAATGGTCAGGTTTTATATGATTATTGTTCTTGCATTTTATTTGGTGTGTTTGGTGAATGTATGTGTTTAAGGGTATGTGTATGCGTGTGTGTGTGTGTGTTTGATGGTATAAACCTAACAAAACCGATCCTATAATGGAAAAAATTTCAACAGTAGCTGTTTTGTATCAATGGACGACATAACACAACACAAAACGTAGAGCGGCGCATTGAGTTGCTTCTGCCCCTGCCCCTGCCCCTCCCCCTCCCCCTCCCCCTGCCCCTGCCTCTGCCTCTGCCCCTACATCGGCAACACTACTAAGTTGTTCGTTACTAAGTTCGCCACTCGCAGCTTCTGGTTTGCCTTCTTCGCTCACTCACTTACTGCTGCTGGTTTTTTGTTGTTGCAGAGCCTTTGTTAAATAATTGCTAATATTTATGCTGTTTGATACATACACTACTTCTACTTTTTTAACTTTTTCTTAAATTTTAATTATAATATTATCCTTTAGAAATTTTCTTCCTCCTCCTTTTTTAAAAAGAACTTTGTAAACTTAATAAAAAGAACTTTGAGAAAATGCATAACGCGAGAGCCGAAATATCACTTTAGAATGCGACCCAGTGGTAAATGTCATCGATGATTTGATATACTAATATAAGATCATCGATGACATTTTCGATGGTTTTATCACGGTTTATTTACGGTTTAATCACGGTTTTCACAAACTATAAGCCAGACGTGTCATAAGGGAAGAAAGTACTTAAATCTCTTTTACTATTTAATTTTGTGGCAAAATCAAAAAACCGTTTGAATTGAAAATTTTTTATGATGCGCCTTCTATCGTATACATTATATATTCTTGATGTGTGATGATGCGTTTTTAACGAGAATAAACCATTTTCAGATCTCTTTCTTCTACTCTCTGAAATCATTATTTAGGAACAGAAAAGATATTTCGTCATATCATGTGCATTTTTTTTAATATTATATAAAATGCATTAATAAATTATTCAAGATATAAATAAAATAATGCTACCATGAAATCAAGTTTTTATACATATATAATATAATAACTTTAATTATTGAAATCAATTTAATTCATTAATAGCATTTATTATTGGTTAAAATATATACATAATTCATGAATTGAAAAATTTCAGGCGAACTGCAATTAACTTATTTTTTCGAAGTCATATTTAGTTTTCTATCACTAGACGATGTTTGAATTCAAAGAAAAGATTAATTTGATAACAAAACCAAAGATTTGGTTTCAATCAAAATTAGTCACACTTTCGTTGACTAAATGGACTAAATCGATGAAGTAATGTAAATTTTTTTGAAAGATGCAGCACTGCAATATTTTATTACTACAAGGCAAAAACCTTTGGAATTTCTGATAACATTACCCTTTATTTGCCATCCTTTCCCATCTCTTCTATCGTCATTATTATCTCCGGTTAATTTTGGTCTATGTATAGACAAATATCGTATAAAATAAAAGGCAGAAAATCATTATCGGTATTCGAAAACGTTATCAGGTAATTTACTTTAAAGTGGTATATAAGATTATTTATACACCACATTCCTAAAGTATGATTGATGATGTCAATAAACACCTTTTAAAAATAACTCATATTTAAGATAGATAAGATTAATTTATTTGCTGGTTTTCTCTTTTTTTTTTCTCATAGCGTGCGATGGATAATACGTACGATGAACCATAACAACTTGAAGTCAGTTAAAATACCAGCGAGCAACAAATAAATGTTAAAAAAAAATTACTTGTAAGAATTTTTCATTATCGTCAAACAATTAATCAGATAAAGGTTCTCTTAAAAAAATCTAAAAGGTTTATTTTATCATAATAAGCGTTCGTTAAGAAGCCAGACTTGAGATGTCAGATTAATGTACATATTTTAAATCTAAAAACAATACCAACAATATATCTAACCATATAAACTTGGCCTTAAGATTGATCTTAAAAAGTGTACATACAGTTATTCCTACAAGGAAGTTTTTTAAAATTTATTTTCCGCTCTCATCGTTTTCCTCTCTCTCTCTCTTCTCTCAGAAAGAATTTACAGTAGACGCTACCGGTCAACTTATCTTCAAAATTTATTACGCTGCGTGCGTAGCTACCAGTCTTTATACTAAATAAATGCGACAGTTTTTTTTATTTGAATTATGGAAAACACTACGACTTTATTCGTATTCGCCCAAAAAAAAAAAAAAATTAACATTTCCAACAAAACTGTTTTACAAGCGAATATTATGATAAGTTTCTTAAATACATAGCGTAGATTAGAATAAAAGAGGGCGTATTTTGTTTGTTTGCTTTTCTCTCCACTCTCAACAATTTAATTAAGATATTGTGAACATGATTCTGGAGGTTATGACGATGATAAGCCATATATTCGAATATACAAAGGTTTCCTTAACACACATTCATTTTCATTCATTATCAAGTTAATTTCTCTTCAGCAGTTTAGTGTTTTCTTTTATGTTTATTTCCATTAAATTTAATCCCAGCATGCTTATTTCTCTTATCTTCTTCTTTTATATTGTGTTTACGTTTTGTTTTGAACAAAGTTCAATTTATCTCGTTTAGTTTTTATCACGTTTATTCCAATTATACTCATTTTAAACTCTGCCCTTGTTTTCAAGAGAAATTAAAAGCTTAAATTTACTATAATGCAACATGTTGCCATCATCTTCAAATATTTATAATGATTTTTTCTCAAAAAAATACGATAATAAAATATTTTTTCCCAATGTATTTAATAATTTTTCTTTATTTATTGCTCTTTACGAAGCTGCTAAAATTCTCACAACTTTTCTTTATTAACTTTGTCAATGCAAATAAATTCCAAAATATGTACATATTTACTAAATTCTTTTGTGAATAAATTTGCTAAATATTGTCCGCTGTCCATTTGTAGATATGAATATTGTACTTGTATAAATGTATGTATGTATGTGCCACTGTACTGATATCCCAACCGGAATGCATGGATGAAGAATGCATTCCTGATCTAATTACTTATTTAATTTTATAACGATTAATTAATTATTTGTTATAACGATTTTTATTTCACGATACTTCTCATTTTTTGTTTTAGACGATTGTTTATTGTGAATGTCGATTAATGTCGCCAAAATGGGACGGTTCAGTGATTTATTTTTAATTCAAATATTTCATTATATTCTTTCCTTTCTTTCATTTAGTATTTATATAAAAACTTTCTGCGAATATAAAGGTTATAAATTCCCTTTTGTTGAGTTTATTCATATAATCTCAAAAAAAACTATCTCAAAATGAAAAGTAATCATAAAAATGCGTATGAAAATACTGTTTAATGAAGTGGAATTGAACTTTGTATAATTATTATTTTACCAACTTCAAAATTGTTACTTTTTTTTAACATTTCCATGTAAGAAAACTTTTGATAAATACGAGTATTGTACAATATAACTTATAAGATCCATAACTTTTGGAATCAAATTCTTCCGAATTTTCCGATTGGGATGAAAATGATTTATTTACTGAAACTATTTTATTTACTATTTTTATTATCACTTTGCTTTTTTTAAGTCCGATGTTCTGATAGTGCAAAATTACTTTGCCTTAGACAATTTGATACTTAGGTACGCTCAACGAAGCGACGAGGCGTGAAAATACAATACGAAATTTGAAGTTATAAAAGTACATATAATGTAAAATATAAAACATTATTAATTAAAGTAAGAAATCTCATCCTATAAATTTTAAAAACTTCCAAAACAAAATAGATTTAAAAAATTTAATTAGCAGCTTTTAAAAATTAAATATTTACTAAATTTTTTTTTTAAATAAAATATTTCCTAATATGTAATTACTATTTTTCACAAAATTTCTAGATATGAAAAAATTTTCAACTCAATTGAAATAAGACTTAGTAAATAGAAAGAATAGAAACCTTCGCTCGCTGTTATTTTTTTTTTTTGTGTTGTGTTTTCTTGTATACCACACACATACCCATGCACACACATACATACGGGGAATATCATATACACTAAAATCTATTCCAAAGTATAAAATGTTGCAATAAATCTCTTGAAATGTTGTAATCGTTTCAATGAAATTGACAAATTTTAAACTGAAGTCGTTGCAATTTTATTGAGTTCAGATAGTTATTAAATCTGCTGTATTCTATTTCAATTAATTTTATTTCCGAAAAAAAAATTAGCTTGGCGTCAACAAAGTGCAAAGCTTCAAATCAGCAGCTGCTCTGCTTCTGTCAATCATACAATTTGCATGTTCTCCACGTGCCCAGCGGTAAAAAATGTATTGTAAAATATGTATGTATATACAGCAGTGTAGCCCGGCAGCGAGTCAGTCATCCTCCGCTCCGTACTATTAAAATCGTATTCATTTGAATTAGTGTAAAAATCTAATGAAGATGAACTGGTGTAAGATCATGAAAGATGATAAAGATGAATTTCATTGGAATAAAATTAGATATTGTAGATATTAATAATTGTAATTCTCGATAATATTAAGACTTAATCGAATTTGATTAAAAAAGGTTTTCGGTTTTTTTTTTGTTAAAATAAGGCTACTATAAAATAGAGAAATACGTAAATAATTTTGAAATGAACAATGGAGTTAATGATAAGGAAGAAAAATGGTTGATGCTCGTTATGCTGGTTATGTTTCTTATTATTAAAAATGGAGTTAGTGATAAAAAACATTTTTTACCGTTTCGATCCTCTGATTTTTCTTCAGTTTTCGTAAAAAACTGGTGAAGATCCTAAAACACTTTCAAAAACCACAGCTTATATAAAGATAATTAAGCACACCGAATACATTTTTATTATAAACTCTGAATTAGATAAAAAATGTTCTTAAAATATTTTGAAGAATTATTTCTTGGTCTGCTAGTATTACAAGAAAAGCGAAATTAAAATTAATTAATTCTGCTGAAACAATTTAATAGCATTAAAATTGTTTTTCTACTGAATTCAGAAATATTTCAATAATAATTCCCGCTGATTTGAATGAAGAAAAAAAAAATGTGTGCCTTTGTGGCCATTTTAGTGTGATGTTTTATTGTAAATTTGTTTTACTTTTTTTTCTCTTATATTCTCTTACTCACTTTATAATTATATACTTTAATTTCACATTTCAAACTTAAGTGCAAAAATTCCTCAACCACAAAAAATGAAAAGGTTCTTCAAGCTAAATGTCTTGCGCTGCTGCTGTTGATGCTGCTGCTGCTGCTGCTGCTGCTACATCCTACAAAATTGCTTGTCCGCCGCAATCACGAATTTCTTAAAGAAACCAAAACAAAAGAGAGAAAAAACGAAACGACCGAAAACCATCAAAAGCAAATCACAAAAATTTACGCCATTCTTTTTCCTCCAATCAAACCACTTCAGCACGAAAACGACGAGGAAAAAAGTATACCTCAAAAGAATTTCCACTCAGGCGAGAGCAGACGACAGCGGCGACGACCAGACCAGACCAAACACGGACCGGGACCGGGATCGGGATCGGGATCGGGACCGAGACCCGGCCAAACCAGCCGGCAGCCAGCATGCAGCGTCCAGCATCCAGCAATTGCATTCGCACATCTGCTGCGCGCGATTCCCTAAAAATTTTTGCTGCATCTTATGCTTGCTTCGTAATTTAATTTTTTACGCTTCGCATTCCAAAAGTCAAGTCATCCACAGCAACAAACAGCAACAACCACAACAACGGCCATAGCAAAGCGGCCAACCAGCCTACCAACCCAGTCAGCCAAAGGGCTCGATCAACAAACTTGGCAACGCGTGGTCCCGTCATCCAAAGCGTGTCGTTGTGTCCGTCCATTGCGCAAGCCGCAAAGTATGCTGAAGGCCAAGTTCATGACGTATCGTGGCATCTTCAATGTTATGAGTATTGCTATGGCTGCTATTATTTATTTAGTATAATTATTATTATTGCTAGCTATTTACTTATATATTTATATTTATATATTTACTTATATATTTATTGATTTATTATAATTATTATTAGTACCTAGTATTATTATTATTATTATTTGTTAATAGTTAAAATTGTTTTTTTTATTAATTGTTATCTCATTTTATTTTTAATTTTTTTAAAAAAATCTGATTTCATTTTACCAACATATCCCGGTGCATTTTCCGGTAGATTTTTTTCACAGTGTACAACGAAATGCGCTGCCATTGCCGAAGTGCAACGAAGCACGTAGTCAATGATTGTGCCCCTGCAGGAAATTTAACTGATTGATGGCAGCGGCAGCGCAGTGCATGATTTCTTGAAAGCGTCGCGTCGTAAGATATAGAAAAAATTATAAAATTATAAAAGCAGCTATAAATGAATTTGGGATACTTTCCGGACAATAGCATTTTCTTAAATGTATACACACACACACACACACACACACAAACCTCCATTGATACTTTATTTTGGCCAGCCAAGCACAACACAGAGACAGCCATGGTAACCAACAACACCAACCAAAACCAAACAAAACAAAAAACTTAATTATAGCAGCGACTTAAAAAAAATTATATCCAACCAGGTTCAAATTAAAGGCGAAGCAGCAACGGCAGCAGCTGGAGTAAATTAATTCTGTTCTGTTTTCGGTTTCTTTTGGATTTTTTGTTACTTTTCAATCTAATAAAATTTTGTATCCTCATCATTATTGCCATCATCATCATTAACCAGTTATTGGTCGCGTTGATCGTCCGTCCGTCCAACCAACCAACCAACCAACGGAGCAGACAACATCCGGTTGAAAAATTCCAAGCAAAATAAAACAGCACAAAATTAACAAAAGCCAGAAACAGAGACAGTGAATACGGCCACGAAGACGACAACAACAACAACAACAACAACAACAACAACAACAACAACGACAAAAACCACTTCAGCAAGGTCTGGACGCCAAAATGACGACCGGGATAACCTCGTCATCGGCCTCGCCGCCACCAACATCATCGCGATCGCCACTGTCGCCAACAGAACCAGAATCCGCACAACAGCAACAACAAAAATATGCTCCTCTACATCGAACGACATTGGAGCTGCTTTACTTTAAGGCCATCTCGCTGTACCGAAGGCGGAATTATGAAAAATGCAGCGAGGTGTGTAGCGCAATGCTGCAAACAGGTCACGAAAATAATGTTCAAATGTTTGCCAGAAACCCCGACGAGGACGAGGACGATGTCGATGATGGCGACGATGCGGATGATGGCAATGGTGGCGGTGTCGGTGGTGGTAGTGCTGCTGGTGGCGGCGGCAGTACCATGGTGAGTTCTTCTTATGCGTCGCACAGTAGCTACAGATTCGGTAGCATTCCGCAGCGTGGCAGCAAGCTGCCGCCGCCTGG
This sequence comes from Conops quadrifasciatus, assembly GCA_949752815.1. Classification (NCBI taxonomy): domain Eukaryota; kingdom Metazoa; phylum Arthropoda; class Insecta; order Diptera; family Conopidae; genus Conops; species Conops quadrifasciatus. The sequence continues at coordinate 27,863,407 of OX457080.1, read as the reverse complement.
CAGGCAACAACAGCGTTGGCATGGCAACAATACTCACGGCCATAGCAGCAGCAGCAGCAGCAACAACAACAGGCGCAACAGAAACAGATCTGTTATGCCCACCTGGATGATGGAAGGCATCTGGCAATTAAAAATGCGCGCCTTGACTCAGAGAGTCTACATCGATGATTTGGAAACAAATGATGATGCGTCGGCCGGTGAGTGAATTTCGGGTGGGGCAACTGAGAGAAAACAACAAAATATAAAAAAAAAAAAAATATAAAAGGTAGCACACACACACACACACACATATGTACACATAATGTACCTAGAGCGAAAACATACGCACATAATTACTATTATTATAAAAAGTAGGTATTAAATTTTCATATTGAAATTATGATGATCTTGACGATTGTGCAACGATTTTCAAATTTGTGGAGTAAGAAAAAGTGTTTTGAAACGTTTTGGTAAAGTAATACATATGGGTTAATATTAGTGAACATCTATGTATATAGTGATAAATATAGAAAGACCAATACAAGCTTGTGAAAACTTATTTTTAGGGTACATTTCTAGAGAAGAACGATACGAGTAACAATTTCATTTTTTTACGAATAACCGCTCTTTACAAAAATCATTAAAATTACGAAATTAATATTAAATCTTAATCTTAAAGTTAAATACATTTTTTGTTAAATACCCGGCACTTAAGTGCCCGGAAATGGTTTCAGAGATTTGTACCAAAGAATATACATACATATATTGTATAGAAGGCGCATCTCATACACAATATATATTCTTTGTTTGTACCTTTAGATTGTTTTAAGACTTTTGTTGAGGTCTCTCTTCAATAACTTAAACCGACTTTAACCAAACCTTATTCAAATTAATAATGGTATAAAGCTTAGAACGATGTCCTAAAATATTTTATTTCTAATTATGAAGAACATACTCGCATGTATGTATGTATACACATTTAAAGATTACCATAAATGGTCCATAAATTACGAGTATCGACCATCGTGCAGCGAACGCCTCGGCTTGATATTACTCAAGTTACACGCGCACATTCCTTTCTGTTGACCACATTGGGTACGGGCACACGTGACGTGGTTTAGCCCACATTCCGTTGCGTTCAATCACCTCAGAATTATTGCACTTTTTTCTGCCCCTTTTTTTTGATTTAGTCGTATTTTAATTTTTTTTTCTTTGTTGTTTTCTGTTGGCTTATGATGATTGTCGGACCTTTGGTTATTACACTGAAGCCTGTGTACACGATGCTGGTCTTCATGTTGTTGTTCTTTTTCACATCCTTGAGTTTGCTTGAGTTTGCTTTTTACACCTTTCTTTTGGTTTGGCATTTTTTGGAATGCCACCGCCACCACTACCGCCGCCGCCGCCACCGTCACCGCCTTTCTCCTCAAGCAGAAACCGAAGAATTGGAATTTGAACGCATTGCGACCGCTGCAAGGCCGGGAACATCAATTAGAACCGCATTCGTACCACGTCCCTCAACCACGAGCACCGGCACCAACCAGCAGCGCTTTCTGAGGATAAAAACTGCCGAGAGTGCTGCAAGCGGCGCACCAGGAAGACCCCAAAGCGCGCGTCCAACATCGGGCATCGTAAGTAGTTGTTGTTGTTGTTGTTGCTGTTGTTAAGCTACGTTTTTGCAATAGAAAAAGAACGCAGAGACCACAACTTTTGCGGTTATTTTACTTATTCTTACGATCTTCACAGGCTCGTCCGGGCACCACACTTAGCCGGCCGGGCTCATCACTCGGCCACCGTCCAGCTTCACGTTGCGCCACTGCCAGTCGTGTTCGTGCTACCTCTGCCGCTGCCTACACCGTGGGTGATGCCACAGCACCGCTTTATCAGGCCTCGCGTCTCAATCCTACCGTCTATGCCGAGCGGCAGGTGTTGGTCAAGTCCTTGTTTCAGTTTCTCTTCTATCACGAAAGTGACGTTCAGAAGGCCTATTCGCTGTGTGAAGCTGTGCTAAAAGTAGGCCGCCAGAAGCGTTTGTCGACTACAGCAGCCGGTGGCGGTCCCGCACGGTTACCTTCTCCATCCACTGTAGACGGGTGGTGGTGGGATCAACAGATGGGTCGGTGCTTGCTAGCGTTGCGTTATCCACGTAAGGCTGAGATATATTTGCAACAATCTCTGGCCGCCTTTCCACATCCTGACACTTACTTGCTGCTGTCGCGTCTCTATCAGCGACTGGAACGGCCACAGCAAGCTCTCGACTTGATCAACAAGGCTGTGGAACGTCATCCATTCGATGTCACTTTTCGCACGGAACAAGGGCGTCTCTTCGAAGCAATGTCCAAGCCGGATGACGCTGTACAGATGTACCGTCTGATCAACAAATTAAATCCGATTAACATCGAAGCCCTGGCTTGTATTGCAGTTAATTATTTCTACGATAATCATCCGGAGATGGCGGTAATGTATTATCGGTAAGCGTTACAACAAAAAATATACGATATATTAAGCAGAAAGAACATTTAATCAAAAAACATAAATACAATATGTATTTTGTATATAAGGGAAACATTTTCTTCTCTGACGGCATGCGAAAATACATGTTGCGCCACATGTTGCCCTTTGAAATGTTTACCAACATCAGAGTAAATTAACATACGTATTCTGAGATTCACGAACTATTGAATCGTCTCGAAATTGCATTGCAAACAACAACAGAGACGATTTTTGTTGTTGTTTGCAATGCAATTTCGAAACGATTCAATAGTTCGTGAATCTCAGAATACGTATGTAAATTTTTGTACAAATTCAATGCATACATACATATTTTGTTGTGACCCAGCAAAACCAGAATAACCGAGTCGCACACACTATTGCATTATTTTCACGAATCACTAACCCAGTCTCACTATTTTTTGACAATGGTGGCTGAGTGGGAAAGAGATGTCGATATTAACGTGGCTGAAATGGATTTTTTCTCATTCTGCCATTACAAGTGCCAGAAAACCAGCGCAGAAAAAAAATCAACGTGAAAAGGAAAGTTGTGTTTGAAGTGTTATTTCCAAAAATTAACAAAAATATATAAAAAACTTATACAAAATATCTTTATTTTCAGCTCATTAGATGTTCTGAAGTTTCCTGACGAAATCAACTACATGAAACATGTCGGCCTTTTCACAAACTTGTGCACAGTTACTGCTCTATTTTGGAATACAAAGCTGCTTATATATCCTTCATTTCTATGGAACTCCCGAAGATTGTTGTAATTTCATTTTTATTTAACCTATTTGTTTAATTTCTTTAAAATAATAAAAAAGAACATGATATTTACCATAATTTGCATTTTATTAGTTAAAAATTGGAAATGGTATCGCAACCTGGTATTTTACCGGTTAATTAACTGGTAGCGCTACCAGAGTGCGAATGGTGCGAAAGAGTACACTATACATTTACGCATATGGATTTGATGCATGGGGAAGAAAGGGATACACGATCACACGTACACAATAGATTCTGGTACTTTTTTCCCGATGCCCTTAAGAAAATAATAGAAACTTTAACCGAAACTTCGGGTAGCGCTACCAGGTAAATAACCGGTGAATTACCAGGTAGCAGTCTTGCAGGGGACAGTCGAAGCAGGTTTACAAAGCCAATGTACAAAAAATTACAAAACGTTATTTGAAACTTAGATTTTATAAAATCAAGCTATATTTTAGTAATCAATGTATGTACATATATTATATTATAATCAACATGTTGCTTATTCAAAATTATATGATAATAAACCTTTGAACTGTTTTCGTCTCTACCGCAGGCGGATTTTGGCGCTGGGCGTATACACGCCCGAACTTTATTGCAACATCGGCTTATGCTGTTTATACGGCGGTCAAATAGATCTAGTAATGCCTTGTTTCCAGCGCTGCTTGTTAATGGCTAAAACGGCCGAACAACGTGCTGACATTTGGTATAATTTAAGTTTTGTGGCCATTGTAAGTATTGACCTTATATATATATATATACAAACGTATGTATGGATTAATATTTTTGTAGAATTAATAAAAACTATGTATATGCATACATGAAACGTCTCAAAAGATTTGAAACTAACATAGCAACATTTTTGCGTTGATGCAGTGCTTCCATTTGATTTGAAATCAAGCCGTGACTATCGGTAGCATATGTGGTAATGTTTTCAGCAGCGCTTCCAAAAGTCACAGCTTGATTTGAAAGCATTTCAGACAATCCCTAAAACTTTTAAAACGTCTTGAACAAGCCTTCGAGACGTCTCATGCAGTTCTCTCGTACAGACATGACTTTGCGGCTCATAAAATGTAAAAAAATAAAACCAACTCAGTCTGTTAGCTGTTAACAGAATCGGTCGCTCTGTTGACCGGTTAACATTCAGTTTTATTTTGAGAGATTCAATCAACAGTCGCGAAAACTTTAGTTGAAAATTGATTGAACTTTATTCATATTATTGCCTTTTAATAAACATAATTATTATCCAAGGAACAGATTATCCAATAATTTGTTAATTAACTATCTTCATTATTAATGATTAAAAAGTCTGAGTATGTTCTGCATGATCAACCTTTTTTACAATGATAAGTATGTAATTTTCAGACAACAGGCGACTTTAATTTAGCCCGTCGCTGTCTTCAGCTTTGCCTCACCGCAGATGCCAATAATGGAGCCGCCCTTAACAATTTAGCCGTTCTTGCAGCTCATGGTGGCGATTTGATAAAGGCAAAATCTTATTTGAATGCTGCTAAGGAAGTACTTAGCGCATCGTATGAGATAGAAAACAATTGGGCGTACATGGAAAAACATTATAAATTATAAAAATTAATACAAACTTAATAGACAATGGCATACAATAAAATACAATTAATTGTGTATAATAAAAATTAAAAAATAACTCCTATATTGTGTTTTGTTTTTTTTTTTCCTTTGGATGCTTGGTCGTTGCTCACCACCCACTATAGTTATTAGGATCGTAGTATTTTTTTAAGCATTTTGTAACCAAGCATAAATTTTATCCAGACCTTCTCTGGTAACCGCACTTGCTTCCACAATCATCAAGCTTTGACGTATCTCTTTCTGTAGCTTTGACATTTGGAGCATCAATAATGCTTCGTTGCGCATCTGACGATAAGCATAATCCATTTTCGTTAAAACTAACAGGAATTTCGTGTGTTGTAGGCGTGGCTCAGCAAGTATCGAATATAGAAGAACTCCTGTAAAGAATGATAATATTACAATTTGTGTGTACGTAATTACATCGTACCGGCCACAAATCCTGACCGGTAAGAATTGAGCAATTTTGTTCGAAATAATCTCAATAACAACGTAATTAATAAGGTTTTCCCCGCCGGGGATTCCCAACTGCTTATTAATGAAATAGCTTAGAAGCAACAACGAACAGATTTTCTATATTTCTTTTCTTTTTTTTTCGAATGTTATGCATAATTTTTTGATAATGACCATATATTCACTCTATTATGTTCTTCTTCCAAAAATAATCCATGATGATATAAATTAACATTTTTAATTAGTTGCTGTCGCTTATAAAACCAATTCTTTCTGGCTGTACACACACACACAGGCAAGCGAACTTACTCACCCGCCGCCGATATCTGGCATAGGTTCGATGTGTCCACCACGTAGATAATCTTCTTGACATCACGATCATTAAAATATTGGCGCCAAAGTGGAGCCATCGTGCCACCGATTTCCATAACTTCTATAAATTTAATTCCATGTTTCGCATTAGCATTTATATTGGCAGAAGATTTGGTGGCTCCTGCTCCACTGATGGATGATCTTGCTGTGTTTGTAGTGGTTGTGTTGGATTGTGGTAGTGGTATATTATAAATGCTGGTACCATTCGTCGGCACGGAATACGAGGTCTCATCGATAGCTTTGTCATTGCGAAGAGCTTTTAGCAAATGCGATTTACCGGCTCGTGTTGGTCCCAAGCATAAGCAAGACATACTTACTTCAGTTCTATAAAGACAAAGACTAGTTGCTGAATTTTATAACTTAATACTTACTGAAATTTTCACTTTATTTTACATATTATATTGATTAAGCTTTTTGTCATGGTAACAATTGAACTAATTTTGGAAGTTGACCGAAAACGCAAAAGAACTCATTACGTAATTACTACTTACAACCCTTGAAATATTCCATAATTGGTGCTTTCTATACTGCTTACTTTTTTGCAAAATGTCTCGCCGCTGATTTTGTACCCGTAGTCGCCTCAAACTCGTACCCAGTTTTCACAAGAGTTGGACCAAAACGTTTAAGAGCTAAGCTCTGCTTTCTCTTACGAACTCTTTCAAATGGTCCGCGTCTCATGTGGTCCGCTGAATAATAAATAATTTGCCTAACAAAATTGGAATTGAAATATGTATATATTCCAGCGTGTAATGTAACTGATCTCATTCTCTTATCCATTACTCGGTAACTAGTAGGCGCTAGATTTATCTTTCCTAAAAATATGCTACAAAAAGAACGCATTTTATGTCATAGATTTTAGTACAATCTTTTCTGTAAAGATATAATGTATATATGTATATATATGCATGTATTATAAAGATAATACAAACATAATTTGTTCGGTAATAATATATTATAATATTATAATTTTCTTAACAAATCCTTAACACCTTTTCGTTGCATTTTTCCTTTTTCGGGGCTTCTGTGAAAAGAAAACAGCTAATTTTAAAAAATTTCTTTCTTTGTACTGAAAATTCTCCTATTTAAGAATTGCTCCGGATAAAAATTTCTTTATCCAATTTAAGAATTTCTAGATATATCGTACATACATATATTCTTTTATACTAAATAAGAATTTTTTTCTAGAATCAAAGAATGAAAGTTTGATTCCATCTAAATTAAATTTGAAATTTCTATCTGCGTGTTTTCACCTAACAATCGACGAATAAATTTGTTAAATTCATGCTATAATGTCTTTGTTACCATAATATTTTAGGCCTTGTAGTAATCTTTGGAAACCACCGAACCGTTCAACTGTCTTTATACACAAAGTTATAGATTTTGTAATTAAAAAATCTGTACTTCAACCTCCTTTATTTATTCGTAGACAATTATTTTTTGGAAAAGCATAAAGAGAAACAAAACTTTTTTTATAATTTTCTTAAACTACGAGTTAGTAAAATTCAAATATACTCGTTTTTTAAATCAAAATTAATATACCATATTATGAAATCGAAAAAAATTATATAAAATAAAATATGTGAGAAAATCAAATAGTTTTCTAATGAAAATAATTGCCAGTTAAATGAATTCAATATGTTTAAATATTCCTACGCTTATTTTTCTTGAATATCTTATGACAAAATTGATTGACGCATAAAAGTTGTTTTACAATTTTGCTTACAATTTTGAATAGCAAGAATTTTTAGAAAAAGGAATTAGCTTACAGCATCCTGTGTCGATGATTGTGGTACTCTTTGAGTAAAATCTTCGTAAGTTTGTGTCTGTGATTCTGATTCAGGAAGAAGTTCGACAGTGTTTTCGCGCAGTTGAGATAGTCGCAAAACTAAATTCCTGGATTTTCCATTAGCCCGTAAATCTTGGCTGTTTCCGTTTGAGGCGGTGAGATTCTCGAGGGTAATAGATTCAGTGTTAAAATTTAATAAATCCTTACCAACGCCATTGTAACTAAATTCAGTTCCGCTGACAACTACGTCGCCAACTGCGATATGGTTACAAACAGGAACGCCACATTCTGAAACACTTTCTTCAATTATATCTTCACATTCCGGCAACTCTGTTTTTTCAATAGATCCTTTATATGACAAATATCCTATTATGGTATTTGTCGCCTCCATTCCTTTATCAGTAGTAGAAGCTTGTAATTTGTTTTCCATTTCCTGCTTTTTAACTGCTTCCTCGTAACGCCAAAGTCCGAGACTCAGTAAAGACTCCTTCTTACGATATTCCCATTCTCTTTTCCTTTTCTTTTCTATCCCTCTTTCATTTTCGACGAAAAATTCCCGTTTCCTATGATAGGTTTTAACAAGCAGCTTATTGATGAACCTCTGAGATCTGCCTTTAAATCGGCCCTGTTCTCGATATATCTGGACAAAATCATCAACGACGTTCCACTTCCACATATCGACACGACAACGCTTGCGTCGACAGAGCTCTACCAACTCATCGTAATTTAGCACTTTCTTGAGATCTTCCTCGGAAGGTTCCTAGAATTGTAGGGATGAAATAAAAGAAATTATGGCGGTCTTTAGAACTCACATATGCTGCCATCAGTTCCTCAGCAATGGTTGACATTTTATCATGAAATTACTTGTTAGAGTCCCGTCTGCCGCAAAATGGACTTATCAGAATCAATTTTTGAATAATCGGAGTGCTTCACTTTCAAAAGCGGTTTTTTCTGAAGTCAAAGAGCATATGACATGGTTACCATACTTTCATAAAATAAAAGAACAGTTAATTCCAGTGAAGCTTCACACGAGAACAATTGTGCATGCATTAACCTGTCACTTGTGGGCGAGGGAGATGAAGAGCATGGTAATTCGTGCATTAAACATCTTCTCTCTCGGTCCTGCATGAACTGTGCACAAAACTAACACATACACGATTTTACTTCGCGAGGGTTCTGAACCAGTGTTTACGTATACATTTTTTCCACAACTTTTGTTCATCTCGTGTGTGACGACGAAAACAAAAATTGTGCATGCATAATTGTTTTCGTGTGTGACAGGCAGTAAAATGATAAAGTAATAGAAGGTAAATCAAAGATGTCTGACACAGATGTCTGTGCAGACCAGATGTCCGTCCAACAAACACAGATGCACACACATCTACACAGCCCAAAAATAATTTCAATCGGTTGACTGAGCGCGATGAGTACATCTCGGCTCCTCGATTGGTTTCCTTAGCTCCTAGTACATTCTAACCAGAACTTTTTATCTACCATTTTTCATTACATCCGCAACGCACTGCTCAAAAATTTTACAAATCCGAAAAAAAATTTTCCCTACACGCACAGAAAAAGTTACCTACACCTCAGGTAAACTAGTAAATTAACCAAATTAGTATATGTGAATTTTGAGCATTCTAATTATTACATTTTATGCAAGTTTAAAATTTTAAAAAGTAAAGTGATTTACCCAATCGTAGTCTTAAATTCACACCCGCTTCTTTTGCATCCGCTTCTTTTACTCCGCCAGCAACGCAAATATTTTCAGTACTTTCATTATTTCATTTACTCAACATAGTTTTATCGATATACAGATTTAGTTTAATTGAGTTATTAGTTTAATAACTTAAAAGTTATATTATATAGTTTTATATCGTTGCAAGTTTGCTTTAAGTATTTACATATCTATTACTTTAGACATTAAAAAAACTGGGAGCGTACAAAATGGCCTTTATTCCAAAAGCCTGGCAATCACGAAATCACCATATGTTCGATATATTATGAAGTAAAACGATGTTATTAAAGGCCACTACGATTTTCTAACCTTCAATACTACTAGAATTTTAAATATAAAAATAAAATAACAAATAACTATAAATAATGAATTTATTACCGAAATCTTCTCAGGAATTTGGCGAGGCTGATTACTGGAACACATTCTTTAGGAAACGTGGAGAGAAAGCATTTGAATGGTGAGTAACAGCACAAAACTTTACCCGAGTTCCGAAAAGCTGGAGGAAAACAAATCATTCTTGCAGGTATGGAGAATATTTCGAACTTTGCGATGTGATCCATAAATATATTAAATCAGCGGATAAGATTTTGATGGTAGGCTGCGGTAATTCCAAACTGAGTATGGACATGTATGACTGTGGTTTTAAGTGAGTCCATTTGGCGTTTGGTCAATTATTCGCACTAATTAGGTGATTCCTCTTAGGGACATCACAAATATTGATATATCCCAGGTGGTTATCAAAAAAATGCTGGAGCAGAACGCACGCACACGACCAGATATGAAGTTCCTACACATGGATGCCACTCAAATGCAATTCGAGAATGAGGCATTCTCCGTTGTACTGGACAAAGGCACCCTTGATGCTCTAATGACAGACGACAGACAGGAAACACACGCCACAGTGGAGAAATATTTTAATGAAATCGTTCGGACAATGCGGTAGGAAAATATCTTCTCTACTTCATTTATAAGAGACTAGATGTACCCGTCCCCGCGTTGCTGTGGCTCATTCTGGTTAAATGGTTAGAAAGCGTGTGTTGCTTCCGACCACAAATGAAATATTCCTCATACAAACGTTGCAACCCGTGTTCACCCCTTCAGGGGTTGGATTTTGAAAAATGCCGAAATATGTGTTTGATTATTTATACCAAAGAGTAATAAGACCAAGTTTTAAGCAAATCTGACCATAAATAAAATATATTCTATAACTTTGCAACCCCTTTTCACCACCTTAGGGGTCGAATTTCGAATTATCCGTTCTTAGTGCTTGTATGCATCATAAAGGAAACGTCTTTGCAAAATTTCAGCTTTCTAGGTCAAAGCGTTTAGCCTGGGCCTTGATGAGTCAGTCAGCACTTTCATTTTTATATATAGAGATTATACAATTTTTTTAATTATTTCATTTTTCCCAGAAATGGTGGTCGCTATGTGTGCATTTCATTGCTGCAGGAACATATACTCAGATATATGCTGAAATATTTTCCCCATAATTCTTTCATGGTGCGTGTTGTGCGTTGCCTGGATGCGGAACAATCCAATAAAAGTAGAAATAGCTCTGAAGGCGAAGGTACAGCGATGCCAGTTTTCGTTGTGGTAGCTACAAAGTTTAAAGCGTTACCGATGTCTGTAAGTTGTTGTTGTAATTTAGCAGTTTAAACAGTCGTTAAGTATGTATTTCTTAGATCTTGGAGTTTAGTATGAACAACGAGAAAATGCAACGGCTGCAGAGTGCAGAGGAATTAATGGCCGCTGTGCATTCTTTGCAGAAGGCGGCATTGATTTGCAATGGCTTGGCCAGAGCAAATATCGCAGGTTTGTTGTTGTGCGATGATTCATTAAATCCAGAATATGTTTAAAACATCTGTAATATTTTTGTTTGGTCAATTGTTCAGATCTGAACGAGGTTACAATGGATTTATGTAAACCAGGAGAAGAAATACCACGCTATACGGTTTATATACTTGATCAACAACCAGCGAAGACCTTGGCCAAATACGCTGCCTTCATAGTACCACAAGGAAGGTACGAAGATGATAAATTTGTAGAAACCATTTCTAAGTAAATTCAATAGTTTTCGTATTGCAGAGAAATTGAGTGGCTCTTCTCAACCGCCCAAGGAAGGAAGAAACTGCTGCAATCTGCGGGATTTCAGCGTTTAGCCGTTGTTACATTACATCGTGATCAGAATTATATTTCATTGGATGATGTAAAAACTGAACTTGGTGAGAGTGTAAAAAGTTTCGCACCAGCCGGCTTGACAGAGCAAGTACGTCCGTCCATGAAGTCGTTTGCTTATTTTCTAACACAAAAGCAATCTGTCTAATTTTGTTGGTTTATGTGTTATTAACAAATTAAAATTTAACTTTATCTATCTCCAAACCTAAGATACCATTCCTTTCAATTGGATCAGATGTGGGTAAACGCAGTACTCTGGTTAGTGGTTTTTCGAAAATATCTGGAGATTTTCGGATTGAGGAAGTAGAGGGCGAGGAAGGCAAAATATTCCGGCGCTTAATATTTCTAAGCAATCAGTTTGTGGTGCAATCAGAAGCGCTGGTTAAAACAAGTAAAAGCTCTATACAATCAATATTAGCAGTTATATATATGGAATTCTTTTTCTTCAACACAGTTAAGCCGAAAGGGAAGAAAGAGAGGAAGAAGATTGATGTCGGCTATCTGGCTTGTCAGCATCATTTGTATATGGCTGTCGGTGTGCAAATGTCTACCCAAGTGGTTGGTGGAGATCGGAAGTCGGCACTTAAAGATGTTCTAGTTGTGGGCTTGGGTGGTGGCGGTTTATGTAGTTTCTTACACGCGGCTATGCAGTAAAAATTTAAAATAAAAAGCCAATTGTTTGTTTTTACCTGACAATTTTTCTTCAAGGCATATTAGTATCACCGCTGTAGAAATCGATCCAATTATTCTGGAGGTGGCCGAGCAATACTTTGAACTGAAGCAGGATAAACGTTTGCACGTGGTCATTGATGATGGTATAGCCTTCATTGATAAATGTAAAACTGAAGGTATTTTCTCTTTTATATTTCAGTAATTAGTGCTGTTGAACTTCTTCCCTTTCTGCTTTACTATAGATTTTCATTTTGATGCTATTCTCTTCGATGTCGATAGCAAAGATCTTACGCTAGGCATGAGTTGCCCACCTCAGAGTTTTCTCGCACCTACTGTTTTAGCGAATATTAAGGACCTCATCGGTGCCAAGGGTGTGTTTATACTAAATCTAGTTTGTCGAGATGAAGCACTGCGCGACCAAACAGTTAAGGATCTGCGTGGAGTCTTCAGCTCCGTTTGTTGTTACAAACTCGTCGAGGATTTAAATGAAGTCATATTTTGCTGTAATAATGCCAAGTATAAGGCATTAAGCGATTGGCAGAAGGTCTTGGGTACATCCGGGCGTAATTTGAACAATTTAACAAAAGCACAAAAAATCGTCAACGACGATATACTTGATGTTACGGATTTTCTAAAATATTTGAAAATATGAATGAGATGCAACTTCTCACAGCAGCAATAAAAGTACAAATATTTTATACGTACACGTATGTACCCATTCAACGACCGAGCGCGGCGAAAATAATGCAAATGGAAGTTGGGCAAGAGAGAATTTCTAAAGAGATCAACAAGGCTACAGAAAAGTTGACCTCCACATTTTTCGAAATTTTTTAAGAAATTTTAGAGATTAAGGAGTTAAAGTACAATAAAAAACTTTGGAAAAATTGTGATTTATAAAATCTAAATATTTAAGGGCTTGCATATTGATATATTTGCAGAAGCTTCCTGCGTATATGACATGAATAAGGATATGCATTATACATATACATAGATATGAGTAAATTTATTACGATTGAAATCTAAATTAAAATTTAGGCTAATTTTAAAAAACAAAACCCCTTGAAAATTACTCACTCAATCTGTATGTAATAAAGAATTATGTTTATAAAAAAAAGTACTCGTGGAGTTTATTGCCGAAAACTAATTTTAAGGGTAAGTTTTATGGGCCTTTTACGGTTCACAACAACGACTGCAAGTGAAAGTTCAGATAACAATGCATGTACATACATATGTACGTATCTCGCATAACTCAAAAACGGCTGGCCGTAGAAAGCCGTCGGAGTTTTGTGTGTACCTCCGATTTTGGTAATAATTGGTTGTGGCGAAAGGGTACTTTTCTTAAAGGGTTTTGTAGAATTTTACACACAACTTAATTAATAGTTGTACAAGGAAGTCATGTGTTGCACGCACCAGATTTTTTGTTTAAAGAAAGCACTCACTTTAAAACAGTTTACTTCTAATTTATTGAAGGAATAACATCTCCATCAAAAGAATGTGGCAATCAGTTTATATCACTATATAATTATAAAAAAAAATACTACATATGTATCGTAGTTATAAAAGTTCACATAGGAAATTACAATTATACAAAGGATATATTTTTCCGGCAATATCTTTGCAATATAGTTAATAACTAAATATTTTCAAAGAATTATAAAAGAAAATAATTGAAAGAATAAGAAAACAAACGTATAGTATTTTTTTATCAATAGTAGTTGTTTTACAGTCGATAGTGTGTGTGTGTGTGTGTGTGCCTTGTGTATAACAAGATGAAGGGAGGAACTTAAGAATGTTTTAATTCTGGCGGCATATAAAATAACATAAATATAATCTAGAACCTCGCTTAATATATAAACGCTTTAAAAAGATTAAGTGAATATATGTACGATATATGCATATAAATTGTGTGGTATTGTATGGTAAAATTTATATAAAAAGTTAACGTTACCTAAAACTTAAGAACTTCTTAGTACATACTAAAATATTGAATACAATTGCTTTAAATTTATAAGAGATTATTACAAAATGTTTAACATATCGTAAAAGTACTGCTTTCTATAAATAAATCATACAGTTTTTAATTTATTTTTAAATAATTACGATACATTATAATAAACGTTCTTTTGAATTTTTATCCGATATTTTTAACAAACGTGTCTGTACATGATCACGCACATTTTTCCTTGTCCACTCGACCACTATACAATTCTTTAAAAAAATATTTTTCGCAGCCAACGTTTTACAATTCCTTCACTTTAAATTTGAACTTTGTATAGTTGCTTAAAAATCTGTTTGTGTATATGTATTTACACAATATACATACATATATATATATGAACATATAGTCATCAATATATTGAATATAGTTTGTTGTCAACAAGTTTACAATCTCTTTAACACGTTAGATTTAATTTATTTTAAACTTATTTGATTTAAGCAGATTTATTTCTCTTTCTCTGGAATTAGATATGAAATTGTCATCATCATCATCATCCACCATCATCATCTTTTTTTTTTGCTGACTAAAATTAAAAACAGAAAAATATAGCATTGATAAAAACTCAAACTAAAAAAATATTTCAGCAGCTTTTTAAAGTAACTTAAGAAATATGCGGCGGCATAATTTAAAAATGCAAATTTTAATTTTGAAATCAAATAAATGAACAAATAAATAAGTAATACAAAAATTAAGCATCTTTGTCTGATGATAAAGAAATGTAAATGCAATTAGCTTTTAATAGTTAATTTAAGACTTAACTAAGAACTATAACGATTAAATGTACAAATTTCGTAATAACTTTTCTTAGCCATATCTAGTACCTATATACGATATATAAACGTTATTAAATTAAAAAAAAAAATGAAATTAAAAAATTGGTAACAATAAGAATTGTAACATTTAGAGTTAGTTTTTTTTTAGTTATGTTTATATAACCATAAGAATGTTATTTTAATTAATAAAAATATATACATATAATTAATAAACTACGTAAAAGCATTATGATGGAAAAACTGGCGTGGGTCTATAGTACATATATTTATACAGTATAAATCTGTACGTAGGAAAATGAAATTAATTGAGAAATGTTTGCCTTGCTTTTTAGCGGTGACTCTCTAAAAATTCCCATTAGTTATTAAATAAATAAAAACAATTTTGAGGAAATAGGTCTAAATCCATTTGGAATGGATTTAGACCTTTAACTCTGACTATTGGAGCGATATCTTCGTAAATACAAGCGCACCCACCACAAATACGATATTACAAAGTTTGGTCAAACTTTAAGCCTCTGCGCAGTCGCAATAAAGGTTTAATCTAGAAAACACGTATAGTTTAAATGTTCAATTTCTAAACATCAAAATTAAAGTCGTATTGATCTTTTTATTAACGAATATCATAAAGGAACTGATTGATGAAATTATATTTATTCCTTTAGAACTGTAATAATGAACCCTTTTAGAGCTACATCGGCTTGTAATAGAATTAATGAAGAGTTGAGGGTTAATGCTTTTAGAGTTATTATTTTAATAGATAGAAAGAGTGACTGTAAATTAACTCAAAATCAATTCAATTCTCTCTGACAAAACCCACTACATATACGAAAAATCAATAAAAATGAGATTATACATTTCGATCTTATTTCGATCTCGGGGCGCAGCTCCGGAGGATATCGATTCAAATCGAATTGGGTAGAATTTTCATGGATTGGTGAAAAATATAAGGTTCTTAAGCGAATTTATATTATTTGTTGTGAGAGCGTTTCTGAAACGCTTATATTATAAATTATTTTTTAATAATAAAAAATTGTGAGATTAATAGATTAATTGTGAGATTAATAATAATCTTATCTTGAAAGATAAGATAAATACATAACAAAAAACAAGAAATAAATTAAATTATGTACATTTAAATTCAATTTTCTCTGAGCAAATATTTTTAAATTTTTATGAAGAAAATAGGTTTTTCAAAAATTATAATTTATAATGTAAATACTAATGTCATAGTAATTAAATTCAAATTTAATTTGAGAAGAAAAGTAACTCTTTCAAGTAAGAAAATAAAGAAAGTATAAAAATAAATAAAAAATAAAAAAAAATTGATTAATGCATTAATTAGAAAAGAGCGTTAATATGGATTAAGATTTGAGTCTAAACGTAGTGCGGTCGGTCAGTGGGTCAACACAAGCAAGCTAGCTAACAACAACACAAGCAAGCATGCGCAGTTTCAACACTTTGTTTAAAAAACTTTTTTAAATATTTTATTGAAACTGCGACTTTTCTTCTTTTTCGCTGAAGATGAAGTCGACGTACTGCGTATGCTACTATTTCCGCCGCTACTGCTGCTGCCGCCGCCACCATTACCATTGCTGCTATTCGCGTGCAGCGTCGTTCCCGACGTCGACGACAGAATCGCCTCTTCCAATATACGAAATGAGTTTTCATTGGAATTAGTTGGAAAATTGATCTCGGATAAAGAGCAAGAATCGAGGCTAGCTACTGGTGAAGTACGCCGCTGCTGCTGCTGCTGCTGCTGATAGCAGTTGTCTGATGTGGAAGAACGTAGCAAAGGATTAGTAACTTTTCTAGCATCGGATACCGATGCCGAAGCTGCCGCAGTTGTTGTTGTTGCATTAGCTTTTGCTGCTGCCGCTGCCGCGATAGACGAAAGCTTTTCAGTTTTCTTCGAACGATACCATTCCCAAGAGGTAGACTCATGCGACGGTGTAGACGCTGAAGTACTTGCTGTGTTTGATTTTAATTTCAAACTCTTACTAAAAGGCGATTTAAAGAAAGCCGGTGATGATAGACGCCTGCCCGATTTCTTGGTTGTTGGTAGTGAAGACTTGTCCGCTTTGTGGTTGTGGTGGTTGTTGACAATTGGCCCTGCAGGTGCACTGGTTGTGGGCGTTGTAGCTGTAGTTAGAATTTGATAGCCGGATGGGCCTTCGGGCATAAACTCATTGTATGCCAAATCGGCGCCAGGTAGAAAATTGTCCAGATCATCTTCGTCAAGTAACAAGCTATCGTCATAGTCGCTATTGTTACCCATAATGCATGGAGCAGCGGAAATTTCACAAGAGCCAGCTTTCGGTATACGTAAATAGTCACGGTTATTCATATTGCCGGGGGCAGAAATTTGGCGTTTAACATTTAGCAAGCGCTTCTTTGATAATTTGCTCTTTTGACCGTCCAAGCTCGAATCATTCAAAGCAGCAGCAGCGCCGCCTCCTCCATTTTGCAGTTGTTTAATTTTTAGCTTTTGAGCGTCATTGAGTGAACGATCACGTGATGGTGAATCTAGACGGAAAGAAAGAAGCCGGATGAGACAATAAATTATATAACTACAATAAATGCAAAGTTAAACGAATATTTAAAACAACGCATTCCAGTCTAGAACGAACTTCTTGCGAAAGAAATTTGTTGTAATTGTATTTAGTTTGGAACAAACCTATTTCGGAGAACTTATCGAATTCCTCCAGTGCTTGCAGTGCTCTCTCCAAATGCTCTTCAGTCTCTTCGCTATTTGTCATAGACTGTTTCATTCCGATGCCGCCGTTCATTTCGACGTTACTCACAATGGCATTTTTCTGATACGAACTTCCATAGCAAATGGACAGTTTGCGTTGTCTTCCCTTCGAATCCTGTCCAGTATCGCCCACGTGCTCTTTCCTTGCACCAGAATAACCGCCGGCGGCGCCGCTTGTATCTCCGCCACATTTCTTAATTATTAACATTGCCTCCTCGCTGGGACGACGCAGCTTCTCATTATCGCCCGCTTTATGGAGACGACTTTGCTGATGATCGGAGAAGTCTTCAAACGATTTACGACGATTCAATTTACGCTGTACTTCTGCAGCTGCAGTGTCAGCTGTTGTCGCCTTCTGTCGCTTCGTGGCGGCAGAACCTTTCCTTTGTAGCAGCAGTAGTTCGCGCGTCTCGCGTCGCATCGAACGTATCAGAAGTATTCCGACCATGATCACCAGAAAGACAAAGGCCCCCACGAAAATGATCACCACAATGCAGGCGTGCACTTGCAGAGTCAGTTCCTCCAACTCGTTCTTCAGCTGAAGATTATGCTGCGACAACAGCTGTTCATACTCGCCGTGTTTGCGATTTTGCTCTTCCAGCGTGCGCACATTAAGAGTTTGTTGGGTCAGCGTGTGCTGCAATTCCTCCACTTGTTTCTTGTAGCGTCGCGAAAGCTCTTCCAGATATTGGCCAGATAGAGACATGTTCAATTCGAGTGCCTGCAAAAGAAGAAGAAGAAGAAGGAGATGGAAGAAAAAGGCACAAGTGAAATACATGAAGTGTTAAAAGCGACTGAATTTGTTAAGGATTCATTCGGAAAAGCGTTTGTTGGTTTCCAATCGATTGGTGTAGGTGGTTGTCAGAAGAGGAAAAAGAAGAAGAACAAGAAATGAACGTAATCACCGTGGAACCAGGTAGTAGACATCTTTTCAATACACTTAAAGTCGAGCAAATCAAGCTTCTTTTTTGTTTTCTTTGTCCGAAAGACGAGCTTTCGAAGAGTCTAAGGCTAATTATGGAAATTCCAGAATACAATTTCGGACTGAAAGGTTTGTCATTAGAGAACAATGGCGTCGATTCTCGTGTTTTACAATTTTATTACGACTTCTCGAAGTATTTTTATAATTTTTTAGGGTTAGTTTTTTAAGGTTATACAAAAAAAAACCGCCATCGATATTGCTCTTCGAGCGCAGAAAAACCTAACGAAAATATTTTCATGTGCAATTCGTCTATTTGCTTCACTGTATTCAACATTACATTGAAATTCATGGTCTTCTTCAAGGCTAAAAAACGCCAAACGCCAAAGAAATTTTAAACACGCAAGTTTTCCATTAAAATATTTGCCAAAAAAGTGTTGAACTTGAGGAAGAGAAAATTCTCGAACTCGAAGATGAAGAAAAAGTGTGTCATGGCCTCGCACTTCCCAATAATGAACATACTCGTATTATTGTTATGTGTATCAACGTTATAATTTATTATAAGGCGGACCGAAAAAAATTCTTTTAAAAAAGGTTTTTTTTTTGGTATAAATTAATACAAAAAATGTGATGCAAGTTTTTATCAAAATGTTTAACAAAAAAAATATATTTTATATTATTATTATTTTGTAAAATTTCTTTCTACTCCGCATTTATTATTTCAAAGCATTCAAGTAATTCATTTAAAAACGTACTCCATAATGGACTCATTTCATTGTAAAACGTGTCTAATTTTTCTTCTACCAACCAATAACACCACCTCTGTGGTCGCTTTTGTCTCTTTGGTTCGATCAATCGACTCTTTGTAAACAGCAGAAAACCATACACACGAACGTTCCAGTTCACTCACCTTGATACGATTGGATAAACGTATAAAGATGCTTTCCGTGTGTGGACCACCGTTCGGTATTCGCTGTTGCATATTGACACCAACACCGACGACTCCGGCAGTCCCAGTCCCAGTCGTTGTGGTGCCGGCACTGGCCGCTTGCTGACTGCTAGCGCCACCACCTGCTGCTGCGGCTGCGGCTGCTGTTGTCGTTGCCACACCCACCCCAGGCGGCGGCGGCGGCGGCATCATGGTGGTCGCTGAAAGCAGATTATCTATGCTATCCCATGATGAGGGATCTTCCGCGGTGCTTGTGGTGCCTACAGACGCCGACAACTGTTCGCTGGATGTTATGGACGAATGTGAAAAGTCAGCACTGCCCTCGTAGAGGGGCTGGTGCACACCACCACCACCACCACCGCCGAGCGCCTCTTTTTCTTCTATTTCAGGCTGTGGAGTCACCGCGGCTGGCGGAACATCATCATCATCGTCGTCGTCGATATTTACATTAAATATATTTACATCGCGCGCGGCCGCGTCCTCGTGTTGAGCTTCAACAACACTTTCAATTGTACCCGTTGGTGGTATTGTTGTTGTTGTTGTTGTTGGCGTTGTTGTTTCTAACGGCTGCTTTGCTGTTGCTGCTGCCGCTGCAGACACTTCAAGTTCGATTTGTGGTCGAGCCAGTTGCTCTGCTTGCGCAGAGTTTGTTTCCACCGTTGTTGTTGGCGTTGCTGGCTTTTCGCTGCTGTTTACATGCGCCTTTCCCTGCGCCTGTTGCGCAGCTCCAAACTTTATTGAGCCATCATTGTGCTGTTCATCGGCCTTAATTAGCTTTTTCTTTTGCTTTCTTACATTTTCGGCACCTTCGAATGTAGCGTCGTCGTCGTCGTCAGCGTGTGACAGTTTTTGATCTATTGTCAAGTTGAGCGCCAATTCAGCGTCCTCGCCACCCTCGTTGCTGGATTGCGGCGTTTGATGCCGCACGACCACCATCGCTGGCTGTAGCAGATTTCTTTGACTCTCAACTAAGAGCTGGCACAGAGCTCCGACATATTCTATTGGCAACAGGTATAGAAAATAACTTAACTCTTTGGCTGAGTGATCACTTGGCGGCTCATTGAGTGGCGCTATCAGTTCGATACCGAAGTTGTTGGCACATGTACGGGAGTACAGTAGGTCTCTTTTCAGTCGTTGGCTGCGTAGTAAATCAGTCAAAACTCTCGCCTTACACGACAACACCTCATTGATGCGTTCGACTAGTGATTTTTTGCAATCAACGCAGCTGATTTGTCCTGCCACCAGAGTCTGGCATTCGTCGGGCAAATAAACGGCTGCTGGGTCGGAATTATTATTGCTGGCCGGCTTGGCCAGCGCCTCAGCGGCTTTCTTCACTATCGACAGCACCGCGTCCGAAGCAGATTTGAATAAATTATTCTCGGAGTTCTTCACATGAGCCTGCTCAAGTACGAATTCATCTTCGAAATCGTCCAAGTCCTCATTCGGTTGATTCTCGGTCTCGAACGCCTCGAACTCGGAGGTGCCGAAGACGCGAAACAACGACACCGGACAGAAGTGCTCCTTGGAGTAGTGCGAGTGTATATCGACGCGCACAAACTTGCCGAACAAATGCGGATGCAGATCGAAACTCTGTACGGTGCGCGAGTCTTCTGCTATGAAGCGGCCCACGTTGGACCACTCGCGTGTCGGAAAACGGTTCGAGACGGCGACGGTGAAGTTTCGAGGCGAAGACGAGAACAATTCAAAGTTGGCTAAGTCTATTTTTTGCGCTTGTATAGCTTCGCACAGTTCGACAACAAACCAGATACGATTCGTGCAAGGGCTGAGCATGTACTCGTCCTTGGAGGCGCTCAGGACGGCGCCTGTGTTGCTGGCATCGCCATTAGACGCTATAATCTTGGCGCCGCAATCGGGCGAGGCATAATTTTTGGCGCGCAGCTTAAGTGGCGGCAGTTTTTGGCTGCCATTCGTATTGTTGTTGTTGTGTTTCCTCTGTGTCGACGTATTAACGACATCTTGTTCGAGTTGCTGCTGTTTTTCAGCGGCTTCCATCTGCTTTTGAGCCCACTCCGAGAAGACCGGAATGGGCACCTCTTCCGCTTCCGCTGCCGCACTGCCGGCAGGCGGCAAAGTAGATAAAGTCTCTGCAAACTGTGCGGACGAATCCTGTTGTCCGGTAATGTTTGCTGCTGTTGCTGGCAACGAATCGGGCAAGTTTTTGCCACTACCGACATTATCTGCACTTGGTTGACCTTCGGCATTTTTCTCTAATATTTGCGGCATTATTGTGGTAGTGGCATCTCCGCCAGAATCATTTATTTTAATAATTTGCTCTTCTACGTAGGTTTAATAAGAAAGGAGAAACGAACATACATCAAAACAATGATATTTTGAAGGAAATTTCTTTAGGATTTTAGGGTACCTTTTTGTATTTCCTCACTGTTGGCTGTTGGTAAAACAGTTTGTACAGTTTTATTAATCCGTTGTTGCTCCACAGCATTGGCTCTTGTTTCGACAGAGCCGTCAATAATGAGTGCCTCTACACCTACCCGTTTGACTTCTAGAACCTCCTGCGGAAGTTCCGTGAACTCATGCACCGCACTAGTAACGGTTGGAATTTCGGTAATGTCAGGCAAACTGAAAAAAAAACGAAAATCGATGGTAAATTAGAAAAACTAATTCGATAAACTTGTTCGAAAACAAATAGTGGTCTGTCTGTTTTATCTAAATAACCACGAGTACGTTTTGGATGCTCTAGAACACGTTTGACAATCAGGACACGTTTTGAATTACCCGGAAAATATTTTAAATGCCTCAGGGTTCGTTTTGAGAGACTCAACATACATTTCACTGATACAGGGTATATTTTAAATGACGTTTGTATTATACAGGCTACGATTTTAATGACCCAAAAAAGGTTTTATATGGCTGCGGCTTAGTTTTGAGTGACCCAAGTAACGTTTCATTTATACAGGGTGCATTTCGAATGCTCCAGTACATGTTCAGATTAATCCACAATACGATTTGAATGACCCGTGCGTCTTTCTGAATGATGCGGCATAAATTTTGATAGCTCGGAGCAGGCTTTGAATGATCCAAGTTAAGTTTCAAGTGACCTAAGATACGTTTATATGGTACAGGGTACGTTTCGAATGAACCATAAAATGTTGTATGTGATTCAGGATTAGTTTTGTCACGTTTCATTTATACAGGGTGCATTTCGAATGCTCCAAAATATGTTTAAAATAACCACGGTACGTTTCAGATAACCCATTTCTTTATTTTACAAATACTTTACAATATTTAAACATTTGAATAAATAAAAAATAATTTATCAGTCTGTTAACCGCTAATTATCTGCTATCTAATCATATTTTCTCTTACCTCATAAACATGGTGGATATGGCTAAGATCTGCGAAAACCAAATAATCCAGAAGAATATCAAAAACATGGTTAAATTTGTTTTGATCTTCTTAAATTCGCAGCAGATGAAATCTATCAACATTTGCAACAACATTTTGCGAAATTTTTGATCGCAACGATTTGCACCGAAAATGCTCCGATAAGGAAAAAAATACACTTCTTGCTTAAAGCCATTGAACGAGAGAGCGAGAAAAAAAAGAATAAAATAAAAAGAATAAAATATTACTTGTACGTACGTACAAAGATATGTGTTATACTATACTGATAAAATCGGACAAATATATTTTTGCTTGTACGAACGAATAGCACCCACAAAAATTTCAGGCCACGTCAGTGAGTCAGTATCAAAATGAAGTTTAGTTACGTTAAGTCATACGAGTGTACTATCTATCGTATCGTATCGTATCTCTCAATTTTAAACAATACCATTCATTGTAGCTTATTATTATTATATATTTTTTATTTCTTTCTTTGTTGTTGTTGGTAGCCAGTTGTGTTGGCAATGTTTTCGCTGTTATTATTGGGGTTGTATACTATATGTCGTGAATTCTGGCTATATTTATTGAGACATTTTAACAATGATTTTTTGCGGCTATAAAAATTGCTGGCGCAAACCGCAGTCATGAAAAACGTCTCGCAAACCGTAGAAAATATAAAACTAAAACAATAAGAGCGAAACAATCTTAAAACGGCGATTAAGCAAAGAGTAATATGTACGTTGATGAAGACATTACGGAAAGATTTTTTATAGATTAAGCACATACGAGTTTTCTCGTACGTCGTTTTCACTCAACGAAAGAGACGCGAACGATTTGTTACTCGATAGTAACAAAATATAGTCCAGAAGAGCGAAAATATTCTCGTCTCGATATCGTCTTGAATTCCGAGACGAGATTCGAATAACGTCGAGTTTACATCAAAGATTTTGTGCATAATTGTTTCAGTTTTGCAGACCACAAACCTTATGAAAAAATGTTGTACGAGTATCAACAAGTTCGCAAATAGAATATTTATACAATATAATTTTTTATTTAATTATTTATTTATAATTTATTAATCAAATTTATTTTATTATCATAATTTTTAATTTATTTACTAATCAAAGGTAAAGATAAAACTTTTTCGTATTTTTATTTAAGTAAAAATAATATAAAAATTATTTATTTATTAATCAAATGTAAAAAAAAAACTTTTATAGTATTTTTCTTTAAGTATTTCTTTAATATAAAAAAAATAGAAATTTTCTAAGGTTCTTGCACTTATTTTCTTTTAAATTTAAACACCTTTATTTTGTCAAATCAAGATAAGAATTATATTTAGAATTTATTTTTTCATATGAATTTAGGAAAATGTAGGTCAGAATCAAAGTGTGACAAACACACAAAGTATTCCGCATAAGTTGCCACAAAAAACTAGTTCGTCTAGGTTGAAACGTGACAAAGAATAGATCGTATAAGAGGGGCGGGGAGCGGGTGGAAGGGTTAATTCATACATTTAATCAAGTTCATTGACCAACAAAATTGATAAGAATTCTCTTAAAGTGCACTTCAAGATTTTCTAAACATTCTGCTTTAATTTTTGAATGAATATTTGAAATTAGAAATCGTAAATATAGAATATACTTATAATATGTATAAATTAAATGATGATTAGAAAAAAATCCAATGACAGTGACATTGGCATTATCACGTTAGCGACGATAACCAACCCAGTAGCAAAAAAACCTGTTCTTATTTTATCCAAAAGTTATAAAATAATAAATTTTATTGTTATAAAGTTCGAAAATTATCGAGGAGTTCTTAATGTTTATCAAAGTAAATTTAGAATTTTAAAGCTAGAAATAATTGAAGCAAAAAATATTTCAATTATACGACTAAACTGAATATTTTTATTAAAATGCCATTAAATTTTTAGCTGATATAATAAATAGAGAAATTTTATTAAAATTCTTCAAATGTTAGAGAGCATGAAGTTAGCTTCTTGAATTCGGCGAGAACTTAGCAAAGACTCAAACCTCACAGTGCGAAGTGAGGTACAATTACTTCAGTATTTCAAAATCTATGTATTTTCGTTTGTTTTGATTAAACTGCTGTCTCGATATATACCAATTTCAATATATAGTAGTTCCTCTTTTAAAGATTTTAGGCTAAGTTTCACCTTGAAAGACAACAATTTTCATGAAAATGTGGCTGAATTAACTATATATTTCAGTTAAACTTGAATAAATTAGATCTCGATAAGCTAGAAAATATTATCTTTTGTAACAAAGGAATAGTTGGGAATATGTACAATTAAAAATGTGTACAATATATTAAAAAAGAGAAAAAATTTTTTTAAGTATATACGCCTACATTTTCTACAGGTGAAATTTTTGTTATCATTTCAAATTTAAAAATAAATTCGTCACGAACGAACATTTAAAATGTTTAATAATATTTAATATATAGCATTCTTATCATTCCAAATTCCCAAAAAAATTCGTCACGTACGAACACTTAAAAATCTTCAATATATACGTATAGCATTCATTCTACAGTAGAAAAAATAAATAACCATGCGCTTGCATTTTAAATATTTTATTACCAGAAAAACAGTTTATAGTAAATTAACTAGTCATTGTTTATGTTACAAGCCTTCAATGTCATAAAAACAAATAAAATAGTTTTTATTTTAAAAAAAAATTTATTTACTGTAAACAGTTTATCCATCTATACGTTAGTCTTTCGCGCTCAACAAATTTCTATCGATCTTATCTATCTACGAGTATAAGTTTTTGCCTTAGTGCCAGCCAAATTTATCATTATCGTTTTATAGCATCATTATAAGATGATTCAAATCATTTCAAATTTATCATTGTATAGCATCATTTTAAGATCAAATTCTTATGTTAGTAACTACTTTTGTGATAAAGTAAGTGCTTTTTCGGTGGTAATATAGAAAAAATTTTACGTAGAGCATAAAAACATATCACGTGTCCACCTTTTATATCATCGTTTTAGGAGCTGCAAATGTAGAGCACTCTTTTTTGTTAATGCTTTTAAAATGTCAGCTTTATTGGGTTAATCTTCTTGTTAGCAAATTCATATACTCTTTTATTCGTAATAGCTTGCGGTTGATAGCGGTTGAAAGACTTGTGTCAACTCGTGCCTTTATTGCGACGCAAAACCAAATTAACTCTACTAAATTGGAAACGTATACTTTTGTAAATTAGCGTTATTATTGCCATTATTATTATTACGATTATATTAACAAAATCAGACGCGTGGCGTGCATAATTACGACATCAATTAAATAAGTCATAACCCGACTGTGACGTCATATTGGTATTACAACTGAATTATTAATGAAATTTAATACATGGTATAAAAACAGTAGTAGACAGTAATAGCAGCAGCAGCAACAGCAGCAGCAGCAACAAATAACAACAATCTCACAACATTTTGCAGATAACATGCGTTTTGCTATTGTTGTTGTTGTTATTTAAGTTGTTTGCTGCTGCCGCTGTTGTTGTTATTGTTAATGCAATTTTTTTTTTGTATCAAACAAAATTATCAGATACATGCGAAAACTAGATACGGCTTTGTGGCGTATCCGTATTAATTTGCAACAATGTTATGCAAGCTGTTTATACCGAAAAATAAAACCAATAATGACAACAACAACAACAACCACCACTACAAAAGTGTTAACTGCAAAAGTTTATAGATCATTTGCCATAGATTGATTATATGCGTGTGTACTCGTATTTAATTATAACTCTCAGCTTACAATATCCATCCATCTTTTGAACTTTGAAGGCGTGTCGAAAAGGAAAAAAAAAGAGAAAAATTATATACCTCGAATAAGAAAACAAATTAATAAAACCACCGTGTGTGTGTACATATGTATAACCAAGTTATGAAGTCGAAAAGATCGTTGGTAGGCTGAAAAATTCCTTCCTTCAGAAAGAAGGACCGACAAAAGTGCGTGGGTGACGACATTCCAAATGATGGTGTAAATTCAGCGATTATATGGGTTAAAGCGGTTGGCGCGTGCACCGCGCAGGTTGATGTATTGTAACAAATTGTTGCACTTTTAAATCTAACAATAACGTCAATACATTCAACATTATGAGACTCATTTACCGACAAAACAACACAACACAACACAACAAAACTGACAGCTCATATTCGCTGTAAAATGTTCACACACGCAAACAAAAACACACGGAAGACCACTTGCATTGTTGACGGACGGAAGGCTCGAAGACTTTAAGAAAAAATGACATTTGCTCTAGGAGCAAATTATTCGCAAAATATCGTGACAGCAAATTATGCATGGTTTATAATTTCTGTGTGAATATCAAATTAACGCTTTTGCCGGAAAGAAAAATGGCAAATTGTTTCTTTTCTCTATTTGGAAGCTTTAAAACTTCCAGCCACCAGAATAACTCCTTCTGATTAGAAATGATTGTCGTTAAGGATTTGTTAGTTCTTTAAGTCAACAAATTGTTTGTGCATTAGAATAGACTGGAATATTAATTAGGTAGAACAGTAGTAGAATACTAGAGCTGATTTTAGCTCTCCTCGATTAGTAGAAACCTCACAAATAGGGTTGCTAATCCCAATTTTGCCCAATCGATTACATTCATCAATTATTCATCAATAAAATATACATTTTTCTCGCATATTTGAAATACAAAAGATGCAATTATATACTTATACACTTAGTCTCCTCTAGTGACTGCTAGTAGACTAATCTAGTAGACAATTTTAGTCAACTCAAGCGCAATTAGAACATTTTTCGGGGAAAGGAAGGAGCTTATCACCGGTTCTTCACCGATTATACTACAAATTACTAAAAAAAAGTAAAAAAAAAAGTCGCCTCGCCTTGGTTTTCGTATTTTTCTCAAATAAATACATAAATCCTGTCGTCGCAAATTTATCATTATATGAAAATGTATTTAAACTGCGAAGATAGAATCTTTTTATTCAATACACAAACCCAAATTTTAGCACATTAAAAATCCTTTTCCATAACTAATGGGTTCGATAATGAGATGATAATGCAAACAACGTCTTGTGCCATTAATAAAATAATGTTAATGGCGCAATAACATTCCGTCATTATGTTACGAATATAACAATAAAATTGTTTTATACACTGCAATTAACATTCTTTGTTATAGTTATAACATTGCAAACTGTATTCGCGTGGGCTGTGACAAAAGTACATACCGGCAATATATTTTCATAGTGCTGAAAATGTGCTGAAAAAGAAATATATTAAACAATTTAGCAGTCTTTTACAAGACTTTGGTAGGCAAGGAATTTCAAATTTATTAACATGTCAGCAAGTGTAGGACGAGGAGGAGGAGGGTGGTGGGGTGCAGAGGGAATGGAGAATAATAAAATCAGCCACAAGAATAAAAAAAAAACAAAAAACCAGGTGAAGTTATGTACATGCCAGTGGAAATAAGTAAGTACTCGAGCTGGAAATAAATTATACCAAACAACCAAGGAAGGAAATGCATGGCATTTCAGAGGCCGGCCGGCCGGTAGAAAAACTTGTTTTAATTTGGAGAAAATAAACTAATAAAAAACTGTTAAAAAAAAAAAATGCGGTGACAAATATTTAAACCATTTTTAAGCCGATTTGCATCGGTGGGAAGTGCAAATCTCTGCCAAGCTGAACAAAACCTGAACGTGCGTCACGTGATGCGGCGGCGCACGCATAATTTCAGAGGCAGCAGCAACGCATACTGTCTGTCTGTACGCACTTGCGCACATACTGACGTAGGTACATATGTGCGTACGACCAAGTGTATGTAAATCTACCTACGAGTACCTCATTCATACTGTATCAAGGCAACCAAGTGGGTCAGTTTGGGAAAATATAATGCGAATAACTTGTTGCAGCGCAGTTGTTGTAGCTGCTTGGATGCTTGGTGTGTCGGTTGGTTGGCTCGTTGACTTGTTGGTTGGTTGATTGGTGTGGTCGCCTCCAGAAAAGCCAATGAAAAGGAAGAGTTTGACAAAGGAGAAGCGGAGAAAAATGTTTGTACCAGAAGTTACGTCACCACTGGGTTGGCAAGAAAGTTGCCACGGCCGCAAGGCATTGCCCAACTACGAGTAAATACCGAAGAGAAATGATGTCAATTATATTCTTAAAGCGTTTTTTTTTAACATCGTTGCTGTACGTTGTTGAACGACATGTTTGCGGGAAAAATTATAACCAACTATGACAGACTTTTACTGCCAAACGTCAAAATGTTGAGGAAGCTGTTTGGGAATAGATAATTGAATGGTTCAAAATGTTTGCTATATACGGCAAAGCTTTTGTTTTTAAGACTAATTTTGTTTTTTTGCGAAAATTGTATAGATTTTGAAAAGACTGGTCTCTAAATTGAATAAAAATATAAAATTTTTATAAGAATAAAAGTTTTCTCATCATTAACTCATGATCAATTTTTTCATAAAGTGGATTTACACCACTTTCAAAGAAAACGCCTCTATTATTTTACATATTTCAAAAGAATGACTCTTAAAAAGAATATTTAAAATATCAATTTAAATTCAATAACATTTTAATACATTTTATTTTAAATTAAAAGTAACGGTTATCCATTTTCTTTTTCGGAAAGTAAGGTAAAAAAAAGCACACTAAATATCGATTGAATTTTTATTTCAATATGATGCTTGGACTTTGCCATTATGCGTGAACAACAACATTGTTCAAATGTCCTCCACGGGACGTTTTCCAGGCCTTAATCCTTTTGAGGTTGAATTTTCGAAGACTTCTTGACACAAGTCGGGCAATAATTCGACCATAACTTGACGTATGTTATTCTTTAAAAGTTGAGGGATTGTTCGCATAAATACGGTCTTTCGCGTAGCTCCGCAAGAAAAAATCCAAAGCCGTCAGATTGCACGATCTTGGTGGTCAATTAACATCGCCAAATTGAGAAATAACGCGTCCTGGAAATTTCTCCCGCAGTAAAACCAAAACCGGCCCTGTTGTATGGCTTGTGGCGCTATCCCACTGCAGCCACATATCGTCCAGATCTATACCTTCAAGTGCAGGCCAAAAAAAGAAGTCCTTTATCATTGCCCAAATACCGAGCGCGCCGTGGAATCGATAAATTTGGGTCGTCCTCAGCACTACGGCTCAAAACGTGCCGTAGTGCGAAACGATGATGCACAGGCCTTACAATGTCTGTAACCGATCCAGTTTCTTCGAATTTCTTCAGTACGTTCGAAATTGTACGCTCAGTAGGACAATTACGACGACCATAATCTTGTCCTAAAACTCGAAATGCGGCCACAGCAGAATCATCATTCGTGTAGAATGCTTTAACAAAGTTAACGCGTCGTTCGATGGTAAAACGATCCAGATTGTAAAATCGCAAACTAAATCGCACTACTAAATAAATGCTAGTTCGGATGACACTGACATTTGACAGCTGCCAAACGGCGGAGCTTTACTTTCCGTAACTTTCCGAAATTAATAACCCTTTACTTTATTTCGTTAGGTAATGATATATCATATGAATATTATAGTTTTCAAATTAAAAGGTTAACAGTACGAGTATTTAAAATATATTCATAGATGACCCAAACTGAGAGATATTTTATTTTCGTTGAAGCAAGTTTTCGTTAAAACTTAAGGAGAAATTTAATTAAAAGTTTAAGTTTATAAAGAAATAACAAGAGTATTTTTTTCGAATTTATTGTAACTATAATTTGAAATCTTTTCCCAGAAATAAATAGTATCATTATTGTCAAATGTCGGTAACTTATTATTGTTGTGAGGCTTCACAATAAGTACGAACGTAAAGATGCACAATATTTTATGGAGTTTTCAACATTAAATCTTTTTTCTTAACATAATGTTGAATACCTTTAAAATTTACAACATATATTTTTTTTTTATTTAATAAAAATTAGCTTTCCTTAAATTTGTTTTCTCTTGTTCCTTAATAATTACCAAAGCTCTAACACCTTTTGGTAAAACTCTTTACAGCCGCCGTTGTTGACAACTTTTTAAATATTTTGCACCATTTTTAGGTCTTCAGAGCTTGTCACTTAAATCAATTAAGATTTATTTGATCTCATAAATGGATTTGCACTATAAAAATTTCGAGTTGTTGTACTCTGATGGTATCCATTGAGATCACACTTCAATGACAATTCATTAAAGCTATTAAATAAGATAAACATGAAGAGTATAAAAATATAATAGCAATTAATAAAAGCTCAATAAACAAAAAACAACAACTACTTAAATACCAAATAGAGCTAAGTAATGATAAATAAACAACGTAACATGTTTTAAGTATTTAAAAAGAAGATTAGTGTTATTGTTGTTGTTGTTGTTTAAATCTATATACATAATTATATAGTACATTTTGACAAAACAATTAAAGCATTCAACATTGACAATTCGCACCGACAATTAACTTAAATAAATATTATTAACACACACACACAGAGCCACACACAAGAAAGAAAGCACTTCTGAGATGTGAAAAATGCCAATAACAAAAAGATTTACTCTCACAAATCTCGTTAATGCGCTAAATTACACAAACATTTAAACAATTAAATTCAGCATTAAATGCCAATATATTAAAGAAATATAAAAGTGGGCAAAGATGAAGACAAAACAATGTTAGATTGTTTAAAAATAAATAAAAAAAAAACTGCAACAGATGATGGCCATCACGGCGCTTAACAAATTGTAGCCTCAACCTCATAAAAGGTAACTAACAAGAATAAGAAGACAACAAATTAACAGCGCTAAGAAATTCTTGAAAATTAAGAATAATGCCGGTGATAAAGCGCCACAAGTGTCTAAAGAAATAAATCGACACAACTACTCTTGTTACTAAAACCACAACAACAACAACAACTGCAACATTAGTAATAATAATAATAACAACAACGAGCTTTAAAGAACGATAGCAGCGAGAACCAGAGCAGCGAGAAGCTTAACAGCAAGAACAATAACACGAGGTGAAAAAATTGCCGATGACGACGATGCAGAAAAAACAAGAGGGAAGAAACAACAAGATCGCAACGAAGCCAACAACAACCACAAACGTAGCAAAGGCACGAAAACACGAATGTACGACAATAACATAAAATCAAAGTCAACTGAAATTCGTTCTTCTGATGAAAAGTCCTGCTGCTGAGCGAAGCGTTAACATTTTGGCTCAAGAGTGAGTGAGAGAGTGTGAGAATATGAGAATTTATGTACGTACAAGCAAAAACAAAAATGCTATTTTTATTGAAACTGAAATGAAAAAGAATTTACACAGAATTACTACTGAGTGCACTGCTGGCACTGTTGGTAACACTTCACCGCTACACTTTTTTTGTCACAAGGATTTTGAATATCCTTGCACCAGAACACAAAGGAAGCGGAAGAGAAGAACACTTGTTTGATTTTGTTTAATACTGTTTTACACTTTGTTGATCTCTCTTTACACTTTTTTTTCTTCCAAATTTCATACATTCACAGAGAAAAAGGAAAGGACGCGATTTCAATTTAATTCGCTACAATTCAGTTCAATTCACAATTCAATCAGGAGCACCAACACACTGTGTGTCCTTCGCCAATGCGCACAGACTGCTTGTCGCGGTTCAGCAGATCGATCGATCGGCACACGCGCGCCCATCCGTCGCACACAACGCCACGTTCGAAAATCTGAATGAAAACTGAGCGACTTCAGATAAATAATTGTTGTCCAAGTGCGCGAAAAATGCGAAAAAGCCGATCGATCGGGCGCACTCGGCAGCGGCGAGTTTGGCGAGAAAAGCGCACGATGGGAAAAAAAATTATGTTTGCATTTAAAAAATGTTTGTGGTAAATAATTTTAAACAATCTATGCACACACACACACACACACACACACACATACATACACACACACACACACCGGAGCGGCTCAACATAGAGACACGGCATGGAAAAATGCCGGTGGGTATGTCGATATTTGTGTGCGTGCAGCCATGCATATGCCAAAGAAAGAGAAAGAGGAAAAAAAGGAGAGAGAAAATAAGACAGAGTATATGGATCTGTGTGTTTTATTTGTGTGGGTGCAGTCAGTATGTTGGATTTTGAATATATTGTAGAGTTAGACAAGTACTCATATCATGGTAAGCACCACTGATGGACAGGCCTTACGTCTGTGAGACCGTAAGACAGACAGATAGACAGACAGTGAAGAGACTGACAGACAGACAGACACAAAAACCGCAACAGCGAAGACAGACAGACAGACAGACACCAACCGAGACCGAGAGATTGGTTTAACCACATTAAGAGCAAAAGATTGGTCACCAAATATTAAGACCATGCGATCGCAACAGACAGACAGACCGACATACGGCCGACAGACAGGCCAACTGACAAATGATAAACAAAACCGACTGACAAACCGATGGATAAACATAACATAACCGATGGATAAAGTAACAAACACAGATAGTCAAGACATTTAAAATAAATAGATAGATCGTAATTTGGACAGATGAATGGAAACGGACGACAGATAGACAAACAGACAGACAAAGAAAGAGTCTGTCTGGGACTCTATGGGGGTATATGATGATTTGTAGTGGCTGCCGGAGAGTTTAACTAAGCTGTAGTTAAGACAGTTAGGCGTAAGAGCTTAAAGCGTTTTTAATATTTAAAGCTAAGAGTTAAAAAAATAAAGTTAAAATTTTTACGAGCATTTACGGTCATTATATAGGAAAGACAGAAAAAATAGATATATACATACATATATAACGCATAAATTATTTTTATCCTTTACAAAGCTCAATGCGTGTTAATCTGTCATGACATTAACAAAGTATTAATTGTTGTAGAAAATCGTCCAATAAATCCATTAAAATTTACTTTTTTCAACACTTTTTCAACTCTCTTAAATTCGTTATTTTCCTTTGTACGAGTATTATAACGAGTAGAGTCTACCCGTCAACGACAAGACATTACTCGTTAAAGAAGTAAGTAATTTATTTGATTTCTTTCTTTTTTGATTTCTTTCTTTTGATTTTTTGATTTATTTCTTTTTTTTGCTTTATTTGATTCCTTTAAAAATCTTTGGATGGCTTTGAAATTTTATTTAGTCACAATAAAATTTTTAAAATATTTTGAAAATTAGTCACAAGATTTTGAAAATATTTTAAATTTCAAAAAAGAATTATAATTTCTCATAAATTCTCATAAATTGCTGTCATAACATCAACAAAGTATTCATTTTGGTAGAAAATCGTCCAATAAATCCATAAAAATTCACTTTTTTCAACAACTTTTTTAAATTTATTCAATTCGTTTTTTTCCTTCGTACGAGTACAACAACGAGTAGAGTCTACCCATCAACGAAAAGACACTACTCGTTAAAGAAGTAAGTAAATAGATTTATTTGATATCTTTCAAAAACTTTGAAAGCCTTTGAAATTTTATTAGTCACAAGATTTTGAAAATATTTTAAATTAAAAAAAAAAATTATAATTTCTCACAAATTTTCATGTAAAAAATGTTATGTACAATAACGAGTAAAGCCTACCCATTAACGAGAAGACACTACTCGTTCTACTCGTTAAAGCAGTAAGTTAATAACTTTATTAAATTCCTTCGAAACCTTTGGGAGCCTCTGAAATTTTATTAATCACAAGATCACAAGAATCAAGAAAATATTTAAAATTCATAAGGAATTAAGGCTTTCTTGATAAATTATCAGCATTATGAAATTTGTAAATAAAAATGATGAAATTCATTCACCGGAAAATATTGTGGTAAGCGAGAGGCATTTTCTTTTTCTCCGCCCAAAACGTAAAAACCTTGTTTTTGCCGCACGGCGATGAAAAGTATTTGATAATAATATTTCACATAAAATTATGACTATTCGATGGGAATAATTTACGTGTAAAAGCCAAAAGCGTATTGTCGTTTATTTTAAGCGTTAATAATTTGTGCTTAATCCACTCATAATCATATCCTTAATGTTAACAAATGACTATGATTACTTATGACAAGCAATACAGAGTTAAATTTGCTCAAACAAATGCTTGAAATAAACCGCTACGTCAACTACTTTATTACACACACACACACATACACAATTACTCTGTCAATTTGTATGACTATTGAAAAGTTCCTGTATTCGCAAATGATCGATATTTACTTTCTCGTTTAAATTTTATTTGCTGAAAAGTGTATTATTAAAAACAAAGACATAATTTTAAAATTTTAAAAATTTCCATAAAATTAATAACAAACGTTGATGTGTGTAAAACTGTCGATTAGTTGTAAGATCTTCTATTTATTAGTTGTGAGGTGGACTGAGTATACTACTGAGGTGGACAGATCAACCATTTCAACATGGTCGAACACTGAGATCTGTTCGATCACACACTATTATCGAATTCGGGCGATTGATCTAACCCATTAGACAAGGACATGGTGCCGAAATCGACACCAGTTTGTCACTCTTCGACTTGTCAAAGGTCGTTGGATACTGTCATACTATTGACTAATCGTTGACTGTTGGATTATTACTAAATTCTATACAGGGTGTTCCGCATAAAGTCCGCATGCGTACAACTGATGACAGTTTCTGCACTTTTGATGCAAAAAGTGTATTTTGGGAGGAAACTATATTTCCTAAAATTCAATTTACTCAAAAACTACAAGACATAACTCCTTCCAAATTGAAATATTTTATTTAGAATTCATAAGAAAATTTTGCAATCACAAAAAATTGTAGTTATCTAGGTGCTTCTTAAAAAAAGGTGGCCCAAAAAATTTTTTTTTCGAAATTTTTTAAAAAATTTCAACTTTGACAATAATTTTTTCCAAAACTGTTTGAACTAGGAATCTAGTTACAAAAACATTTTAAAGAATTAATAATTGGGTTTTTAAAATCAGATAGTAGAAATGCTCAAAATGTTGCCGTTTTTTTTTGAGAATTTTTTTTTTGATTTAGAGTAATATTTTTCGATTTTGAGTAAATTTTTTTAGAAAATTTCTTCTATTTCCTAAACGGAGGAAATACGATTTCCTCCCAATAGAATTTTTTTCTTGTCTCGACCCCACCTACACGCCCTAACCTTTTGATGCGTCTTATGCGGAACACCCTGTATATCGTACTTTACGCAAAAAATGGTTTTGTGTAGTTGTAATTCTTTAAATTAACATAATGGGAATTAATATATCGTTGGATAAAGGAGTAACCACTATAAATATTTAGTAAAATGCAATCAATATACAATATATTGTACAAACTATGTACGTACATATTTCCCTTTTTCCCGCTTTCGCTTTGTTTTTGGTTTTCAACTATCGGTATCGGGATGGATGCATCTTATCCCCGGCTCCATCCCATAAAAGCATTCATTCATTTGTCTACGGCCGAAACAAAGTAAAAAGTCACATCGAAAAAAAAACAAATAAGAAAAACATACAGAAAACAAGAAAATAACAAAAAACAACGCCAGACTAAATCAATGAACGCAAGTAGAAACGATCCGGTTTTTGATTTGTTACCGGCTTTTGCGGCCGGCAACTCATTTGGATCGCAACCGACCAAACGGACCAGACGAACGGACCGAAAAACGGTATGAGCAATTGTGTTTATTGTGGCATTTTATGAGGTTGCTTTGTTGTTTCTCTTGGTGGTGGCGGTGGCGTTGTTTTTAAAATGATCCCACACTGTTGGGGTGGCCGGCGGCGGAGTTGGCGGTGGATGGACAATCGATCGCCTGAGAAAACAGGATCTGTTTCGCACCGTATGGAGCACCGCTTGGAGCAGGCAACATCCATCCACTGCGCAGCACCAGAAATACAAACAACAGAAAGCAACATCATCTGACATCTGTACAGAAAGACAGACATATAAAAGCTTTATCATTACTTGCAGCCCACTTTAAAACAAAAGGCGGCGACGGCGGCGTCGGTAGCGGAGGACTGCCGGGATGAATGAATGCCGGTCGCTGGCCGGCCGCCGGTCTGACTCCCCGGCAACCACCAACACTTCGTACAAGTGTTTAACAAAATGGCTTGACGACTTTTTACCCACAAGTAGGTAGTAAGCAGGTTGGTAGGTAGGTTGG
This sequence comes from Conops quadrifasciatus, assembly GCA_949752815.1. Taxonomy (NCBI): domain Eukaryota; kingdom Metazoa; phylum Arthropoda; class Insecta; order Diptera; family Conopidae; genus Conops; species Conops quadrifasciatus. The sequence continues at coordinate 27,826,508 of OX457080.1, read as the reverse complement.
TAGTTAGTGCGAGTAGTTGGTAGTTATCATAGGTTCCATTGTCATTTTTAGCGCACCTCGTCGCGTCTCGGTGTTACTGGACAAATTATACTCGAGGAGAGTTGAGTTTGTTGTTTTATGTTTATCAATTTGAAAAATTTATTACCAAAAATTTCACTCTTGTTGCAAGTTGTTGCCGGCGGTGAAGGTGGTGGAGGTGGTGGTGAAGGCGATGGAGGCGGTGGAGGTGATGAAGGCGGCCGCGACAGTAGCGGTGGCGGCGGTATGGCTGACACGACCAGCCGGGCGTTTCCTGAGCTGACTGACTAACAAAAAACAACCAACAAATTCTTGAGACAAATTTCAATAATGTACATAAAAGGAAGGAGATGGCAAAAAATGCAGAAAATACAATTTGTTGCATCTTATTTTATGTTGTTACTTACTAACGCCAATCGGTGTAACTGGTCATTATGCAAATGAAGTTATTTTAGCCGAGTGCTGGAAAAAGTATTATTGAATACGATATTTGGCTTCATGAGGTCGGTCTACGAGGTTACTAACAAAAAACAAAAAACAGACAATTTCTTTCCAAAAAAAGAGTTACCATAAACAAGCACAAGAAGCATAAGGAAAAGGTGTTCGAAACTACACAAGAGTCATAAACTTTAATTGTACTTCGCATTATGAGTATAAAATTCCTTTTTTTTTTCAGTGTCGTATGTATAGAGGACAGTGGGCGCATGTATGAATTTCCAAACATCAGAAGGCGGGCCATTTTATGTGTTTGACATTTTTCACTGAAATCCTATAAAAGAAGGCCAAAAACTTTTGAGTAAATATTTTGGGTTGTTTTTGGTTTTGATTTCTTTCTTTTCTTGATTGCTAAATACATTTACAATTGTCAAACTGTTACAACGATTAAAACTTTAAAAACTTTAAAGATATTGTACATGATTTAAACACTTCTGTTGGCGTTTGCTTATGTCAAGCCGAAAATACAGCAAACAGCTGATTTTTTGTGCACACCTTTAACCCATATTACACGATGAGTGCCTTTATAAACGTTTGGGTCAATTTTTGCTAAAAATTAAAAATGGAAAAATGGAACATTCTTTCCTTGCCTTTTTAGTGTCATTATGAGATAGAAAATATAAAAGATTTTCATAGATTTTCTTTTCAATATCTCTTGTAATCAAGCGACTGTGATGATATAAGAGGTTATCCATTTTCTCTTTCGAAAAGTGAAGTAAAAATCAAATCAATCAACTTTTGATTTCTTTCTTAGATCAAGTGCCGACTGAATAATAAGCCGTTCTCCACTCGAGCTCTCGTCTCGACTAAAAAGTTTTGCCTTGCTTTGAGGATTAATAGAAAAATATTACCTCCTCTCAAGGTCTTGTCTCAACAAGGTCTTGTCTCTCGGTTTTGGAATCTCGTCTGAGACCATAATAAGGATATTCTTGTCCCGTGCAAAAAAAAAAAATAAAATTTATATAAATCGAGGGATTAAACCTAAATTCTCCTATTTTTACCTTTACGTTTGAAACATTTTTTCGAGCGTAAGTATTTCCAAGAAAAATTACTTGGAAGAAAAAATATAAAAAGTATTTTTCGCAATCAATGAAAAAGATACGCAACCGTCGTATATACAATACAATTTCTTATCTAACTGTTAGCTTTTATGGCTAAAACTTTATTACAGTAGTTTAGTTATCGCACATGAATTTACTCAGAGTGTTCAAATAATAAAATTGTCATTTATCATTATTAAAAGCAAAATTTTTGTTCGGTTAATCTAACAAGCATTGATTGAATGAATGATACCTTTTTATCTAAACAATTTTACTAACATTTGTCTCACTTTCACTTCCTTGTCTTTCGAAATTAACACCTTCATCGATTGTCATAAATAAATGGTACTCATTTTCAGGTTGATTGTTTTTATCCCCAAATGACTAAATTATTTTGGATGGTAAGGTAAGTAAAAAAGGTAAGTAAGTAAAAGATAAGTTTAAAACTAAAGTAGGATAAACTTCAAGTTATTTGCGCGCATTGGCTTTTATTTTATTTTACACTAATAATAGTGTACTACTACACACTATTTTTGTGTATTGTATTGTGTTGTATTAAATGACCGTACGTTAAACATTTACCGACCATACTTTTTCGGTACTTTTTTCTTTTAAGACACTTTAGTGTTACACATTTTAGAAACAACTTCCTTGTAATTACTATTATTTACAATATATTTTGAATACTGGTATTATATTATTATACATATCCTACACTCACTCAACAACATAAAATTAATAAGACTTAATTACTTACTCGTGATTTACATACGCTTTACACTTTCGCTTCAAGGCAAAAATGTACTTTAACTCGTATTGTTGTAATATTTATGTATAAGTATGCAGGTATGTCTAAGTAAAAATGAACTTCCTAAATTTTCATATTCATTCATTTTACGAGTACTCACGATGTTGTGCGATTAACATTAATTAACATCTATCTCCTTTAAATTTCCATCGATCGCATTCATTTACATTCGATCTAATCAACCGACCGTAGGAAAGGCGTTTGTCTCATTTAAGCAGGAAAAAAATAGTTATTAATAAATAAAAAAATATTCCTACTAATTGTCGAAAGGTTTTATAGAAGTTTTATTTCTTGCAATTTATACTTTCGAGTTTTTACAGTAAATGCATTATGAATTTTTGTATACGTAATTTCATAGATAATTTCATAGATACATATTTATTCCTATAGTCGTTTTTTCCTCTTCATTAATTATGGAGCAACTAACTTGAAGTTTTAGCTCTTCTTCAGATTTTTTAATTATTATTTTTACATTTTTTTATAATTTCTTATTATTATTGTATTATTTTTTTAATTTTTCTAAGGCTCCAGAATAGAGGAAATTCAGTATTTTCTAACAAATAAGTCTGCAAAAAGATCCTAAAATTTCTAAACTGATATTAGTAACCTCCATTTTCCCTTAACCTCCCTTTTCCACCCGTAAAAGACAAGGAATACATTATATTTCTAGGACGACAACGTTCACAGTCTCTTCATTTACTATCGATAAATATTATCTAGAGAGAGAAAGATACTACTCGTAGGTAAATACAACTACGCAACCATGATGACGATGATGTCCATCTGGCACGTCTGATGATCAACATACGCCTACTTTCTTACTTGTTCCGTGATAATCATGGTTACAATCACTTTTACGGAAAAATGTTACGTTCGTTAAACAATTTGAATTATGGCAAGTATGTATGGATGTTTGTAACAAGAAATGAATAACGGATAACGGAATAACAGAACAACGGAACAACGCCACAACGAACAACGGACAAATACTAACAATATCACGCTTAACATAAACAGATTTTTATTCGTGTAACAACAATCCGCCACCCTTCATTTCTCACCTCATTGCCATTAATCCTACTTTAAATCTGTCATAAACTTTATGACACTTTCTTACGTACTTCGTATGTACAGCTCTTAAAAAAATTTACATGTTGCTGAAATTTGACTTTCCCATTCATTCATTCATTCATTAATTCATTCATTCATACATGTATGTATGCATGGTATGTGTGTGTATGTAATTGTAAGCGTTTGTAAAGATAAAGTATTTGTATGAGAGATTTTAGCGATATATGTATGCACGAATGTGAACGAATAAAAAGGAAATAAAATCGAAAACTAACCAAAAATTTGGCCGTAAATTTGTGTGTTTTAGTTTAATAGCAGTACCTACATATATACATACATACATACTTACGATCATACATACGTAACTCATCTGATTGTGAGTATCTTGACCTTGGTTGCATTTACGTTAAAATTGATTTTATTAAATGCGTGATCTCCAACAGACATAATAGACAGATAAAACTGCAAGCGCAGACATTTCAGTTGGCAACACTGACTATAACGACTCTGACTGCGACTCTGACTGCAACTCTGAATCGGACTTCCAGCTTCAACTTCGCATCCAACACTATTTACTGGCTATAAACTAACAATATAGTTTGCGCCGGCTAGTTTCGGCCGGCTCGTCGCCGTCGTCGTTGTTGTCAATTAAAAGGAAAAATCCTAACTTTAAAATTATAGCTTGTATCGGCATCGCATCACATCGCATCGCATCGCATTTTCTGTGATATTTTTTTTGCCTTTGCGTCTCTCTCTCTCTCTTACATACTTACTTTCACTTTCTTAACTCATTATCATTCACAATATTTACACTAGTAGTAAATGTTGTTTTTTTTGCGGTTTACTTAATTTTTAACTGCTACAAAATGTTAACAACATGATCTTGTTGCTTGCGCTATTGTTATTGCTATTGACTGATATTTGAAATAGCCGTTGGCGTTTCGTTGATTGTTCAACAGCAATCGTGTGTTCTTTTTTTTTTGCTGCTTCTTCTTTAGTGTCGTATCGTGTGTTTGTTGTAGAATTTCGGTTTTTCATGATCGTCTGTCTCTCTGTCTGTCTTGCCTGAGTGCAATCATTCAAATTTCTGCTCTGCTGTTTCAAACCATGCAACATGTTGCATTTTAATGTGATATTCTTTCTCAATTTTGCAACAAATGCAAATCCGTGCAAATCTGTCTGCGACCACTTCTTTCTTGTCGTCTGTCCTCATCGTCATCATCACTGCGCCTGCTCCTCATGCACAATAAGCCGGTCATCGTCGCAGCCATCACCATCACCATCGCCATCTTACCAACGCCATCTCAGTGATGGATAGTTAGGAGTTGCGATGCGATGGATAGATGTATGAATGGATGGATGAATGAATGAATGAATGGTTGTTTGGGCTGGTTGGCTGGATGGATGGATGGCCAGTTAAATATATACCATGCACACATACCATACAGAAATAATATGAAAAGTTAAAAACGAGGCACATAAAGCAATGATGGACAGTTAGATAAAGCGATTGACTGAAGATTAAAGACTGAATGAGGAGGCGACTGAATGACTGGATTGTTAGATGTAATGGCTAAATGGTTAAATGGCTAAATGGTTGGTTCATTTATTATTACTTTCTGCGAAGATTTACTTGTAATTTATTTGATTTTTTATGCGATAGACGATGACGACGATGACGACGATGACGATGACGACAACGCCGGCCTTTCAGTCTATGTCGTCCGTTGGCTTGTTAGATTGAGTAATGAGCTTTCGTTTGAGTTGTCGATCAGTGTTTGATCAGCAGTCAAAATGTTGCAGTTGAAATATTAATAAATTATTTCAATGGAACGAAGGAACGCATGGGTTTTTCTTGCTATGATTAATTGCCAATGATGACCAGGGACGACAATTGCGGTCTGTCTGCTGTGCTGACTGAAGTCAAGCTTTTAGGATCGTATCGTTTAGTATAGTGTCGTATCCTTCAATGAAGTTGTAAATGTAAAATTATGCTGATTGTGGTACAAATTAACAAAGATCTGTTAACAAACGCTCATATCGACATCTTATAATTAATGACTCTTAAAAGGTTAAAGAGGTAACAACTCTATTTAAGGTGGAGCAGTCAGTCAGTCTATTCAAACCACGGCCCACACCATGGATAATGGAAGTGAGTCATCCTGTGATCATTTCACAGAGTTAACAACTCATCTGTTGAAATTATAGTATGCTATAAATAAAAAATATTATTCAATAAAAACGATTTTTGTACACATTTCATTCATAAACATGATGATAAAACGCTGTTCTATTACTTTCCTGAAGCCATCAATCTTACAGCTGTGTGAAAAACTCTGCGAGAATAAGCTCACATTAAATTAAAATCCATATTTGTCATTTAGACAAAACGTAGAAACTATTTTTCTTTTAAACAAATCGATGTAGGTCGTTTTTGTATAATCGCTTCCATCCTGAGTGATTTTCTTGAGATTCCAAAACATTTCTCTGCAAGACTACTCACTAAAATTGCAAACTCTTCTTTGCGATAAAGTAAAAATAGCTGAAAACGGCTTCATTCATTCTTCTTTTGTAAACGCCATGTTTGTGGTTACTTCTTATAACTAACCATTTGCGACTAATTTCCAAATGTCTGAGCTGAAAACTCTCGGAAACTTTCGTACTCGTCTCTTGGAATTCAAGACGATAAAGACGAGGCAAGACAAAAACGCCAATTATTCCATCTCAGGCACTTCATCTCAGCACTCAGTGGCTAACTTGAAAACACATGTTTTCAGAGTGGCTTGACGTAGCAATTCTTGAGAGTCGACAGCTTTTCAAGAATGCGTACCACATGTTTTAAAAAAAAAAACAAACTATCGAAGAGCAATGAGCTCTTTTTATCCGGTGAATACTGAGTGGATTAGTGCATAAGACTTTGCTTGAAGTTCCCAAATTTATAATTAAAAGTTGTTTGTAAAATATGATCAAATCAAACTGAGTACTTGGCCTGTCAAACAATTTCGGCAAAAAAAGTCTTCTAATTTTTCTCAGTTCAGTTTAGTTGAACAATTTTAGGAGGTTCGCCTTTCCTCGCATGAAAGAAATAATCGAAAAAATTAATAGATCTATAGTGAAAATATAAGAAAAACGGGAGAGAGAAAAGTAATTTTAATAAAAATACTGAATTTCATAAGTTTTAAAAAGTCTTTTAACTGAACAAGGATTTTTTAAGTTCAAAAGGGCTCTTTTTAAGTTTAAAGGGGATATTTTTAGGTATAAAAGGAATATTTTTAAGTTTTAAAGGAACCTTTTTTAATTTTTTCAGGTATAAAAAAGGCCTTTTTATTTCAAAAAGGGTCTTTTTAACTTCAAAAGGGCTCTTTTAAGTTTAAAGGAGATATTTTGAGGTATAAAAGGGGCCGCTTTTTATTGAAAAAGGATCTTTTTAAGTTTAAGAGGGATATTTTTCAGTTTTAAGGAAGCTTTTTAAGTTTAAATGGGAAATTTTGAGGTAGAAAAAAAGCCTTTTTATACCCTACACCCGAAGGGATGAGGGTATATTCACTTTGTTCTTCCGTTTGTAACGCATTAAAGGAGGCGTGGCAGGTATAGAAAAGTATATATATTCTGGCTCAGAATCACCTCCTGATTCGATTTAGCCATGTCCGTCCGTCTGTCTGTCTGTCTGTCTGTCTGTAGAAATCACGATTACGGGAGAACGAATAAAGCTATCGCCATGAAATTTGGCACGAATATACTTTGTCATCATAGGCTGTTTGGTATTGAAAATGAGGAAAATCGGATTAGTGCCACGCCTACTTTTAATAGCAAATGTGAATTTTCCCATGCTTATAGCTCAATTTCTCAGCTTGTAGAGCGAATATAAAGCTAAAATTTTTTCCCCGAGTCCACCTTCTTAGACTAAAATATATTCTGAAAAATGGGCGTGACACGCCCACTTATATAGTATACCATATAATGAGATGTTTGGTAGGAAAAACGGTGTTGTAGACGAGTTAATAGATAAAAATTTGCTCACTGTAAATTAAAAAAAAGTAGGTGTCACCCGCCCACTTTTTATCACCTCGACAGATGCGGGTGTAGGGTATATGAGCTTCGGCCAGGCCGAAGATAACGCTCTTACTTGTTTAATTTAAAACAGATATTTTTAATTTCAAAAGGGCTCTTTTAAGTTTAAAGGAGACATTTTGATATATAAAAGGGGTCTTTTTGATTCAAACAGTATATTTTTAACTTCAAAAAGGGCTCTTTTTAAGTTCAAAAGGGCTCCTTTAAGGTATTAAAGGCATCTTTTGAGGTATAAAAGGAACGTTTTTTAGTTTTAACGAAACCTTTTTAAGTTTAAAGGGGACATTTTGAGGTATAAAAGGGACCAAAACGGATATTTTTAACTCCAAAAGAGTTCTTTTATGTTTAAAGGGGATATTTTGAGGTATAAAAGGAATCTTTTGAAGTTTTAAAGGAACCTTTTTAAGTTTAAGGGGACACTTTAAGGTATAAAAGGGTCATTTTTTAATTAAAAACAGATATTTTTAACTTCAAAAGGGCTGTTTTATTTTAAAAGGAGAGATTTTAAGTTATAAAAGGGGACTTTTATGATTAAAAAAATATTTTTAACATCAAAAGGGCTTTTTTTTAAGTTCAAAAGGTCCCTTTATATAAAAGTCCTAAATATAAAAGACACCACTTTCAGTTTAAAAGCGAACAATCCTGATGACGGAGTCCTTCTTAGGCTTAAAAGAGAGCTTCCTACGGATATTGGACGAAATGTGCCACAGTTAACTTTAATTAACACTAAAATCATTCAAATTTATGATCGCCCCGAACTGGAGAAAGCATATGCTATAAACACATATGATCGGTAGTTACGATACGATACGATACGGTATCGGTACGTACTACAATGATTATGATTTACATTTTATCGATGTCCGATCTCTTTACTTTTTCTACCTTTTGTCTAAATGGAAGAAAGAAAAAACATGCTTTTGGTCGCCTAAACAGTAAAAAAAGCCGCAGCCGATGATTACAGCTATGTTGGTGTGGTAGCCTTGGGCGAGGCGGCAACGAAAACAATTAAAGTCTACCACCCACGAAAGATAATGTGATGTTTTTTTGGTTGATTGTTTCATTTCTCCCTCCCTCCCTCCCTCTCCCCACCCCTTCCTCCTATCTCACTCTTTCAGCGTATCAACATCAACAACGACATAACAACTCTTGATAACCATAATGGTTAATATCGTTATCGCTTCAGTGTTAATATTCTGCAACAAGTTTCACTTTTACTCTTGAATAGATTGAAATTTTAATAAACTTCTACGTTGGCGTTGACATTATTTATTGTTATAAATGATGTCGGCTTTTCTTTCTCGTCTCGAGTGCAATCAAATCGAATAAAAGCCAGCAAAAAAGGCTGAAAATAAATAAAAGCCTTAAAAGGATGTTTTGCGCTCCAAAGTGGAGCTGAAATAGTAGTAGGAATTTTCCAGGTGAACACAAACACACACACACACGCACGATCGATCATACAGCAACACCTCGTCTCACTAGTGGTGAATGTTGAAAAAGTAATCCTCACGGATTGAGCTGAGCTGAGCTGAGCGGCGGGAAAATTTAGAAAGTACATAAAATGAGTTGAGGAAAAAAAAACTATTAAAAAAAACACAACAAAAACAAAAGCAGCACAAAAGCCAAAAACCAAAAAAAGTACTAAAAAAATATTAAAAAACAAAACTAAAAAAAAACAAATAAAATAAGTACATACTCGCATAAAACAAAATTTAAAAATGTATCTACATGAATCTCGTGGGTTGGTCGGTCGGTCGTTTTATTTATTGAACGACGACGATGGTTGGTGTTTACTGTGGTGATGATGATGATGATGACGATGGTAGTCTTCAAAAAAGCCTGTGTGTTTCCTTTTTTTTTCAAAATCGGCAACTGATACCCTTAAGGCGTATGGGCGCACACACACACACACAAACTCCCATGCCCATACTGCGATCTAATAATAGCCGCGAAAATGGGGAGGGCTTTTGATCTTGGTGCCAGGAAGTTACAGGAAGACATGATTATGTCGGACATTTGCAATATATTTCATTGCTTTGTTTGAGGTCGATCGACTTTAATGCTTATCGAAAAGAGCATTTTCCTTCACAGGAGAAGCAAAGAAGAACGACATTTCGACATTTCGACATTTACGTACGTACGACAATCAATTCAATTTTTGTTTGCATTAACTGCGAAAAAGGGGAAAATAAAATACGGAACGTCATCGCAAATCCCAAAAAATACTACCTAAAAACGTAAGTACCGTGCGCTATATGTAGACGAGTATGACTCCGAGTATGAGTACCAGGAATTACCATCGAATCCGATAACTCTAAGTGCATGAGCGATAATTGTGTGTGCGAGGTCTGGCAGAAGGTTATGACTTAAACGGTGGTAAGTCGATATTTTTATGATGCTTATGAACGGCGTGTTTGGACCATCTGGTATTGATATTCTTTCTTATGGAAGCCGCCGCTGGATCGCGCCGCTTTTTAACAAAAAGATGCATAAATTATAAGCTACGCTTTTATTGGAGTTGCATTTTTTTATTCAACTTTTTGATGATATAAATCATTAAAAATTACTGTTAGGCAGGCAGCTTTGGCTTAATCGTGACACGTTACATAATAAATTTTTGTCACTAAAACTTTCTCACAACATTCTCAAACATAATAAATTTTTTATCACTTAAACTTTAAAATACTTTAAAGACTTAAAAAAATGCAGAAATATGATAAAAGAATTCGTTATAAATAAAGGAATTTAATTATGAAATTTCTTAAAAATATCTTTTACTGATTTACTATAGAGATACATGCATGGTATTTAAATATGGCATTTTATCGACAAGTTCAGTTGAGAAATTAAACTATTCTATTCGCAGTAATTAAGACCACCAAAGCCATTAGTACGAGTAAAACAAAATAAATTTAACGAATAATAACAAGAACATTGTTGTAAATAAAAAGTAATACAAATAGAAATATTCTTTGTACTTTGAGACAAAACATGTCGATGGTAATCGATAAAATCTACAGATATGTATATAATATTGTATATAGAAGGAAGGAAGAAAGGAAAAAGAAAAATACAGATGATTAAATAATGTGTCATTGCGACGACTATAAAAAAATACTCTATACTATAAAGAAATACTATAAAAATTACTCTTGAATATTAATAGATTAAAACATTGTATAAATATTCAAGAGTAATTTTTATAATATTTAAATATGTCGGCAGATAAGAACACTGAAACTAAGCAATAAAAAAAAATTTTAAATCTAAAATTAAAAAAAAAATTTTAAATTAAAATTTTAAAAAATAAAATAACAAAAAAAAAATTAATATAAAGTTAAAATTAAAAAATAAAAAAATTAAAAAACAAATAAATCAATTAAAATTGTTACTAATCATATGAATTTAATAATTGTATTTACAAGAGATTACACGCCTTTTTTTATCCCATCAGATAAAACATTCGTCTACGTAGAAAGTACTCGTGGTATAGTTAGCACGAGTAAAGAACTAGCACACTGTTTGCGTACGTTTTTTTTTAGTGTAGTCACTTCAACAGCTTAATAAACAATTAAAGCTCTTATCAAATGTTAAATTTTTGCTTACGTAGTGAGAATGATACCGAGAAATTGTTTCACAATTAACATTCTTATAGCTACCCTACACCTATAGGAAAAGCCCTAACAATTTCTTCTACGGCTTGTAACACATCAGAGAAAGCGCGCTAAATACGAGTATATCAGCTTCAGGAAGACATAACTAGAAATAGCTTTTACCGAGCAAAAAGAGAGAGATAAGTCAAAAGTGTAAAGATTTCGTATGTACATATGTCGCTTAAATTCTTGCTTAAGAACTTTTTCAATCAGTCTAGTAAATGAAACTTTACAGTTCGACCTTATTGTGCTCATGTGCACGCACTCGTGTGTCCAAAAAGAGGCATTACTGATCGCCGCAGCTACTCTTTTTATAAAGAGTATAAGTAAAAATTTTAGGTATATACTTTATAAGCGTTTCAAGAGCATTTTTCAAGGTTCTTACAATTACTGAAAGTTTGACAACAAAAGGTTTATTACAATATTATTTTTTCGATTAAATAAATCCAAACTCAATCAACTATAAAAATTTAAAAATAGAAAATAAACAATAATAATTTATACTGAATTAACTTTTCGAAAAGCTACTAATCAGCAGCTACTGTTGTATGTTTCTTTTTATTCTTTTACTAATGAGTGCACACAAGTACACACGTATTTAGCATTGGCCTCGTTAAAATCGTATTAAACGCAAGAATAAAGCAGTTTTTTCCACAGATTTCGAAATTGAAATTGTGTGATGTATCGTATATTAATTAATGTGTGCTTTTAATAGAATATCATTTAAATTATAAAAAGTGCTAGTAGTTATGTTTTATTTTACACACTTTGCCTCCATTAAATTCTACATATCGCGAAACAAAAATTTTACATTTATTTTATGGATATATTATGCGATGTGAAAACACTACACTATCATATCAGTATTTTATAGAGATAAAGAATTTAATAGCTCATTTTTTCTAAGACTACGTGAACATTTCATAAAACATTTGAACATTTAGATAGAAGTTACTAAAGGGCTGTCATAGAAGCTTTCTTACTGCGCTCACTGTTTGATCCTTATTATCAGTGTACTTTGGCAAATCATCATGAATAGACTCAAGTTCTAACAACGCTATCGAATTATCCAAATAGACGACTTCGTGATCTTTATGGCGATCTCTATATAAAACTACTATCAGTTTTGGCAAAATAAAAACTTTCATGTACATAAATAAATATAATAAAGTACGATTATTCAACAAATATAGTATAAGAATAAAAGTAAACGTTTCTATGATAAACTTCTCTTGCAAAATAACTTTTCATTTCTGGCTTTTTTTCTGAATTTAACTTTGCATTTTCAAAAATTTGAAAATTAGAAATTACATTAGCTCCAAATATAATGTACATTATCTTTGTAACAAAAATTAATTTTATTCATTAACTAAATAAATTTAATGCAAGATACCTTTTCAAACACGATATTGCTTTTTCCATTATATTTCTTCTATGATATTTTCTTTTCCTTGCATTATTAATCATGTCATTTCATATCGTACTTACCCATTCTGATACTTCTTGTCATCCACTCGATCTTGCTGCAAAGGATTTAACGATTCTTCCTTTTCTTCGTTTTGGAAATGTGTTGACAGTTGTTCCTCCGTAGGCACACTATGGCCGGAGAGTTGTTGAGATTGTTGCTTTTCACTCGCACCTGGCGTTTCTTCGTTGGCCACTTCAGCTGTTTTATTAAAGGTCGCTTCGGCTATCGTTGCCGAAGACATGTCTTCAACTTTTGCCGACTGCTCCACGTATAAAAAATCGCGATCTCCCGGATCGATGTCTGTTTGCAAAACGTTCGACGATGGTACTGCATCGTCGTTGCTATCACTTAATTTTTTCACTTTTTTATAATTTGGCAATATTTTCTCTTGCGGACCAGCAGATGATTTAAATGTAAAACTATCATCAACCACTGGTGTGATGGTACCGTCAACGGCGCCGTCATCAACCCCTTCGACAGACACATCTGCAGCTGTCGGGAGGTATTCAACGTTTTCGGTTGCAACTACGAAGAATAAGAAGCAACTGCAAATACAAAGATACTTAGAAAACAGAAAAGATGATATAAAAAGCAGGAAGTTTGCTTCTTTACCTTGAAAACAATGTAATCCAAAAACAACTTCTCTTCATTAAGCAATAAAAATTAAAACTCATTTTGCATCTTTTTTCTTTTGGTTTTTAAAGCGGCCGAAGTCGAGGGACTAATTAGAATAAATACTATTTCTAATTTCTTTTCTGAATACTTTTGCAGACATTCAACTCACTGCTAGCTCTACCAAATTTTGATCTAATTTTCAACATTTTAATCGGCTTTTTTCACCACTCCACATAGATTTGTACCAAATCCTCGAGCTTAGGACACGCGGAAGGAAAAACGCTCGAAAATTATTAAAATTCTCCAATTAATTTCTCAAATAATTCAAATAATTTCGATTTTCGTTCTACACTCCGTCGCGCACTGAAAACAACCAACAAATAATTCTAGCTGAGAATCTGTCAAAATTCTTTAAAAGCAAACGGGTGAAAGTCAGTCCACGATATCAGCGCAACGGTACAAGTTTCGATTAGGGAAGTTTACATACCGTGAAGATTAATTACTAATAGAGTTTTCTTTTCTCGCCTAAAATCTAGACTCGTCGAGTTAAGAATAACTTATACATATTTTTATCTGCACTGAGAATAATGTTACTCTGTTACTCTGTTACCCTGTTTTGAGCTAAGAATAGAACGGAAAAAGGTCAGAACTTGGAAAAAGTGTTGACCGAGAACAAAATTCATAAGAATAAAAAACACCATAAGTTTAAATAATAGAAGAAAAAAATCGTTCTAAGAATCGCGAAGATCATCAGCTGTTCCATCTGATCATAAACCATTGAATATCGCATACAAAATATAATGCCGATAACGCAGTGCATTTCCAGTACAATGAAATAATGGCTTGCAACCCTAATTTCCGCTAAAAAATTTTTCATCCTGAGGATGCTAATTAGACAACCAAATTTAGCCGTTGAAAACATTTGGAACCGTATTTAAAAGTTTTACAGCAATTTGGCTGATATTTAGATTTCAGATAATCTTTAATTTACTATTGGTACTTTAGTTTCATTTAAAGTTGTTAAGGAACCACTATGAAACCATTTTACAGAAGTCATTAGAGCTAATAAACGACTTCTTGTTCTTGTCCTAATTTCTTTTTTGTTTTCATTGGACCATGCATACTGACCAATTGAAAAATTGTTTATAACAATATTTCGGAATCATGGCAACTCCTCTTCTACTAAAACTGCAATATCACAGAAAAATACGTGTCACTACATAGAAAGAAGGAACAAAACAAAGAACGATAGCACAGTGGACGGTATGCGTGCAGGATCCCATAATTTATAAAAAGAAGAAACATTTTTATTTTTTTCAAAACGCTTGCCGAAAACGTTAGAGGCATTTTTTTATGTTTTAGTTTAATTGAAATGGAAATCATAAATCCCTTTAAAATATATTGCAGTCAACGATTATCCACAGCAATGCTCAATATACTGTTTTTCCACCTTACGAATCAAATTCTTTAAAATTTATGCTCTAAATGGTTACAGGTTGGTTTTCAACATCACTAATGCGACAATCTGCCAGCTGGATCCAAGTAGAAAGTTTTCGTGCCAGTAAAATTGCACCAAAACGCTCAATCGGAAGGCGGATTCATTAAAAATGGACGACCTGGCTACAGCGAAGAATGAAAATGAAAATCTAAGGAAGATTCGTGGGCGCCTATTGCAATGGGAGGCAGAAGAAAACGGGTTGGCAGCACTCGGAGTGGAGCAGGAAGAGTATCTGCAAACCATTAATGCAATTTGGCAGGAGCAGGAGGTAAGAAAAAAATCTAGTCTAATCTTCTACTTAGAAAAAGCAGACAAGATGCTCTCTTTTTTCTCATTACAGCAGTTCCAATCCTTTGCAATCTGTGGAGACACTTCGGACAATTCTCCAACGCCAGTCATAAGCTCATCAGCGGAAGCAAATCTTGGTAGCGCATCCTTGCGCGATCTGCAAGACTTGCCGACGGGCCTAGAGAGTACCCATGACTTCTTGATGTGGTACGATCGTGTGCACTCGGAAATACATCAACACTGTGACGAAGCGTACTACAAGTATTTGCAGCAGCTGGAACTGCGCGGAAAGGAATGCAATCGCATACTGGAGCAAATCGATGTGGCCATGGAGAAGCTGCAAACACTGAATGTTCAGTATACACTGGTGGCGAACAAGACCAGCGCATTGAACACGGCCAGTGAACAGTTGATCGATGAACAGCAGAAACTCCAAGAACTGGGCGATGAAATTCAACGGCGCCTGCATTATTTTAATCAAGTGGAAGCGTTGCACCAACGACTACAATCACCCACGCTGTCGGTGGCCAGCGAATCATTTCGCGATTGCTTGAACAAAATCGATGCGTGCTTCGAATACTTAAGAGATAATGTAAGTAGCTCCTTTAAGAACGTATAAGTACGTTGCGGATGTATTTGCCAAGTTCTCATTACAGCCGAAATTTAAAGATTCGAGTGCTTTTATGGTTAAATACAAACATTGCCTGGCCAAAGCGATAGCCCTGATTAAAAACTATGTGAATACGATAATGTCGCTGGCTACTGAAGCAACGCTGCATCCCAAGCCACAACAACAAAACATCGACAACGCTAACACCACCACCACCACCACCACCACCACCGACGACTGCACTTCAACAGATGCTGCTTTTGCGCTTTTCTATGGAAAATATCAAAGTTGTTCCGCGAAGATTAAACGAGTCTCTCAAATGGTGGAGGAGCGTATACAGATTAGTCCGGAATACGAGCAACTACTTAATGATATTCAACAGAATTATTTAAATGAACGCGCCTCAATAATGTCGCCAGCTGTTAACAAGGCTATAATGGAATTGAAGGCTGCCAACAAGGGCGACCACTGCACCCTGATGAGAAGTACATGCGCTTTTCTGGTGAATGTTTGCCAGGATGAGCACCGCTTATTTTTCAATTTCTTTGCCATGCCCAGCGAGCAATTGAAGTAAGTGAAAAAGTGACAAAAGCTCAAGGCTCATCTCTTTGCTTTTCTCCTCTGCCGATTGTTTTTTAATTCAATGTGATTTCCTTCAGTTCTTATTTGGAAGGTTTATGTACCATACTCTACGATGCTATGCGCCCCTTTATAATACACATTAATCATCTGGAAACTCTGGCCGAAATATGTTCTATATTGAGAATAGAAATGCTGGAAGAGCACGTGCAGCAGAGTCGTAAGTGTTGGCGTGGTGTATATACCGTAGCCCGACGGGCGTGCCAAAAGAGAACGTTGTCGGCTTGATCGCGAGGTGTTTTTTTTTTTTCTATATTTCAGCTGAGTCCTTAGAAGCCTTCGCCAATACCGCCAATCAAATGCTGCAAGATGTTCAAGAACGTTTAGTTTTTCGTGCCCATTTGTATTTGCAGTCAGATATTTTAAATTATAATCCTTCTGGCGGCGATTTAGCATATCCGGATAAATTAGAAATGATGGAGGTTTGTGTGAAGATACTTCAAAACAATATGGCTTGAGTTTTTTATTTTTGTGTCTTTTTTGTGCTTAGAGCATTGCTTTGTCGTTACAAGAGCCTCCACAACTACGTCGTTCCGACTCGAGATCATCTCTGATATCGTGCGTCTCAAGCGCCATAGAAACCGACAGTGTCGACACGCAAACCTATAAATCGAGGAACATGAGTACGGATGTGGTGGTTTTTATTTCACAGCATCTTTTTTCTTTTATCCTTTGAATATTTTAGATTCTCCAGCGGACTTGCATGGCATGTGGTATCCCACCGTGCGTCGCACATTGGTCTGTTTATCGCGTCTGTATCGTTGTGTGGATAGACCTATTTTCCAGGGCCTCTCACAGGATGCGCTACGTCTGTGCATACAAAGTGTTTCAAAGGCGGCGATTAAAATAGCAGCAGCGAAGGTATGCGTGCGTTCGTCGGTTCTTCTTCATTTAAATAAAGCAATGTACCGATTGATGAAGGTTTTTTTCTCTCTGCCAGACGCCTATTGATGCTGAGCTCTTCGAAATCAAGCATCTGCTCATACTGCGCGAACAAATTGCCCCCTTTCGTGTCGATTTTACCGTTAAAGAGACTTCACTTGACTTTAGCAAAGTAAAGACGGCCGCCTTCGGGCTGTTGCAGAAGCGCAAGCAACTCTTTTCCATGGGCAGCAATAACGCTCTCTTGGAATTTCTGCTCGAAGGGACACCGCAAATAAAGGAACATCTGTTGGATTCACGCAAAGAAGTTGACCGTCAGCTGAAAACGGTTTGTGAACAGTTTATAAGAGATTCGGTGGAAATGTTGGTGGGGCCGTTGACCACATTCTTAGACAAAGCTCAGAGCATACTAACAGCGGCAGACACAACAGCAGCAGCAGCAGCTTCCAATTCAAACACTGAAAAGTCAACTCCTGCCAGAGTCAACTATTCCTTACGTCAATCCGCTTGGGCAGCGCCGCAGCAGATCAGTAGCGTAATACAAGAAACGCAACGTTTGATCAAGAGCAAATTGCCTTCGCTGCAACGTTCCATGCAGCTTTATTTAAGTAATCGTGATACAGAATTCATTATTTTTAGACCCATCAGAGTACGTTTGTGTTCACTCTGAATTATGGAATATATCGTATTATTTACTTCTGTTGTTTCTCTTGCAGAATAACATTATTCAGACTTTTGTTAAACTCGAACAATTACTTAGCGGCAATGGTTATACCAATGACGACATGATCATCACTAGCTGCCCCTCCGCCGAGCAGGTCTCTATTCTACTTTCCAGCGCTAGCATTTTGGCCACGGAAGGGATTGCTAACTTTTCGGCGGCAGCACAACGCAAAATAAGCACTTCTTCCAATGAGAGCATTGCATTAAATCCATCGATGGCTGCTGCAGCCGCAACGAATGTGAGCACGGCGGTGGCGGCGGCAAGAAAACTGAGCTATGATAAGAGCAACAAACACTCTTTTGAAACTCATCTTCCGACACAAATAATGGAGAATCTAACTGAAGTGCCGGAGCCCAATAGTTCGGCGGCATCGCCCGCAACCATATCTCCATCGCCAACGGCCGATGAGTTTGGAGCTCGCGAGGAAGAAGAAGAAGAAAGGGAAGAGACACCTAAAGCTGAGGGAATGAACACGTCAGCGGCAGCCGGTACGTGATGGAATGCATCGAAAGTGAATTTAAATTATAGAAATAAATAAGTGGGGTTTTTCGGCGCTTTAGGCCGCAAACGAAACAAAGGCAAATCATTATTTCTCTACTAAATTTTTATATTTATTTTATTTCATTATCTACTATGTATTTTGTTAACGCTTAATAAAAGACAGTTGAAACGCAATTGGCCATAATTTAACATACAAAATCAAAATAAATCAAATATTACAAAAGTATTTATGTATAATTAACAGCTTTAGATTTAAACAAAAAAAAAAAAAATAGTTAATGACTTAATAATAATAATAAAGCAACTTTCGTCATAAGAAATCATGGGTTAATTGTTTAAAGCGTTTAAAACTTTGTGAGACTGCAGCGGAATTAATTTTAATCCTTGTACATACATATTTTTTTAAGCACCTACTTTTTAAACTATTAACAATATTTAATTAAGGCCCTTCCTACACAACTACATGCTAATTATTAATGTTAAAATATGCATTTGAGAGGCTAATTCTAGTTTGCCACGCCACGCGCATCTACGAGGGATGTGCGCATAGGCCATGGGCCCACCCACGCTTCCTCAACAGTGATTAGTTAAAAAGACAATGTCGAACCTAATTATTACTATCAACGAATTGTGCTATTAAATGTTTGTATTGTGATACCGAGAGAGTTACGAGCTACGATAGCGAACACTTATCCTTGCCGCTTGTCGTCGGCTGCGCGCCAACACGTCCGCCCACAGAAACCCGAGCATTGGTCTGTTGTGCTTCTGCCTCTGCTGCGGCGGCCGCTTCGTTGCGCCGATTCCGATCAGCAGACTCATCTAATTCTATGATAGACAATGCCAAAGCGCGTGCCAGTGCTTCATCTTCAGACTTTTGGGGGGAAAAATGTTCCACTTAACACTTCAAGAGCTGTCTATTCTGACTTTTATCATACTTACAATGTTTCCTTGTATGGTTTCCACTTGATGTGTATTAGTGCTCAATGTCGTAGCGGTAGAACCAGCTCCAGCTACTCGCGCAACAGCTACGTTCGGTTTGGGATTTGCATTAAAAAGGGTTGTCGGTTTATTAGTGCGACGATATTCAGCTGCATTGCTAAATATGAAAAATACAACTTAAAAATCATAAAATTATCATCAGTCCATCTTGTAATTACGCTGCCAATGCTCGCTGCTCTGCATCACCAACACTAGGTTTAATTGCCACGCCCATAGTATTACCGTTCGTCCTCTTTTTGCAATCATGATCGCTTGCGTGTCGATGACGCAAACAAAAGTTCTGGTAACACTGACTACACGTCACCGGAATCAATTCCTTACGCTTGCAATTCTTGTAACTGCAATGATTTGTGAAAACCTTTTGCGAATCTGATTTACATTGTTTGTCAATGTGTTGGCCCACGGTGATGTCAGGTGCCATTCCTGGCGGTGTTGGCACCGGCTCGCTGCATAAAGGACATACGGGCACTTGTACGTCTTTGCGATGAGCACCTGGACAGGCATGACGTTTATAGTTGAAATGCGCTGAGCAGAATACTTTATCACAGGAATCGCATTTCATGGGTAAAAAGTCTAAAATGATCATAATCATTTATGGTTGGCTGGTTGTGTCTCATGCTCTTTTACTGTCTTACCCAATCTATTGCAAGTTGCCTCGCTGCAATGTTGTCCAATATGAGGAAATTCCATTTTCAAGGGCTTTAATGAACTAAACTAAAATACTTTCCTCAACTACTATTTGGTTGCAGTACAGCACTTGTTCTAGTAGCTTCCCGAATTTTTTTTTTGCTGGAATCTAATTATAAGTTAGAAATTAAAATAAGGAATGACAACACAAAACGAGAAAATCTAAAACTATTAAGCAGATTACGAATATTTCATGTGGAATGTTAATGACGAAATGTCATTCCAACGAAAACGGTTAATATTTATATATTAATCCATAATTAGTATTCCCCGTATTTTTATCATTGCCAGATTGGATAGTAAGATATAAAAATGCCTTATTTTCATATTAGCCGTGCTTATTTATGACTCGTTTACACGTGCGACGGTCGCATACGACGAATTGCACTTTCATGTTCACAAACAATTCACATTATTGTGACGAGACGCAGTGTTATTGCTGGTAAAGCCGACGTCATGCCCTAAACACAACAAGAACTGCAACTGAACTGCAACTGCAAATACGGTCAAGCTCTGTCCGAGAAACACAACCATAACGGCAACTGCAACAACAAACACACACAAGAATAACAAGAACAACTACAACAATACGGAATACGCAAAATGCAGTTGTCAAAATAAAATTAGCTCGACTGCGAACTGCAAGAATCAAAACTGCAAAGGGGAAATAAAACTTTTTTCTCGTTTCCCATAAGGCCCATGTAAATTTTGACAGTTAAAAAATGCAGTTCGCAGTTGCAGTTCTTGTTGTGTTTAGGGCATCAGACAGAACGTTTTTATTTGTTGTTGTATTACATTACAAACGTGTCGCGTTCTGTCTGACATGCTTATGGGATTTCTGTATAATACAACCGGGCGTTAAAATCGCGGCGTTAAAATCGCGTTCTGTCTGAACGCAGCTTAAGCAAACAACAAATTTGAAGAAGCATCTGACGTGAAACATTTGAAACATTTGCTGAAGTCAAGTGAAAACTTCTTAACGGTGAAATCGACACAAAAGGGGGCGATTTCTTCATGAAGTATGAGCAGATGCTTGATTCAAAACATTTCCTATTTGGACTACTCTTTTACAGTAAAAGAAACTATCACAATAAACGAACGAAACTGATTTTTTAGATCAATTAAAACGGTGGGGGACGTCAACGACTTGAGAACGTCAAACACTATTTGACATTAAATTACAACAACTAAAAACAGCTTCAGCTTTTTACATATTTATATTTTTCGCGCTCTTTTTTGTTCGAATTCAGTAAAGCTGCGTACAAACAGAATGCGTAAATTTTGTCGGATGCGTACGGAGCCGTTGTATTACACAGAATTCAATGGAGCTGTACAGACAGAGAAAAAACGTTGTTTACATACGGAACGACAAAAAATACGGAGTCGGATGCGTTGTGAAAATTTACAAAATGTCCTACTGGTGTTAGTGTTTTGTGGGTGTGTGAGTTCATTTCTACAATTTTTGGAGTTGCCAGAGTTCAGATTACCAGTTATTGTTAGACAGTTGAAAGTTTGAAGGAAAAACTTTCCAAAAAATTAACCTTTTCTGTAAATATGGCACCTTGCTCTCGATAGATAAACAAACACGTTTTGTGTCGCATCATGTTCTGTTCGTACACCAAAACGGAGTCCGACAAAATCTTGTCGGAGTACGACAAAATTTACGCATTCTGTTTGTACGCAGCTTAAGCACATATGACGCTTCCTCGGCTGATTTCTTTCGAAAAGTGGGAAATTATTTAAATATCCCTATATCCTCGATAGAAGCCTGCAAAACCTGGGCTTTCAATTTTGTATGGAGAAAGCCTATCCAGTTCATTAAAAAACAGCTATAATTAATACAATAATAAATAAGTACAAGTAGAGTTTTTGTACTTTTATACACACTTTTCGTTTTTAAAAAGAAATTAACTAAGTTCAAGGCTAAAGAATAACTCCAATAATATTTTAGCTCTAACATATTTCGCACGGAGAATGGATGTTTAAAATTTAATGATATAGGAAAGCTAAACAAAAGATATACTTGTGGCTAACATTGTTTGTCGCCATGATCATATTGGTTTTTCGTTGGAACCAAACTGGTTAAACGATAACCCTAATTATTATTAAACGCGAATGCTAGTCTAACATGAAAAATAAGTCATGTGTCCCCGTGTAATACCTATCACACAAGCCCCTCAATTCTTGTTGCGGGATTTCTATGTCCCAATGATTTCTTAATTTTATAATTTTACTGATTTACCAATGAAAACTAAATCCAAAGAGAATTTATTCTATATTTTACTTATAATAATTGGTAAACCATGAATTTAATATACTTATGTACATACATAATTAAAATTCTACTTAGCATGTAGAAGATTTCACATATTCAAAGTTCTTTTACTAAAACGGCCATTTTAATTTTTATTTATCAAAAAGCAAGGGAACAAATTCTTCCCTTTTAGGGTTAGAAAAATTTCCTTGCGTCGCCCACATTGTACTTCGCCGCAACAAACGAACGCCAGTCGAAAAGAGAATGCTCAACGAGTTAGTTTATTGTGCCGCGTAGAAAAAACGACGTTTATAAAAAGATACATATAAAGTTATAGAAATTCAAGAAATATAAAAGGTGTTGGCTACAGGACGCTTTATAAAAAGGTGCGATTGGAACTAAAAAGAAATTTATTTAAAATTGAATATACATAAGTGAATAATAAATTGTAGATAGTAGCATAATTACCAGCGATATGCTTGCTGTTTGAGTCAAACAATTTGGAAGGAATGAATAATAGCATGAAAAAGACGCTTCACACAAAAATCACTCAAATAAAAAGAGTGAAATACAGCCCCAGCGCAAAGAAATAGAAATATGTATATAAACTGCACGCCGCCAACTATATACAATTGTGCAAATTTGTTCTTTTAAAGCGAAGTGCATAAAAGATTCTGGAAATTGGTGCCTTTTTAACCAATTATATTGATATGATTTATTAGTTTTTTAGCGGTCTTTTTGGGGTTTGTATACGAGTATATATGCATAGGGCGGCGCGAATGAGGGTATATTTGTTAAGAGTTTCAGTGACGAAAGCCGACTATTACCAATTGAGACTTAGCACCATTTGAACATCTTATATATATTTCTTGAATGTACATACTTGCTAAATAATTTGTGCTATTTATATATGTATTTTAATTTTTTCAATATTAAAATGTCTAAAGTGGGTGTGGTTCTCTTGTTTCTAGATTCAAAACAACAACAACAACATAGTCGGTGTATAAAAAACAAGGATTATATACATACATACATATTTTGAATTTGATTTGGGAAGAATTGTTGGTAAGTTTTCAACGAAGAATAACTGAAGAAAAAACTCTTTAAATAACTTAAGCATAAGCACTTCGGTTATTCTGTCTGCCAATTAATGACATAATTGTTATGCTTTAGTTGCAAGAATCCAAAAATTGTATGGTTATAATTATTCCACCAAAAGTACGGACGATGGATCATCGTCCATTCCAAAAGCTAGCCTTTAAGGCGATATGCCTTTTTGGGAATTGTAAGAAGAAAGAATCGGTACACTGCGTACTCACTTCCTGCTGTTTATTTCTTTAAAAATTTACATTAATCTTCTCTAAACAGTTGATGATCTGACAAATAGTTTTGAGTTCAATACTAAAGATATAATGAAAGAAGACAGTGAGTGTGTCCTTAAGGAGCGACAAGTTCTTTTGACCCAAAGAACTTTAAATGCTTTAAATTTAGTTAACCTCAATCAAAACCTACAAAACAACTCCTTTCAGTAGCAACAAAAATTTCTTGAAATACATTTTTCTTTTCATTACAAGTCAATTAAATTCCTTTTTCTGTTAAAGATATATGATTTATAAAAGAAGAAAAAAGTCGTGTAGGCTGGAAAGTTTTTATTTCTGCATGCCCTCCCCCGCCCCAAGTGAACGAGACGAGTCGAGCCGAGCATTCATTTGCAACAAGTAACAAAAAGATAGAATAGCAAACATAAAGAAATGAACAACAGGAAACATTGCTGAAAAAGGCGTCTTCTTCTTCAGTGAGCACGGAGACAATCAACCAGACAGAAGACTATTCATTTGGAATTGAGCAGAGTAGTTGTTTCTGTTGTTGTTGCTGCTGTTGTTATCGTCGTCCTACACTGAGTGTAAGCACAAACAGTATCATCGTAACTCTGTAGAGTAGAGAATTAAATACAAAGTAAAAGTGTGAACACCACCACCAACACCACAAACACCACCACCACGATCACTACTACAATAAATACAAGTTCTTTAGCACATGATTGCAATGAAGAAAAACCCAAAAACAGGATAAGATAAGCCTGCCTACCAAGCCAGCGTCGTGGTGAGGTTCGTTCGATACTGTGTGTGCACATCCTCCATTTCATCCACATCCATCCAGCGAACATTCTATTTTTAGGAAGCATACATAGCCATCGTCACACTGTATCACTGCGAAGCGAACCGAACCGAACCGAACGAAGCCTTTAAATGCATAAATGCAAAGGCGCAAAACAAGTTTCTACAAACTAGTTTGTTTCGCCGGTCAAACGACTTATGGCCTTACTTCATCAGCACCGGCAGCAGTAGCTCCAGCAGTGAAAGGATTTAAAAACTTTAAAGCAAAATATAAAAACAAAAAAAAACTATAGCACCATCAAAAAGTTAAGAGCTGAAGTTGTGTGTAGGCAGCTGTGCCTCAGGAAAGCATTGATTGAGATGAGGAAGAACCAATGCGGCTCTGATCTGAACTCTGCCACACAAAATGTCGCTCACCCACGTTTCCTTAAAGATTTGATTCGTCAAGAAAACAAAAAACAGAGAGAAATGTCAGTATTAAAATGTTAACGACCCACAAATAAATTGTCTACTCCCTCGGTCGTCATTTTCGCAATTGTCGCAATTACCATTGCCGGGCGGCCGGCCTGCCTGCCTGCACCCGATCAGACTGGACGGGACAGGGACAAGGGTTGATGCATTTGATTATTGGATATGGACTGTTTGCTCTGGGGCCTGACGAAGAAATCGTCATGTTGTGATTGTTTTATCTCCGTTCTGTCACTCTTAGGCACTTATTCTTTCATTGGTTTCAGGCATTTCGCAATTTATTATCGTATCTTTACAAGGGTCGCCTAAAGTATTACTTATTACAAGTCGAGAAAGTCAGCAACAATGATAACAAAACTCATGAAACAATTTCTTATCTTTTAGGCAAAATATTGTATGCATTTATTTATACACAAGCAAGTAATTATAGTCGATGGATGTCCTTCAGTTTTATATATGTACCATCCGTCGCGCACTATACAATTCATGTTTTTTAATTGCCTGACGGACGGACGACCCTCACAACCGACAACCGATGCCAGTTTTTCTCTTCTTTTAATCGTCTGCCCAATTGATTTTCATCTTTTTATGGCTTCCTTATATTTTGACCTTTTCAAATAAATCGTTAAAGCCGGCATAAGCGGCAGACAATAAAGTTTTAAGAAGCCAAATAAGTAGCACATTTTCAGAATTAAGAAGTAAGTACAGAGTCATTAAAATGACAAAATTGTCGTCTACTAGAAGAGAATAACACAGAGAAAGAGAGACGCTACATGCATTTTTGTCTTTTAAGTAGTAGACGCTGTAACTGAGTACTTAGTTTCTTTTGAAAACGTCAGTGCAGGACCTGTTTTAATTTGAAAATGGAGAACCTTTAAAGAGAAAGATCGTAAAAGCGGCCTCGTTAAAATAGATTTAGTTGATTACGGTTAGACGGATTAATATTGTAAAACGTTCGGTAATATATATATTTAATTGATTGTGGATAGACGGATTTATATTTTAAAACCTTCGGTAAAAAATATTTAGTTGATTACGGATAGACGTATTAATTTTGTAAGAGTTTTTTTGTACAAAAGAGATTTTGATTCATATACATAAATCAGAAGGAAAACTGAAGTGAGCCCACGAATTACTGCAGATTGTCTGGAAATATTAATATGCTTTTTATTATTCAACTATTTTAGTTTTATATACAAGTTTTTATAGTGAAAAAATGGGAACATTTTAACCTAGAGTTATACAAAAATTTTGGTTATTCCGAGAAAACCCAAGAAAGGCGAATATAAGAACTATTCTTGATCTGTTATTTTTCATTATTTATAATTATGCGGGGGGAGCAGCTAAATTTCTATAATTCGAACACCAGAAGGACTCAAACTTGTCCATTAAAATAACAGAGAACCAAGTTTCTGTTTTTTCTACATTTTTGGAAAACATTTCAACATTTTTAGTTTTTTTCATTCAACATTTTTGGGAAAAAATCCAGAATAGCCAAAGCTAGTCATGAATTGTATTACGCATTGGCAAGGCCCAACATTTAGGGATATTTTTAGTTGCAGTGCCCAATGATGCAACTAAAGTTTTAAAAGTGACATATTAACCCAGACTACATTATTTCCGATTGTAAATGAGAATAAGTCAAGTTTACATAAGAATACGTCAATTGAAAATGCGATTTTTCCATATGAAAATGAGAATAGGTCAATTGAAAATGAGATTTTCCATACGAAAATGAGAATAAAATAAATGTAAATGAGATTTTCCATATGGAAATGAGAATAGGTCAATTAAAAATGAGATTTTCCATATGGAAATGAGAAAATCTCCATAGGTCAATAGGAGATAGGTCATAGGTCATAAGAGATAGGTCAATTGAAGATCAGATTTTCCATATGAAAATGAGAATAGAACAAATGTAAATGAGAGAAGATCAAGTGGAAATGAGAATAGAACAGAAGTAAACGAGATTTTCCATATGAAAATGAGAATGGAACAAATGTAAATTAGATTTTCCATATGGAAATGAGAATAGGTCAATTAAAAATGAGATTTTCCATATGAAAATGAGAATGGAACAAATGTAAATTAGATTTTTCATATGGAAATGAGAATAGGTCAATTAAAAATGAGATTTTCCATATGGAAATGAGAAAATCTTCATAGGTCAATAGGAGATAGGTCATAGGTTGCCGAGTTCTCCATTATTTACCGAACAGCTTATATACATATGATTGTACAAATATTGAGATATCTGTATAAAATATGAATATATTTCTGCAATTTTCAATTACTTTCGATTCCTCTAGTAACTATATCGGTACACATATCGTAGTTATGAATCGTTTCAAACGAAGAGCGTATAAATCGACAGTTCAGTGCACTTTCCATCGCTCGAGTCGAACCACTTCTACTTAATGGACGCACTAAAAAGGAAAATTAAGAGTTAACATTAAATTTATTGAATAATTGCTGCATACACGACGGACAGGTAGTGAGACGAGACGAACACTCAGACATTCAGAAATCAAGGCGTATAGACAAAACCGGCAGGCAGGCAGACTGACTGGTTACTTGGGTGCCTGGTGCTTGGTGCTGCTTAGATTGAAGTCAGTCTTTTGCATTCAGAGTTTGCATTTGCAAACAAGTTTTAATATTAAACAAATGCAATGGGACAAATGTACATGCTATGAAATTGAGACTGCGACTGAAACTAACCTCTCAGGTAAACTGAAGAAATCTGTAGGAAGGTTGAAAGAAATAAAGGGAACGGAGGTATATAGAAGCTGATTATTTTCTCTATTCTGCTGATAGTGGCTGTCGAAAAGGCTGCTTCGAGAGAGTTAATATAGACAAGCTGCGATTCACAGCAAGCATCGTAGACAACGCAAAGAAAATGGCATAAAAAGATATACCGGTACCTACCAGTGGCGTATTTAGGGGGCTGCGCACACCGCTGTAAGAAGAAATAGGAAAGAAGAATTAAACGTTTCCTAAAAAATTTCTCACTTGATTCTTTTTACTATATATGTATCTTTTTTATATTGTACAAACATGGAAAATTTTCTCCGTGGAACTGATTTTGGGGTTACCCGTTCCCCGGCAGCAAATGCTATATACGCCACTGCTACATACATACGAACTTACTCACCCATCATGCATTAGCAAACGTCGATTTCATGGCACGAGTAACTAAATGAACGCTAGAAATGGTCAAAACAAGCAATAAATAAGAGAAATAGAAACAAAGCATGGTATTAACAATGAACGTATGGTTGCAAAAACGTTGTGGAAGACGCAGAAAAGTGGCAACACTTTATGAACCCACCACCATCATCAACATTACCATGGCATGGCGCCCGTCAGTTCGAAAAGTGATTGCGGCAACGCTTAATACAGAAATGATTATGCGAGCTAAATTTTTACCTAAAATGGCAAATA
The DNA here is from genome assembly GCA_949752815.1 of Conops quadrifasciatus. Taxonomy (NCBI): domain Eukaryota; kingdom Metazoa; phylum Arthropoda; class Insecta; order Diptera; family Conopidae; genus Conops; species Conops quadrifasciatus. The sequence goes on along the minus strand of OX457080.1, from coordinate 27,798,161 downwards.
ATAAAATGAAAGATTTTTAAAAATACAAACAAAACGTAACTCAAAACGAATTAGAAATGCTCAATTGTTAGGTAGAAAAAATTACAAGCAGAAAAAGAGGTTTCTTTCGTTTTTTGTTTTGAGAAAAAACATAAAATAACAAACTAAAAACAAACTAACTTATAATCACAAATTTGCTAAGGTTTAGGTAAGAGAGGGAGAGAGTGAGAGAGAGAGAGAGAGAGAATCAACAAAAGCAGCAGGTAGCGGTGATGGTGTTGGGTACATACAAAACAGAAATACATACACCATAATCTCAGAAAGATTAACGAAATTTTAAAAAATGGATTCAGTTCCTTTTTTTGTATGTTCATTTTTTTAATATTAAAATTGTTGTTTTTTTTTAATTGCATATAATTACCATTAAAAATTAAAAATAACAGTTAATCTAATTTGTATGACCAAGAAAATGGCGATCAATTATACACTCTTGATATGAAAATTTAAGTTATCGGTGCGTTTGAAAAGTGGTGCTTTTAAATCGAGTAAATTTCATTTTTAAGCAACTTTTGTAGCAATTCTTTTTTCACACAACAAAGATGAAGTCGAAGCCTTTACTTTAAAGCCTCAACTAGGATTATTTAGGCTTTTATTTTATTAGCTTAAAGGTTATTCGCTTTAGTAATATTATTTTATTGTTCTAAGAAAAATCATTTAAAAAAGAAGATCATTTGAAGAAGTTCCAACTTCTGTCGTTTCGTCTCGTCTCGTCGTTGTATGTTGACTGTTGATAGGTTCAACAGAAGAAAGAAGGGAGCTTGTTTAAAATATCTACAGGTTAAGTTTTTTATCAACGCTAACAATCGCGCCAATTCTTGCTCAGTTTTGTTGGAGGATTTTTAAATTTTTTGTTTTTTTTTTTATCTGCTTATTTCCTTTTCCTAGCTTTGCTTTGATATCATTCACCTTTTTTTTCAAGTAAATTGATAGAGTTGATTTCTTACAAAAGTTTAATGGCTTTTTTCGTTCTAAGTTCTTAGAATCTGTTCACACTTTTTGTACTCTCTTCTTTTTTCTCATACTCCTTCCTTCTACATTTCTCCCTGCGTGCAAAAATCAATAAAAACCAAATTCATTGATGTCATTCTCATTTATCCTCTAAAGCAGAGCTCTCCAAACTTTTCATCTAATCCTAATTTATAATTCTTTATCTATTCGATACATTCGATACATTCGATTTGTTCGATACAGTTCTATAAATCTAAAATTTTTTTAATTTTTCTTTTTCTTACGGTTTGCAGCAAAATTCACGATAATTCTGATCCAAGAGCGGTTGTTTCATTAACTCTAATAATTTTTATATTTATAAAAATGTATATTAAATTTTATTAAAATTAAAAATATATTAAATTTTATCTTTAAATTAATTATTTTTTATATTTTCTTTAATTACAGTCTTACTGATCTCTTATAAATAATTTGTGGAACGATAACGTTGGAACGTTGGATAGAATAAAATGTTGAAATTTATACGTGGTAAAGGTCAGCAACCGTCCGCTGAACGGCAAAGACTACAAAAGGAATTATTTGCTTATAGAAAGGTAAGTTCTTTTACATTATTAATAATTTCATTAGATGATTATTGTCTGATTAATACGAGTACTTTCCGGGATAGAAGAAGAGATTATACTTTTCAACCAATGAAATTGGCATATGCATCCTGGCCAAAAAGTTCGATTTTCTAACTTTTTTTTTTAACATCAACTTATGGTTGACATGGTTTCAACGTCGCTGCATAGAATTTCGTTTCTGAATACTAAACTAATTTTGAAATATACGTTACAAATACAATAAACTTGATTGATAAAATTGAATATTATAATTATTGTATGTATTGTAGAAGATCTTACAAAAAAAGAGGTTTAAACGGTGATTGACTAGAGTGGACTGGACGTGACTTGGTTTCATTAGAGTTATTGCAGTTATTTTGATTCATAAATGTTTTCTAGATGTATTACAATAGTATAAAATTCGTTATAATCCACTGCTAAAAGTATTCATTCAATTTTTTGAAGTAGAAATTTTGTACTTGTTAAATTGTTGTGCGCTTTGAAGGCACTGAAACTTATGCTTAATTCTTCAAGTGCGCTTTACCAATTAAAGAGAACATCCGTCATAGCAGCACCACACCACCCTCCGAAATACCATAAAAAGTTTGTCTTACACTTTCCTTCCTCTGGCTTTTTAAGTAAAGTCGAAGAGGCTTAAGAATCTACATCAGCAGCTACATACATATATTTCTCATACAATTAAGTTGAAATTCTTCGACTAATTAAATGCTGCATCAATTGAAGAACTATCAGTCTTCTTCTTATACTGTACTTTATTCACTGAACCATCAGTCTTCCAACATAATTACACATTCCTCGGCTTTAGCGAATATAAAATGGAAACAATGGAGCAACGAGGCGACGGACGACATTTAATAAAACCATATTTATTTCTTTCAGTATTAAAGAAGAAGCAAAGCGAAACGAAATGAAACTCTTAAAAATGCGTCGGATGTTGTTGGTTATTTCGTCGGATGTTGTATGATGTGCAAGCACCAGCAGCAGCATCAACAACAACATCAACATCAGGCCGTATCAGGCAGGCATCCGCGACAGCGACAGCATCTTCAATTGTAACTCAAAATTGTAGATATTGCAGCCTCTCGGGCAGAGGCAGGCTGTGCAATGCAATGATATATATACACACTGCAGTATGCTGCAGACAATAACGCGATTACTTACTATAGCATTCATTTTAATTGAGTTGGTTTTGCTTGCACAAACAGCGGAAAAGCATTGTAATTGAGAGTAAATGTCCCCCAACAAGTAAGAATTAATAGAGTCTAAAATGTAGACTGTTGTTACTGTCGTTAGTGTCTCTTTGGTTCTCTACTATTGATGCGGTTATTGTTGCGGCTATTGACAATATACCCATGACAACAACACCATGAACTTTTTCTCTAATTCGATTAAGTGTCACTGTACGTACACATCTTGATCATAAGGGAACATTGTGTGTACACACATGTTGTAGTTGTTGTTTTTATTGTATTAATTGTCGTTTAATTTTAGTTTCTCTGAAGTCTCTAAGAATAGCATAAATCGTCCCTCATAAATCGTTGCTTTTTTCTGAAATACGTATCTTTGAAGTATGCGGAAAGTGAAATTAATCTTTAATAGGAATATATTTTATTAATTTCATCATTGACATAATTCTTAATTCCGCAAGAGGAAGCAGCAGAATTTTATGGAATTAAATTTTCGGTCTCTTTGAGGTTTTATTTTCTTTCGCTTGTGACTGTTTCTCTATAAAGACATTTTTGCCAGAAAAAAATGTCGGACATTTACAGAACGTTAATTTGTTAATTTAAAATAGGTACATATATTTTTTTCTTAATTCGACGTAGCGATATTTGCTTTTGTGGTATAGTATAGTCTTGACTTGTCTTTTTTTATAAGGTATGATCATCCTCGCAACTTTAAAATTGACCCTTAGATGTCAATATTTATCAGTTTTCTTCCTGTGGTCATGAGATTTGCGGTATTCGGGAAGTTCATTAAGAACTCAAAGTGTCTGATAGTTTGTATGTTTTCTATGTTTTTGCTGCGAATTAGTCTCTTAATGGGAACATTAACAGTTCATGCTGTGGAGATAATGATTAGTTGTGATTAGTTGATACTTGGTATGTATTCATATACAATATGTAATTTCATTTCCTAATAATTACCCAGAAATATCACATTTTCAATACTTCTTTATCAATTTAAAGTTATAAAAGCTTTAATATGCGATTTTCTCTTTATAAAATTATGAAAAATGTAATATTTTAAAATTAATTATTTTACTAGAAAAGGAGATTTGTAGTCCAGTTCCAACACACTGCTAATGTCAGTTGATAATCTTTAGAAATAAAGATGTAACTTCTGCTAAAAAAAGTTTTAATAAAAAAGGCTTCAGTAGTCTTACCGTCGTCTATACCTTTACTCCAACTAAAGACATTTCCGCCCAAAAACATTTACTCTGTACAACCCTTAACTCTTTACAACATGAATTTAATTAACTCGTATATAAATCATTAACGTAATTAATTTTTCTATCACCAAGAGCGAAAAAAACACTCCTTTAGTTTTTTTTAATTTATTATTATTCAACTCATATACTTTAAGTTGCTAAAACAAAACAACAAATTCTTATGTCCATTTATTTATTTATTTTTCCATTAAAACTAATCATAGTCGTCGCTCCTTTCTTTCATTTTTTTTATTCTTCATTTTGGTCTTTGTAGTGCGTTGCCCCTTGGTTGTTGTTTTTTTTTCTTCTTCATCTATCGTATTATTTTCTTTACACTTCTTCCATTCTTTCGTACTGCTGCGGCTGCACCTTTGGCTATCGATGACTCAATGAATCATCACGAAATGAAGGTTAAAGTATTAAAAAAAGCGAAAAAACACCGGCAAAAAATACATATAAAATGAAGATAATGAGAAAAGAAAAGAGAGAGGGAGAGATAATAATGTGACAAAATCTATACAACGAAAATCATATAATAAAGTGTGAATATTTAAAGCTAACTAAGTATATTGAATAATTTTTATTAAGCTTCGAAAATATTCCATTTAATATAATAAATGATACTTGAATTGAAAGCAATGCAAATTAAGTCCTCTTCTTAAAAAAATTGAGTTAATGAATAATAATTTATTATGAAGTATGATCTTGTTATTATTTTTTTATTCAATTTAGAGACGAATCTGTCTTTAAAATCTTTATGATTTTTTTCAAAACAACTAATAATAAAGTAAATCTGCAAATATCTTGAAAAAGGAAAAAGTGATTTATTTAATCAGTTAAAGATAAAGTTATTTATAAAGTTAGGTTATAAAAGTTAACTTATATACATGCTTATATGTATAACAATTTATGGTTTCGAATAAATAAACCTTGTTTTTGTTGTCAAAACGTGTTCTGACAATTGTAAAATCAAAAATATTTAAAAAAAATACATTCTTTAAATAAAAGAATCACAATGGCCAATAATTTTGTTTTCGAAGCCGAGAGCTTATTGTTTTTACTTCATTTAAAGCATGAAAATAGTCGGTATATACATATACATATGTACGTGTACATACATACATATATACTCGTATATGTATGTATACGACTTCGTTCCTTTCTGATAAACTGCCATCCACGTACGTTGTTTTCTGTAAATCCAGTTGGTGTCTTGGCCAACTGGCCAACGCCAACTTCTTATTATCGCCTTTCATTGATTCAGGAATCACCATCACCTCTTCCGAAGATTTTTCTAGTCATGGTCGATTTGTACCACTGCCCTTCTCATCATTTGCTCCTTTAAATCCGAATTATTGATATTTTAAACAAGTTGCTCTATTACGATAATAAGGTTTAAACAACACTAAATAACAAAACTTTTCTTTTTTTGTCTGTTTTTTTAAAAACATTTTGTCTCTGTGAAGTTAATCGATTTGGCAAGTGTACCGTTCATATAACCTTTTCATGTGAAAAGGTCATTTGATCATCAACCACGCCCAGTAGCTTAAAAGGTTTCGAAATGTTCACAGAATTATTAATTCTATTAAATTTAATTTTGACATCTTTAAAGGTAAATGTTTTCAACTTATGAATGATGGTGACGATCATAAGCTCTTAATTTTTTTATACATACAGCGAACACTAAACTCCCTACCGCTCCCCCTCCCCCTTTTCTTCCTTCGATCGTATTTCATTGATTGTGTATGAATTATTATTTTTTATTGTATTCAGGTAGATATTATGCTTTTACCAGATACTCGTAAGTCGTGTGCTTAAAAATCATGACGACTTACATAGTTGTTTTTAGATGTATACATATACATATGTATGTATGATTGTATGAAGGAAAAAAAGTATGGCCTGGTACATGTACATTTTCCGTAGTAATAATTACAACCATTCATTTTCCCTTGAAAAACTTTATTCTCAAATATAAATGTTTGCATTGAGTCAATTTGAAAAATTCACAAATCACTTGCACAAATGTTTCCAATTCTCTTGTTCCCTGACCAAAATATAGTCATGATACAATACAATTTCATAAATACATAATAAATTTAAGTTTACATTATATCTGCTTAAATAATATTACTTCTAGTATCTCTATAAATAACTATGCACTACATTGAACCATTATCGTTTAGCTCTCATGGAGTTCTCTGGAGTTATCCTTCGTAATCGCTTCAATGACCCTCGTCACAGCCTCTTAAAATCGCGTAATAGTGCCATAAAACACTCTTTCACGGATAATTTGAATTTGGAAATAGTCGTGTAGAAAAATAGTCAGTTAGAGAGAGATAAATAAAATTATGGATACGGAGAATGTTACAACAAATCGTATACGTATAAATAAGTATTTCCCCCCAAAACATTTACCAGGGTACTTTTAAAAACGTAAAATCATGCATTCTCTCTTTTACGATAGCACTTGCTTTTTGTTGCCTTTCTTCAAAATTCTGTGAGTCATCATGTATTATATTATATTTGGTCGTATTTAATTTATCTGTAATCAGCTGATATTCCAATAAGTACTAATTGTTCTGTAGCCAGACTGGTTGGCGGCGTAAGACAGAACTCGTTGGTTGGTTTTAACCAAACTCGTTGGTTAGAATTGACAGTTAAATTATTAAAGTAAAATTATAACAAGTAAGAGGGCGACGTCCACCTTTCGGGTGTAGGGTATAAAAAGCTATAGTATTTCCTATAATATTTCCTACGATTAACATACAGCTGTGATGGTTACTTTTATAATTTTTACATTTAACGTACAGTTTGGATGGTTAGTTTAACCACTTTTACAGGTAACGTACAGTTTGGATTGTTAGTTTTACAATTTTTACAGTTTACGTACAGTTTTTCTGGTTAATTTTACAATTTTTATAGTTAACGTACATTTTGGATGGTTAGTTTAACAACTTTTATAGTTAACCTACAGTGCTAATAGTTATTTTTATTATATAATTATAATTTTTATTGGTACCATTTTTACATTTAGTTTAATTTATTCAAGTTGTTAAAAAATTCTTTTTTTTAACTAACAAAGAAATTAATTCTTTTAAGTTGTTATTATTATCGAAATCGGAAATCGGTCTATAGGTCATACTGTTTGTATGGTCGGAAGAGCTTAGCGGAGTCTGTTCTGTGCCGTATATGTGCATTATATTTACATTGGTTTTGCTTTATGCATAAAATTAGATTTTGTATGCCGATGCGATTAAAATAATCAAATCATTGCACGTGCTTGACACCGGATGACATCATCAAAAACAACAATAACATACATGCAACTAATAATAATAATAGCGACGAGAGCGTCAGAAATAACAACAACAACAACAACAAAAACATAACGTCAAAATTTCTGGCTTGCATAAAGAAAAGTGAGTGAGTGTTGGCGTTTTTATTGTTTCCGCATACAAAAAATATGTATGTACATAAGCAGCTTCCTTTTCCTTTGACGAGTGTAGGGGAAGTACAACAACAAGAACACCAACAACAACAACATGGAATTGAAAATCAGCTGCCTGCGTCGTTGTTGTTGTTGTTGTTGTTTTTGAAGTTTTTCCCCTCAAGTACTAGAGTGCATTTACCTTTTGAAAATATACATGCTTGACATGTCTATATGTACGTGATGCTCTTTACCTCACACAACAAATGTTCCGAAATTAGTGGTCCGTGAATTTAATTTGCTATTTATATAAATACATAAATGTGCGACAGAGTGAACTTATAAAATACATATTGGCTCATGCGGGTTTGGGTTATAAAAGCTTAGAGCCGTTAGCATTAGATTATCCCTATCTTTAATATCCTGAAAACCGAGGTGGTGGGAATTATTGCATTGGTGAGGAGGCCACCATTTCCTATCTCATGCAGGAAGCGTAAAATGTGCCTTTTACCCTTCAAGCGATATTGAGAGCGGTTAACAAGGATAATGACTAAATATACTCGTACAAAAATGAAACGTAATGTAATATGCTGATCAATTTAGCATCTAAAGTCATAAAATCGCTAAGGAATATTGGTTCGACTTTAAGTTCTTTTTAACACCTTAAAAAATTCCTTTTAAAAGAATGGACATTTTGATTTTTATGGACAAAGATTAAATGATATCAATCTTTTTCAAAACAGGATGATGTCTTTCTTTCAATTTCTCGGAAAAAATGATCCTTTAAAATTCACGATCTACAACAGAATAATGCTCCGGTTCGGCAATTAGTTGAACTATGTTCTTACTTGAAATGTTATTATTGAGATATTAGTTTAGTCCTTTAAACGCTCTGAATTTGGATTAATTATCTTTGTAGCAAAAGAGATGTAAGAATCTCTTACTTTGTAAAGAAATAATTTTAAAACTATTCTCAGATTTAGTACAATATAAAATCTGAAATAGTACACTACTATGGATGTAAGCTAGTCCTTTTTGAGGCTAAAGCCTGTATTGTGTTTGATGTTTCTTTTGATGCAAATTCTAACAACAACTTTGACAACAACAATTTACAAGCATATGTTTTAAATGTTTAAGCGGTTCTTTATTGATCCCTTTCATACAAGAGAGGTATTTTCTATAGCTATCTAACTAACACGCCACTTGAAAGACAAATGAGAAAAAAAGTAGGTATCAAACAGTATTAAAGAGACTGATTAATTTTGGTAATAAGGCCTTGTGGCCTTCTCTTCAGTTTTAGAAACAAAAAACTAATGTAAGTAATAGTATGCTTCTCACATCCTTCTCTTTTGTTGCCATTTTATTTATTATCTTAAGTTTTTCTTTATCTGCTGACTTTTACTTATTATATTATCATACTATTCGTATAATGAATCATTTAAAACTGATATTGTTTTAAAGTGTAGATATTGCTTAAATTTATTATGCGATATATCGATAACTTCGCTCGCAATCTTTTGTAAGTTAAGTGTATGTATGTCATTCTTGTTCTTATTTTTATCAACTTATTTTATTACATTTTCGTATATTTAGTTGAATGTTATTGCGCTGTTGTTGTTTTAGTCATCGTCATCGTCGTTGCCGTTGTTTTTGTTGTTTTTTCAATGGCGGCAGAGTGGTTGATCTGTAAAATGATATAATAAATGCGATACGAAAAACTTCAAGAATTGGAACGCGAACAATCGACATTTATGTCAAACGTTTAATGTTACAAGCGACAATCACAATCAAAAAAAATAATAATAATTATGTGTTTGCAAATTGTAAATCAAAAACAAATTGAAGGCGATCAATGTACATTAATGTACTTTTATTTTCTTTGTAAGACAAAAAAAATTATTTAAATAATTAATCATCGATCGATCTATTTCACTCTGAGTCAACGAATATAATATGATTTGCACACACAGACTCATCTTGGTTATTTAATGAGGAAGGAAATATTTGGGAATGCCCTTTGCGTTTATTCGCATGTAGGCAGGCAGAAAGAACTAAGTTATTTTTAGTAAAAGTAGTCGCTACTTTTTACAAAGAGAAAGTTTGTATTTTGCGAGCGCTTTTAAACTTTTCAGAATTTGAACTTCAGCCAAGGCTAATTTTTTTTAGATTTTAAAGTGTTTTAAAAGGCGTGCTACGCGTAAAAAAGAGACGCCCGTTCAATAAGTTAGTGGCTAATAGTGACTTTCCGTTAAAAAATGTATGTAGATAACTTGAAATAGAAAATGTTCACTAATGTCAAAGCTTTCCTTTTTCTAGATGAATTTTATAATCTTTTTTAAAGATTTGAAAGTGGTTTTGAAGCTAAATAATCCTTATTAAATAATGAAAATTCACAGAAAACAGTCAGAATTATGCGCCTTAACAACAAAAAATAAAACCTATCACCCTTCTTCGTGCTCGTCTCGTCTTAATATCGTAATATAGTCGTTGGTGGAAATCATTCCTAAATTTAAACTAAAATTGTTTTCTGTAATGTATTTCATGTGCGTTAAAGTGTTGGCAAAAATACTCCACACTTCATTAATTCTCTTTTAAGTTAAACAAAGAATTTCCATGCTTTTCGAATTTGAACATTTTTAATTCATGAAATCATCAACATCATCTTCACGCATGATACAGTTGGAATCATTACACTATAATGAAAAATATGAATTTTATGAACTCGAGTAAAATGTGCTAAAGGAGTATTGAAAAAAGGGAAAGAAAAAGAGAAAAGAAGTGTATAGGTATGGGTATAAAAAAAATAAAGAAAAAATAGGAATATATTTCAAATTCATTCATGGAAATCAAGTGTACTTGAATGCGGAACTCAACGTGAAGTGAAGCACGTGTCTTGAGGTAGGGTCAATGTATGCTCTTTCTCTCTGCCTTTCTGTCTGTTTGTCTATCTACCTTTCTGGCTGTTTGCCTATCCTTCCGTTTGGCTATTGCTATTTTTACTATTTCAAAATTCTATACGATAAAAACAATACTACATACTTACTTGTGCTATTCTTTAGGAATTTTTATAGGCACTTTTGTCTTGAATTGTATTGTATTGTACTCGTATAATTACAAGAGCCTACAACAAATCTGATGTTTTATTAATGTTCTGGATTCTTTGAATTTCTGTTTCCACTTCATCTATAAAATCGCACCATTTGGCGGCATGCTATCTCTGCATAACTAAATAACATAACATATTCTTACACACTGAGTATACAATTGATAAGATAACATCAATAAGTATACATATATAGTACATACTTAGTACATACAGATGAAGGAAAGACCTTATGACAAATGTAATCCGGTCCCGTCCGATATATGTACGTTTTATTTATTTGTGTGTTGTACAAAATAGAAAAAGAATAAAATGGAATGAACAAATGTTTATTCATTCTGAAGTTTTCTGGTAGAAGAAATGGAAGTAAAGATTAGAAAAATTCTCTTCCTAAGTAGTAGTTATGTATATTGTGAAAAAACTATAGCGAAATCGATTTGTTGTTACTAGTAATCTTTGTTTTCTTATAAGATACATTTTATCATATGGTCGTAAAAACCTTAGACAAGAGACTACAGTTTATTCAGTTCAGCGATTTCTAACAATGTTTTTAGATACGCATTAAAAAATAAGTTACATATTTGAAAACTTACGAATTAATAACTTCGTTTCCTTGGGGCCTATGTTTTCGGATAAACAATAGTATTAATATTTAGTAAACAATTCAAGCATTCAGAGAACAAAAACTTTAGAAAAGTTATTACGTAGTTACTCGAATAATTTCAATTTATTTTAATAATGCTTCTAACAATATTTTCTTTATAAATTTTCTCATGTTCATTTATTAAACAGATGACTGGCTGCTTCTTTAAGCTATACAATTATCATTTACATGTATTTTATTATACATATATTTACAATAGTATTTCTTTATTGTGGTATCTGTGGCTATGAGTCAGCATTGTTAGGTTTATGAGTTTTTTCATATTTATTTAAAGTCTTTATTTATTCAGTTAAACGTGTTCTTTATGCAACTTTCTTGTGTTAAAATTAATTTTCTAGCTATCAGTTATAATGTAGAGAAAACCTGGAAGAAATAGGTCGGTCCGTCCGTTTGTGTAAAATGCCATTCCGGAGGCAAACCCGGTCCTGTCCGGTCGGTCTGTACGATGCGACTTCCTTTCTAGTACATATATGGACTCTATCATAAGAACAGACTAAACTATCTGCAAACTATTTACATACATATAACATTTTTACTATCTATCATAAGAAACATTTAAACAATCAACCATTAATTGAACAAAACTGTATTTATTGGAAATTTCTTAACTTTTTTATGATCACTTAAAGTGAAACAGTTGTTTTTTATGACTTTATAGATACTTATATAAGTACACTGCACCAATAAGAAGAAGAAAAGGAGGAAGGAAAAGAATTTCTTGTATCTTTTTGAGTGACGGAAAAACCGCAGTTATACTGATAAGATATAGATTTCTTCTGTCGCAATTCATATCAGGTTATTAGAGAAACTAGAAAAAAAGACCAAAAGTTTGCTGTTATTGTAATTTGAAAGTGGTTCGAACAACAACAACAACAACCAAAGACAGAAAGAATATGCAAACAAACACAACATCAACATCAAAACAAAGAACAGTAAATGCGAAAAATAACGATAAAAAGCTTCTCCAAAAAAAGAACGAGAGAAAGAAAACAGAATTAAAAAACAAATTTCGCTTCACTTCAGGTGTGGCCGACGAGACAGGTCTTGGCCGCTGAGTAGAGCAACTTTATGATAGCAAACAATATAGTATATACAATAGTATAGTTATACTCACCAAATCAACATCGATGTGAATTTATTGCATATTGTTTTTTTATGTTGTCTTTTCTGATAACGCAACGCAAACATTCGAAGAGTTTTTTCCTTCTTGAAGTATGTATATAGAATCGAATAGTTTTTAACCCCAAAAACAAACACAAAAAAGTAGCTTAAGAAATTCGCAAATAATAATCCCTAACTGGGTCTAAAATGGTCCTTTTATTATGAATTTGGAACGAATTTCTGAGGTCTCCTGTCAAGTGGGGTTTGGAGACAAACCGGTTTCGACAATGTGCGCGCCAACTCCTTTTGCTCAGGATACTGGCGATGGCAAAATCATCAGTTTCGAAATCATCCTCATCATGGGTTTGATGCTAGTGTTAAAGCAACTGAGCACGAGATGTACCTCTGCTGGATGATCAGTCGTACTTGATTAACCTCATGTACCATGAAGTAACTATTTAATTATGTACAAAGTATGTAATTAAAGTGAGCACTCAAAGCTTTGTACAAATTAAATGAAAAAGAAAACAAACTCTTTTTTTTAATTAATAAAATTAGTTTCAAAAAGAAACCCATCAGGTATAAACCCACCAACAGAGACAGAGAGAGAGAGAGAGTGTGTGTGTGTATTTAAAAAAAAACGAAGACAAAACAGCTATAACACTGTAGACGTGACTCGTTCTTACGTCTCATCTACTCGTTCATTTTATCGGCTTTACAAAGTTTTGTTGTTGTAGACGACGTGCAACGAACAACGGCAACAACACAGTAACGGATGGCAGGTAGACCTCATGTATTCGTTAATCATGCTTCTTTTGTGGTTATTTTTTTTCAAATTGACTGAGTCTATAGAAAAGCCGGGAAATGAGCTAAACAATAACGAATTGAATTCAAATCCATTACAACGTAGTACGTCTTATAAGCTAACTTACCATCATTCCCAACCACCTTCCTCCTGCTTCTTCCCCTTTATCCTCGACCTATTTTACACCGCGGCGGTTTACTCACGTTCAAACTTTTCTAACGATTTTATTGTACACTTTATAATTTACAAGCCGATCGGGCCCGGTCCGGTGGTCATATTGGTAGTACCTGTTGTCGTTTTTGTTCTTGTTGTTGTTACTGTTGCTGTTGCTGTTACTGCTGTTGTTGTTGTTTGACTTAAAGTTCATCAAATGTTGACCGAGCCAATCTTTAGGAGAAGGACAATGATATAGGTGTACCCACTATTTCTCTTAATTGCGTTTGTTTAAGATTTCGAAAGTCTTACCAACAGATTTTAAAAAGTTTAAAAGAATAAAAATAATTAAATATTATTATGACATTAATCTTTTTTGTAGAATCGGTAAAGTTTATCAATAGATTTAAATAATTACTCGAGGTACTACTAGACTGGGTTGAAGTATGAAACTATAAAAAAGAAACTCTAGGATTGTTGTTTCTTTTTATGTTAATCCCTTTTTATGCACCTGTCTATAACTCACCAAAACATCCAGCATTTTGACTGCTACTATCGTACGACTATGCAAAATGCATGGATGGATAGATGGATGGATGGATTCGAGTGTACTACAGTCAATAATAGTTTCTTCATAGTTTTTATGCTAAAATTTTCTATACGTATTGTACAACACTACACCAACCGTAAACCTCAATTCTTTTTGTTTGTTTTTTTTTTTGTTGTTATTTTCTTTGCTTTTATCAGCTTTGGTGAAAATGTTAAAGTCGTGCCGATGCTTTTGCGGTTATAACGTCATGGGTCATGAATACATGAACCGAACCATGAATCAATGCAAAAAACGTTGCCCCGCAAAACGACAATAGTGAGGAGCTAAGAAATTGTTGCCATCGAAAATTAAGCTAAATTAAAATTATTTTATTAAATTATTTAAAGATTAATTTCATAAATAAGGTAAAAAATAATTTACTAAATTATTGCAAAATTATATCAGTACATACCTTCGAAGTTACTACAATTATTTTCCATAAAAATTTCATTGCAACCATTTTGAATAGAACAAAGAAATCTCTTTGAAACCAATAAAATCAATTTCTTGCAAAAAAGAGTATTTTTTGAATTTTTTTGTATACGAGTATATTTTTTAGTTTATATTATTTTATTTGATTTTCAGAGCAGCGCAAAAGCGGCATTGGTGGTCTTTTTTAAACAAATTATGTACGTAAAATCAGCGAAGCGTTTCGTTTAAATAAAAAAACATAAAAATAATGGAATGCTCTTTTATTATTTTTGAATTAACTTTAAGCAGATAAAGTACATACAAGGAAAAAGCTATTGTCTCTTTGTAGATCTTTAAAAAGGGATGATGAATGATCTTGATTTTCGTGAGGAAGTTAAACAAAACTCGTTCGTATAATAAAATACTAACGGTTATAAAGTCATCAGGCATGACAATAATGTGAAATTTCTAAAAGAATAAATGCGAAATTAATAAAGTAATTTAGAATAATAAAACGGAAAAATACAGTAACAGATTTTTAAGGCTTATAGTTTTTCAACGGCTTGCAACCGATTGCTATTTTTTATGTCAGAATTATAAAATTTATTTATATTATTTCTATTGCTAATATGTAATCAATTTATTTTAGTTCTTTTAACAAATATCTTTAACCTTCTTATTCAAAAGAACACCTTAAAATCCTAAGGAGCCTTTTTAAGGTACCTGTTAAAATATTTCATACAATTGAAACAATAAAATTAAATTACTTTTTTTAAATTAAAAACATTAAAATTATACTTATAATAATTATACACTTATAATAATAAGACCACTTCATGAAAAAATTGAGTTAATGATGAGTCTTGAAGTCTTATCCTTGTATTACGTTATTTTTATTTTCATTAAATTTAAACTAAATCTTTTTAAAATCTATAAGAATTCAAAATTAAATTTTTTTTAAAAATATAATAAAAATTTAATAATTTAATAAATTAAAATTAAAATCAAAATTTTTATTATACCCAAAACTAATAAAAATTGATTTAATTCACATTCAAAATAAACGGTCTATTTAATGATGCTTTTTTAATTTTTTTTGCAAAAATTTTGTGAGAAGATTTTGTGGGTATTGTCTTTTTATGAGAAGAAGAAATAATAGTATGAAAAAGCTATTTTAATCTGTATAATAATTTTTAATTTATGTCCTCTTGTTTGACAGAAGTAAATTTCTGAATTTCCTCTCAGGGATTGATGATACTATAATCGCATTTGAACGAGATCAATTATGAAGTCTTCCAAAAAAATTGGGTGTACCCAATTACCTTCCTTGCGCCATTATCTTCTTTATTTTCTCATCTTTATCATTTACATGGTAACAATAAAGCTTTCAATTTGAAGTAATAAAACATAAAAAATATCCCTCCAACTCTTCCTCTTCCTCCTTCTTTTTCTTTCTTCGTGCAGCTGGTAAAAATCTTTCTTCCTACCTCAGAGGTCTCTGTTCTTTCGTCTGGTGTTCCGTCGATGCTTCGGTGCTTCCTTTGTGGTTTCACTTTGTACTGTACAACTTGTTGATGGTAAAGCAAAAGCTTCAACTTGAACCTACCTCAGTCCAAATCAGGCCGAGTTAAAGTTCTCAACGCTTAACTGGTTACGAAGTTGTTATAGTTAAGGTTGATGATAATGATGGTGGCGGAAAAAATATAAGCCGAAAAAAGAACTGATACACAAAAAATAACTACAAAACCGAATCTACAAAGAAAAGAAAACTACCTCTACCAACAAAATAATAATAAAAAAACAACAAGTTAGGCTTTCTCGACCAAGCTTAACCAACCAACCGATCAACAAACCAAAACCAACGAAGCAACTCATGCCAACGACGTCGTGTCTGTCTGAAGCAGCAGACTCTTGAGGCAGTTTAAGAGTAGACGTAAATTTAGTTAAGCGATGCTTTTTTACACGGAAGGTTTTCTTAAGAGTTCACGTATCGACGGTCGCAAAATTCAGAAGGTAACCAACGGTAACGGTATCTAGTTAATGGATTATTTGGTTACTTGAAATTTTCGCCCGAATGTTATCGTATTAAAGAAGAGTTTTACAAATTTGATTTGAGAAGAAGAGATTAAAAAAAAACGTAATCTTAAAAGTTGTAAAAACTTTAAAGAAAATACACAGGATTAGATCATATTTCTATCAAGTTAACCATATTGCTACGGTTCATAATAATTCGATTGTTCGCAATGAATAAATTCCAGTATTTATTTGAAAGTCTTATCGATAAAAAATGTATTGTTTACTACGAGTATAATACGAGAAAGAATACGTCGCTGCAGAATTTCTTTATTTTCTTGATTCATGCGTTCATGCTCGGTGGTCATCTTCCTCCTTCTGATGACTGATAGTGAAGTCTTTGTGCGGCTTTGGTCTGATCCAACAGCAGCAGCAGCAGCAATCCTTTCTCTTAATCTCTAAGGCCAAACAATTGTATAAAAGTTGTATGCATTTCCTTGATTTCCATACAGTAGTTATCAATAAACTTCGACATTTAATTCTGGAATGCCTTCTCTAAATTTTTTTATATGTGACGCCTCCATTTATGCATATAGAAATCGTTTCTGTGGGTCTTTTTCTCTGCGGGTACTTCCGGTTTCTTCTCCGCTGGATTTCAAGAGCAACAACAAACAGATTCTCAATTGTTTGATTTTGGATTTTATTCGTAATTATTTGATTATAAAAAGAAATGAAAAACTTCACAACTGATACCATTCAACTTTTGTATGCTACTGGTATGGTGGTATGGTATTCCTTTGATTGCAGTATCAAAGCCAGTCGGCCTTTACCATTTAATCTGCATTCTTCAATCCGTATCTACTCAAACCTTTACTTCCTCTTTGCTGGAAATTCCTTGACAAATGATATGCATGCGTAGCGTAACATGTATTATAAGATGTATGGAATAGTTAAATGCATTCATTCTTTCCGAATGCATTGATTATATCATGTTGAAATTTGTCCAGATCCAACCCGCATCGTTCGTCGGTTTGCGACTGAAGAGAGTACAATCAAAGTACTAAAGTGCATATTAAATAAATTCTTCGTTTTAAAAAAATTAATCCGTTGTATTCGTTCGTTTTACATGATAGTATAATTATTCAGCGGTATTCAATACAATAATATTTCACTGATAACATTTTTTTATAATATTGAATTATTTTTAAAGTTAAAGTTATTTCCAAGTTCTGGAAAAAATCGAAAGTATGATTGATCTCTTCGATCTTTTACTACGAGAAAATCATTTTATTGTATAGAAATATTTCATAATACATATTTAATTTTATTTTATTGTATAGAAATATTTTACATAAAAGAATTAAAAGTCTACGAAAGTCTTCATAGAAGATTTTTTTAACGGATTTGTTAATATTCCTTATATTCTCTTAAAAAGCTATGATTCTGCGCAGTTTGTAAATATTTCCTTCAAATGGTTTTTATTCAAATTTTAAGGTTTCATAAATATTTTTTTAAAAGTTATAAAACCCAGGTTTTAATAACTTGTGAGTATTTTTCTTGAGGGAATATTTCTCTTTTATTACATTATTTTTTGTCCAAGCAAATTTTGAAACTTTATTTTCCTTAGAATTAATTAAGAAAAAATCTTTTTAACAGTTTTGGAATACTTTTAAAAATTAATGAAATTTTGAAGACTATTGTTATGAACATTTTAAAAACTTTAAAAAATTATTTTAAAAAAGGATTTTCTTAGAAGAGTAATGAATCTTGGATGATTTGGTCTTTAATACATGGACTTAATACGAACATTCTTAAAACATTTTTTCTATCAAGCCCTTAAGATTCATGAATTCTTTAAGAGTATAAATATCTTAGGAATTTATTTATACGTATATATTTTCTTAAAGCACGAAAATTTTCATGCATGTTTTGAAAGTTTGTATGTTTTAAAATTTTTTGTATATTTTCACGTTTTCTTAAAAGCCCTGTGAAGTTCTCAAGAGTTATGAATAGTTTAAGAACTTATGAATATTTTCTAAAAAGGACTTTTTAATAGTTTAATAATATATTCCGTAGAATCCTTCAGTCTTTGATCTTTGTTCTTCAGTCAAGATTCAGCCTTGAATCTTTAATCTTGATCTTTAATGTTTGAGTCATGAATCTTTTAGGATTTTATTAATTTTTCTATAAAATAATTGGGAATAATTTTTTAGGAGTTTATGTATATTTTCCTAAGGATTTAGAAGTCTTGAAAAAGTTAGGGAAAATATCCTCAAGAATCGGATTCTTCTAAGAATTGTATAGTACCTTAAAGATAAATGAGTCTTTGTGTGTTTATCAACGCTTTTTTAAAATATTTTTTCTAAATTAATTAAAAAAAAACATTGCAGTAATTTCATCAATTTTAGAATGGTTTGTGAATGTATTGTAGACGCAGTGTTTTTAAGGTTAAATAAAAAATTAAATATTTACATACATATATTTTATGAACCGTTAGGTTCTTGGTTTTTTCAACTTTCCAGTTTTTTCACTTCTAAATTCTTTTAATCCACTGCAGTGTAATTAAATCTAGCAGTAGTTAGTTGCCTTCAACTTCTCGCGTTCAAGCTTAAAGATTTCTTCAGAACTGAAAAAAAAGCTTCGTTGTTAAAAAAACAATGAAGAAAGAAACCAATTAAATAATTAACAAACGTCAAGTGAAACTAACAATGCTTGTATAGCCAGCGGGGGGAAGGGGGAGCAGGTATATATGACTGAATGACCGAATTTGACCGAATTTACTACACATTAAAATTTCTCTATCATTATATACAACTAACATTTTCATAGAAGCCGTTTCTTATAAACAAATGCAGGAAGTTTTAAGTTAAAACGGAACACATTGAAAGCATCTTCGATCTAATAAAATTTTAAATTTTATTTACTCTCTCAGTTAATGCGAATTTAGGAATATTATAATTTCCATATTTGCTTACATCAGACTTACTATTATCGTCATTATCATATATCTATGTCGACTATTTACAAGCTCTTTTGTAAATTTTAGACCGCTCAACATGGTTTTCCTCACAAACCTTCAGCCCTAGCCTACGATCCTATCTCCAAACTTATGGCCATTGGTACTCAAACCGGCGCCATCAAGGTCTTCGGACAGCCGGGCGTTGAGTTTTACGGTCAACATGCATTGGTGAACAACATTCCAGCTGACATCAATGTCCAGCTTCTCGAATGGGTCTACGGCACCGGCCGCGTCCTCTCCTTAACCGCCGCCAATCAGTTGGTACTTTGGGAACCCGCTGGCTCAACATTGGTGGCGATAAAGACGCTGCCTTTCGATGGCAAACTGAAGAAGGTTTCCGCTTTATGTTGTTCGCTAAGCAAGGATATTGTTTGGATCGGCACCGAAGGCGGCAACGTCTACCAGTTCGATTTGAAATCGTTTTCGATTAAGGAGCCGGTGATTTATCACGATGTGGTGCTCGAACAAGTACCGCCTACCTACAAGCTAAATCCCGGCGCCATCGAGACCATTCGCCAGCTTCCCAACGACTTAAACAAGCTCTTGATTGCCTACAATCGCGGTCTATGCGTCCTCTGGGACATAGAGACGGCTTCGGTGCTGCGCGCTTACGTAGCGCCTGGACATGGCCAAAGCGTGGGTCTCTTTGTGAATGCCGAGGGCACGCAGTTCACTTGGTATCACGCCGATGGCTCGTTCGCCACATGGAATGTGGCAAAGGCGGAGGCGCCTAAAGATCTCAACTATGTGCCATATGGGCCGGATCCGTGCAAGAGCATCAATCGCTTATACAAAGGAAAGCGCGGGTTAGTTGTGTTCATGGACATCTCATTACTTTGTAGTATATTTATATGCCATGCTTTCCTTTTCAGCGCCTCTGTGGATGTGGCCATCTTCTCCGGCGGCATGCCGCGTTCCGCCTATGGCGATCACAATTGCGTTTCGGTGCACGGCAGTGATGGCAGCAAGATTTGTTTGGATTTTACCTCCAAAGTGATAGATTTTTTCGTCACGTACGGCCATGAGCAGCCGGACACGGCTGAAGTCCTTATCGTGTTGTTGGAGGAAGAGTTGTGCGCCTACGATTTGACCGATCCGAAGCTGCCCGCCATAAAGGCGCCCTATCTACATTCCGTGCATGCCTCGGCGGTGACGTGCAATCATCTGTCTTCGCAAGTCTCTCAGGAGGTGTATGACAAGATCTTGAATGCTGGTGCTGAACAGGACGCTGACTACAGCACCATCGAATGGCCGATCACGGGCGGCACGCTGTTGCCCGCAGACGAGACAACAGAAGACGAGACTGCTAATGCTGATGCGCCGCGATTTTATGAGATATTACTAACAGGCCACGAAGATGGTTCTGTTAAGTTTTGGGACTGCACAGAGGTGGTACTTAAGCCGATCTATCATTTTAAGACATCGGTGTTGTTTGGGTGCGTCTTTTTTCACTTTAAACTTTTCACCAATGCGTTGAGATTTTATTAATGAATTGTTGTAATTTCACCAGCAGTGCCGAAAATCAGGATGATATTCCAGCAACAGCAGATGCTTCGGAACCACCACTCGACGATTCAGAGCCACCGTTTCGTAAGGCTGGACTCTTTGATCCTTATTCCGATGATCCACGCTTAGCCATTAAGAAGATCTCACTTTGTCCGACGACTGGGCGCCTGATTGTTGGCGGAACAGCTGGTCAAATTGTTATCGCTAACTTTGAGGGCGATAGCGAGGAGAAGGGTCCGCTGAAAGTGAGCTCCATGAATTTAGTAAGCGATCGCGATGGTTTCGTCTGGAAGGGACACGATCAGTTGAACGTACGTTCATCATTGTTGGAGGATGGAGCCGAGCCCGTAGGCGACGCCGGCGTTCAGATCACGGGGGTGCTGCAAGTCCTACCGCCGGCCAGCATTACCTGCATGGCCTTGGAGGCCAATTGGGGCTTGCTCTCGGCTGGTACAGCACATGGCCTGGTGCTTTTTGATTTCAAGAGTTATATGCCGGTTTTCCACCGATGTACACTCAATCCAAACGGTAAGATTAATTTTTTCGGAAAAATTTACATCGAAATAAAGCTAACTAAACATTTTCCGTTGAAGATCTAACCGGTGCCGGCGAACAACTTTCACGTCGCAAATCTTTCAAGAAGTCACTACGTGAATCCTTCCGTAAATTACGTAAAGGCCGTTCGACTCGCAACAATCCAACGCAGCAGGTGCCAACAACGGTTAGTATAAACTAAATAAGATTAAAATAATTCGGGTCTAACAGTCCTCAAGAAAACACAAACTCTTATGTATTGCTTTTGATTTTCTTTAGTTGGACGCACGACCTATTGAACGTCAGGTAGAGGCACGTTCAGCTGATGACGGCATGGGTTCTATGGTCCGCTGTCTTCTCTTTGCCAAGACCTACATAACAAACGGTGAGCTGTCTTCACTCAGTTATTGACCCCAAAACATCACGTTAAAGGTTTTTTTTTCTTCCACAGTCAACGTAACATCTCCCACCTTGTGGTCCGCCACTAATTCCAGTACTGTCTCAGTATTTCTATTGCATCTACCACCACCACCAGCACAGACTGCTGCCACCACCTCTCCACCACCAGCTGATGGTGAACAGACCGCCGCCGTCGCCGCCGTCGCCGCTGCGCAACCGCAACAACCACGACGAATCTCGGCTCAACTGGCCAAGGAGATTCAGCTGAAACATCGCGCCCCGGTTGTCGGTATTTCGATATTCGATAATACTGGCCGCCCCATCGAACATCCTCATTGTGGTGGCGGTGATGATTCCACATCGGCAAAACCTCCACATCGTCTGCTCATTGCTTCCGAAGAACAATTCAAACTTTTCTCACTGCCGCAACTCAAGCCAATTAACAAGTACAAGCTGACCGCAAACGAAGGCGCACGAGTTCGTCGCATACATTTCGCTTCCTTCTCATGTCGCGTCCCAGTCGAATTTCTCCAGGCCGCTGGTGTCGCGGTCCAACAGAGTCCAACAAAGTCTGCACGCTCCGTCGAACCGAATGCAGCCGCTGGCGATGCAGCCAACACAAGCATGGCGTCAGCTCACGATGATGCACGTTCTTATCACGAAATGGCACTGCTTTGCTTGACCAATCTAGGCGACATAATGGTTCTGTCTGTGCCTGAATTGAAGCGACAATTGAATGCAGCAGCTGTACGACGTGAGGACATTAAGTATGTAATTTTGCTTGTTGTTAGTTTTTTATTATTACATCTTTTTCAATGCAATTTTCTTTTCTCTTTTCTCTCTACATGAAATTAACTTTTTAGTGGCATATCTTCATTATGCTTTACCAATGGCGGTGAAGCGCTTTATATGATGTCATCCTCTGAAGTACAACGTATCTCTTTGGCCACCTCTAAAGTCGTTACACCACTTGGAGGTATCGAGGTTGAAGAGTTGATTAGCGAAGAACCTGAATCTACTCCAGTTGAAAATAACAAAACACCAGAAGCTGAAACTGAAGCAGAGGCTGTCGAAAAAACATCACAGAAAAAGATCGAAGCTGAAGCCATCACAAAAGAAAACTCAACGAAACCATTAGAAGTTAATGTTGATACGAATGGTCTTACCAATGGCATAGGCGGCGAAAGCAGCGGTAATTCACCAAATCGTGCCAATGAAACCATCACTAGTTCTATTGGCGACATCACTGTTGATTCTGTGCGTGATCATTTGAATACAACAACAACCACACTCTGTTCGACGACGACAGAGGAGACCGTTGGTAGGTATTCTACAATGATTAGTGTTAGTCGTAATTAACGATTTGAACGATTGAAATTGATTTGAAATCTATCAGTCTCAAATCATTTCCTCCTAAGATAATTTTTTGTGGGCGTCGGCCTTGTCCAAAGCCTAACGTTATAAAACTGGGGGAAAATGGGGTACGTCGCAAGGCTGCAACATATCCAGGGCAATATGGCCAAGTTACAATCTCAGAACGCATTAAAGGAAAGCTTGATAAATATTGTGGAGTATATACATACATATATGAGAGACAGGGAAAAACAGTATATACATATATCGTGGAAATCATCATCATATTTTGATTCTGATTGTTTTTCTTTCTCCTCTCTTCTCTTTGTTGTTTTTATTTAAGGTCGCCTCTCCGTATTAAGTACACAAACAAATCAAACAGTTACCAACGTCAATATGAAAGACATCACCGATTTAAATATACCCAATTTAATGGATTTAGCTCCAAGCGGGTGAGTAGTATAAATATTTTACTAATTGATTCTTTTAAAGTAGTTTCCTAATTTGTGTTTCGTTGCATTTTTTTCCAGCAATACTACAGAAACAGCGACCAACACTGTTGTTATTAAATCTGTTATCACCAGCATCTCACATGACAAGACCAACGGTGAGGCTGAGACCGTCACCACAACAACAACGACACATGAAGAGAGTCAGTTTTAGAATACAAGCGCGCACCAACAACCAAAAAAAAAAATTCGTTAACTCATACGAAAAAGACGGAAAAGCTGGAATAGTTTTGGTACGATGAAAAAAAACACAAAACGGGGACGATAAAACAATAAAAATTTGTTTTCTGACAGCAACATAATTTAAAAGTATAAACAGAGAGAGAGAGAAGAAAAGAATTGCATTTAAATGCATTTCTTAAAAAATTCATAGACCAACCTTTTTACATACAAACTGCAAACTGCATGCATTATAATTAGTTTGAAGCATTTCAAATTAATTTTTTTTTATAATTACTAAACAATTGTATTACACATTTTTCCGTTTATATTCGAAATATTTCTTTATTTCATTTAGTGCCGTAAGAATTCCTTTTTTTAAATACTTATTACAATATCAGTAATACTCTCATTATTTTATTATTACATATGATTATCTCTTATTATAATTATAAAAATACACTTAATGTGTATGTGTTCTGCTTTTAGTATACGACTTCATGGCATTTTCTCATACGCATACGCATCTATTTCAAACAAAAAAAAAAAAAAACAAAGAAGAACTGCATTTTTTTTAATAAAAAACAACTTAGTGTTATTTAGAAAAGCGTCTCCGATCTTTCCATTTCCATAAATTTTTTCGCTAAGTTCGTAATTTTAATAGCTTACGTCTAGAATTAGTTTGAAGAACTTCGTTGCGAATTCCTTTTAAATTCGTTTTATTTTAATGCGTTCATTTATACAAAACAAAAAACACTTTTGACAAGGTACTAAAAGATGTACTAAGATACATATTGCTAAGATGATTTCTTTAGGACGTTGGCAAAAAACGACTGACTGAGAATGACGCCACAGAAAAAATACAACCATCCCCAACGAATCAAACTAAATAAAGTACAAGTAAAAAATACAAGGCCTTAAAATTAATTTTTTGAAAACAAATACATATTCTAAAATGCGAGTATTTTACAAATGAACAGCAACAACAAAAACAATTTTTTGAAACGGAAATTATATAAGAATTTTATTACATTGTTTATGTGAAATATAAAGGCGACGACCACAAAATTTTCGTACAGCATTTAATAAATTCAATTGATTTTCTATAACCACAAAAACACATAAATGGTCTTTTTAAGTGTTAAAAATTTTTTTCAATAAAATCGTCTACAGTTTCAATAAGTTTTGGAGCATATAAATTAACTGCCATTGAAATGGAATTCTTTTTAAAAAATAATACACTTTGATGGTTAAGGATTCTTAAGGACGTATGTACATGTATGACTTGTATTCTTAAAAACGGTTTTTGTGCAACAATCTGTGGAAACTTCCTATTTTCTGTATTGATGAAGTACCCACATCTTATTTCAATGTATACTTTCTTACTTTTATATGTAAATGTTATATATTTAAATATTCGAATAATAAAAAAATTTCTCTTATAAAAACGTAAATTTATTGTGAATGGCTATTTTTAATACTTCCAAAAATTTTTCTTAAAATATCAATGTTTGAAATAAACGGAAGAAACATTAAAATTACCACTATTTTACAGTGCATTTAGCTAGAAAGAATACAATTTGAAAAATAGAGCAGTGTTCATCTGCTAGTAGTAATCATTTATGAAGAGGAAGTCTTCCATAGAGATGTTTAGGAGTCCCTGATAATGAGATTTCCGCAGTTCGCGCATTGCTTAAATCATGTCTATATTAATCAACTCCGTAGCGCTACCAGTTTTTGTACGTGAATGCATGTTTATCGGTAGCGCTTTTGTCAAATGGGCCAGTAGCGGACGCCATTTTATGAATCGAAAAAATCAATGCTACATATTCGGGAAATCTTGCATGGTTATACATTTTTCGGCAGAACAATAAAAAAACGGCAAGTGAATTCGAATATCAGCAAAGCTGTTCGCTCTCTAAAAAAGGTATTCTTTCTCTAAAAGGCATTCGCAGAACCGGTAGCTATACAAGAGATAGCGCTACGGAGCTGCTCCGTCGCATGAATGCAGCAGTTGAGTTACACCGTCATCTATTTAACCGTTTACGGCCACCTGAAGAAGCTGCGATACGTGAGTAACTGCTCGATATGTTTTTGGTACTCAAGAACTCGAAAAAGCTCATCTCACATCATGCAGTAATGTCTGCGAAATGCTCATTAGACTTTGAGAAAACAGGATGAAGACTGGATCGCTTACGCCACTATAAAAATATAGAGCGCAAGCGACATCGAAACTAGACGTTCCCCGGAGGAAGGTTATACTCGAAGGACGGTTGAATTTTAAATGTGTCGTATTTTTCGAACTTCTAACACCAAACCATGCTAAAATGCTCATGTCGTATCGTAATTCTGTGTGCATAAAGTCCTTGTATGCTAGTGGCATTAATTTCATTTGTTTTATTCATTGTTATTTGTGTGATTCGTGTCATTCATTGCCACCACTTTTTCGTTAATAGGATGAGCGAACACAATTACATTTTTTTTTATTTTGTTTTGATTCCCCTCAATTTAGGTCTTCAATTTTTGAAAAAAATTCGACGAATTCGGAACAGAGCCATCTACCGGTATATTCGGTCATAATTAAGGAAAAACGTGGAATGAACCTACATTCGTCATCTTTCAACGAGAAGAAAATGGCTGCTAGATACGAGTTCTTTTTGATTCATACTCTCGCTCTGGTTGTGGTATCGGATGATTTTTAAGTAATCGGGGTGAGTTATTGTAAGAGATTGGCAGAGCTGCCAGCCCCATGAGCAATGATTTAAAATGTTATTAAAGAGACCGATGATGGATATGGAAGAGAAAATTGGAAATATTAAAAATTAATATAAATTTATAAAAGGTATATAGATATAAATGTACACTTTTAAACTAAATTAATAAACAAACACAATATTGTAGCAATCTCCATTTTAACTACATTATGTGGCAGCCATTTTTGTGCAAATGAATGTTGCGAACCATCTCAATTCGAACCTTTTCTTTGAATTTAAGTTCTCTTTGTGTTTCTGGCTGCCTTTATTTTCATGATCTCACAATTTTTGGATCGATCCGATCGTGTTTCTACCTCTCCGTGCAGACAAGTTCTGTGCAGACAGACTCTTCTGATGCTGCTTATGTTGCCGTCTGCACAAGATTCAGTTGGTGTTTGGCATTTAGAGAGTGCAATCGTTCCGTGAAGTCTGTAAAGTGTGTGCGCACGAGCTGTGCGTAAGTAAAGAAGAGAAATAATAAAAAATTTTAAAGATACACACAGCACTGTTTATGGCAATAATAAAAATGAAACTATTAGAAATAAAAAATATGTACTTACAAACGTATGTATGTGTATGTACGTGGCTAGAATAAAGTTCATGCAGGAGGCATCATTGGCTTCGTTTATTTTGTGTGTAAAGTTATTGCATTTTCATGCACATTTTCGTTTTATATGAAATTTCGCATTTACGGGATAAGCAATGTTTATTAAAATAATTGCAAAAACAAAAAGAAAAAATAATTGAAAGAATCATAAAATTTTAATGCTTAGAAATTCGAAGCTAACGTAAAAGAGTTTCTCTTGCGCCAACGCAAAGTAAAGAAGTCAGACGCGACAACACAAGCAAGGATTTTTCATTTCAGCGCCTTGCAACCAACAGCAAGCAACAACAACAACAACAACAGCAGCATGCGAGACCAAGATACTCGGCGAGATTCTTTTTGAACGTCGTCTACAACAACGAAACCAAAAGAAAGAGGTTTTTGCAGCAAAAGCAATTACATAGAATAAATACATACATACATACATAGGAATATATGTTGGTATGTATGCGCACACTGCTTTTTTTATTTTCTTTTATTTTTCAAAAATAATAAGATTTCTCTCGTATTATTGCAAACTATTGTAAGCGAAACAAAACGTTATGGACTTTTTAAATACGCCGTAATACATATTTTCATACAAAACACAATCTCACAAATGCAACGCATTGAAAAACGTATTGTTTAAAGCGCAATTACTGAATGGTACATAATTGTTAGGGTAATTGTTATTGTAGCCGGTCCGGTCGGTATTGGTATCATTGAGGATTATTTTTTGTTCAATGTTATTGCTGCTGCTGTTGAGCACTCCTCCCTCCTACACACACACACACACACATACACAGACTCCTCGCACGCACCTACCTGCATATGTATGTACATACACACCCAGGCAAACACCGGCTTCTGCCTGTGTGTGTCCGTCAATGCATTCGTCTGAGCTGATTTGGTTTTACGCACATGATGTCGCGACGTCGCACAGTGTAAATACAAAACGCAAATAATGCCTTTATGCAGGCGCTTGTGAGTAATGAACTTATTCGTAATGGTTAAGGGAAAAGTCTGGTGGGTTGATGGTTGGTTGGTCGGTTGGTGGGTTGCTTGATAAACAAAAACAAATGCGAAAATAATAGGTTTTTTTTCATAAAAATTACTTGAAAATTTGTATGTATTTTTGAGAAATGTTTACAGTGAAAACTCTACTCTATGTATTTTCTAGAATTTTTAAAACTAAAGGCATAATCGCACAATGCAACAGACGTACTCAATATATCTTCAGTTTAGTTTAGTGCTAGTCAGCCGATCCAAATCATCCAAATATAATATAATATATCCAAAATCGTTTCTCTGTCTAACTTCATGGAGTACACAATGTTAATAAAATGACCGAGGAGAGGAATGGAAAATTTTAGTGATTACAGTGCGATTCAATACAATCAAATACAAAGAATCGTTGCAATCTACAATCGAATTTTGATAATCAATATTCAAATTTGATTTTGATGCAAATAATCAGTGTTCAGTGTTGCATTTTGATGGTACAACGCACGCACACACTACACAACATTTTATGCAAAAAGCGATGTTGTACAACAAAGTTGTATGATGCATGGTTTTTTATAACCGCTTAAAATTGTAGCTGTTGCTCGTCGGTCCTCAGCGACAGAGTCATAAAATACAAGATTATGACAAACACGAGCTTCTCCTCGTCCTCTGACGTTTGTTTTGACGGAAGAGTTGACAGCAATGCATTAGAATGGAGTTCCGACGAAGAAGAAGATTTCATTTCAATTTCAATGTGTTCAAAGGTTGGAGGAGATCGTTTGAAGTAAAATACGATATCACTAAAACGTTCTCTGAGTACTATTTATTATCTGTCGCAGTAATCAAGAAATCTGAATACGATAAAATCGATCGAGCAGCGACTGAGATTTGCTCACTGTCGTCAAAATGCATTTAAAACTTCGGATGTATGTATGTATAGATGTGCATAAGCATTATAGTTCGGCAATTGCTCGGCAAATTATTTTGGCGCGGAAGCGTTAACTTGTGTTCTCTTTTTCTTGGCTGCCGTGAGTGTCCACTTGCGAGAGGCTTCACTGTTTAAATAAACATACATACATACATCTGCATGTGTACATACATATTTAGAAAACTATGCGAGTATACGCGATGGCTGGTGATGCTGCAAGTTCAAAAAATTATGAAGATAATGGTCGATCGGTAATTGTAAAGCAAATAAAAATCTCCCTAAAAAAATATGAATTTTTATTTCTTATGGAATGAGAAACAAAAAAAACCATAAAAAAAAAAAGAAAAGAAACTCATGAACATTCATTACGTTTTAAACAACAAAACAGAAAGTCTGCCAGACAGTCGAAAGATCAAACAAACATTATCGCAGCAATGCCGCAAAATCATACCATACCACCAACAACTGCTTGTACCAACCATAACAACTACAACAAGACCAAGAGAAACAACAACAAGAAAGTCATCAAGGAGCAACAGGTACGACCAACATTCGCGCACATACGAACGAGATGAACGAAAGAAGCGAAATTCGAATGAATCCAACGAATTGAGTTGCACCATGCAATTCAATAAACAAGCAGCAGGCAGCAGGATACAACAACAACAACAACAACAGACACAGCAACAGCAGCTGAACGAACTGCCGAAGTTATAGAAGGAGAAGAGTAAGAAGAAAGCACAAGCAGCAACAACAACAGACACTGAACGAACGAACGAACGAACAAACACTGCATCCCACAAAACCTGTAAGGTACAAATGTATCTGTAACTAATGCTGGAACGATGCCGTCTGGTATGCATCGAGTACCGAGTACCACCGGAGCAGCGCTTAGATAGATGCTCGGCGCATTTACCAGATACTCTGGTTCATTTTTATTTTTTTCTCATTTTCTTGTCTGTAAAGATATGCAAAGTTCGTCACCGTTGTCATCGTCATTCCGTAGCTGTTGTTTGTTGTTTCGCGTCTCTTTCTTCCTTCCTTTCTTCCTATCTTCCGCTCTCTTGGCAACACTTCATTATTGTTGTTGTTGTTGTTGTTGTTGTCTGCGTCGTCAACAGCAGAAGAATCAGCTTTTAATCGACTTGTACCGCAACAACAAACAAAGGAATGAGCGACAAACTTTTGCGTTGTACAAATATCTTCTTCTTTTTGATTTTTTCTGCTTCTGCTGCTGCTTCTTCTTCTTCTTCTTCGTTGTTTGTTTTCGTCTTTTCAAGTTTGTCAATGAAACTCTTGAAACTTTCTTTCTTCTTTCTTTCTATACTCGCCTACCTTTCAACCTTTCGGTGGACCCCAACCCCCTCCCCTCCACCTCCCCTCACATGCTGTCCTCTTTCTCTATCTCTGTCTCTTTTCCTCCCATCAACCCACCAAACAACACCGCTTCATTTACAGCTTTTCCTTCTCTCAATCTTTTTCCTGCTGTCACCTCAACCGTTTTTGTTGGTTTCGATTCCGTTGAAGCTCTCTGCTCTCTTCACCGCCTGCAGACAACAGCGTTTTTTGTTGTTGTATCTTTTATTTGGTGTCTACATATCTTTCTTTATTTAGTATTTTTTACGTAGATTGTTGTTGTTTTTTTTGCTCTATTGGTTTCTTCTTCATTCAATAAAGTTTTTTAAAAAATTTGACAGAATAAATGTAAAAAAAAAAATAATAAAAAGAAGGTAGAAAGATTTATAACCTGTTGCAACGGCATCGTGACAATTGAACTATATTTTCACAACCATCAGAAACGCTACGTTCATATCTTTGTATGTATGAATGTGATTATATGTATGTATGTGTATGTAAATTCGTTTTCACATTAGTTTTTTCAAGTGAAATGTCTCTAATACGACGGCAGAAACGTTTAGTGGAACGACTTGAAAATATTTGTTAAATCTTGGGTTAGGTCGGTTGTTATTTGAATAATTGCCGTTATTACACGGTGACTTCTTTAAGTGTTTTCAGAAATATTTGCGCAAAGATAGAATGGAAAATGGAAAATGCTATAGAATCTGGGTTTTTTCCTTTTTACTTTGCATAAATGTACCGTATAATATGGAGAAATATCATAAGTAATTCCACGACAATCGTTTGAAAGGTTTGCCCCATATTACACGATCACACAATAGTGCAAAGGAAAACGTTTACCTTGTGTATGTACCTTCAAAAAAGTTTGCTTTGAAAATTAGAACTTTTTTTTTTATAAAAAACAGATTGAATTTGGGTTGGCAGCATTGGTATGGAACAAGACTGCAGTTCATTTTAAAAAAAAGAAACTATCAACACATTTTAACCTTCGTTTAAAAATGTCAAATTTAATGATATGAAATTTACTTTAATGAGATTTGTTAAGAACTCTTCGAAATCTTCGTAAAGATTTATAAATGATTCGTGAAGAAATATTCATAAAGTATGTATGTACAAACGAGTAATGCGATAATGTTAATACATAACCTTAAAAATTACTAAAGTTCAGTTATTAAACTTAACGTTCAAAACGTAAAACGTTTCATGTAACGTGAAAATCAGATCTGATTTTCAGCATTATACGGACGGACGGTCATGGCTAAATCGACTTAGGAAGTGATGCTGAGCCAGAATATATAGACTCCTTTTATACCTGTCACACCTCCTTTGATGCGTTACAAACGGAAGAACAAGTTGTTGTTTTTGTAACTGCAGGTGAATTTCTCTAATGTCAATCACAAGAGTTTTGCGCCCTTACGCGCGTACAACAACACTTTCACTTGAATTCAGCAAACCCATTTGTGGTGAATGAATGATGGTGAATAACAACTCTTTCAAAACTGCTGTTAAAATAAATATGCATGCACACGGTATTGCGATCGATGCACAATTGTGTACCTGAGTTACTCTCAAGTGGTTTCAGTTGCCATTATCATCATCATCGCCATCGCCATCGCCATCACCACATGATTTAGATGATGACTTTCAATAATTCGTACATTTGTGGAATTAAGAGTCATAGACGTTGTCATGAAGTCGATAAGTGTGACATCATGGTCAATAACTCTGTACACTTTAGTATTTTTCCATTAACCATGTTGCCATCTTTATACGAAAACCGCTTATGAATGACGATGATGATTGACAAAGAGACAACATGACACCCACGCATTGTTACACGCGCGCACACAAACTCATATACAAACGCACGCACGCACACAAACATTCTTTTCTTTACGTTTACGCAAACATCATAAATTCCAAATTTATCACGTAACGATGTGACAATTTTTACAGCATGAGGCTTTTCTGATTTCACATCAAAAAATTCACAATGTTTGTGATTAATGAAAACTTTGAAATTGCTTGTCATTCATTGTCAGTTAAAAAAACGGTCGGTCAGTCGGAAGTTCAAATCAACGAAAGAAGGGGATTATTTTTTTTCTTAGATTTCGCCTCCGTACAAAATTTCTAAAAAGGCTTTGAAAAAAATATATTTTCTTTATCATAAATTGATTTTTGATAAATGTCAACGCATAATTTTAATGACAATGACAGAAGCTAGAAAAAACTGACCGTACGATACGATACCTAAAGATTGTTCGGAAGGTCCGGGACACTGGACTGGATTCGTATTGGAATCTATCCTCTTGTTATTAGAGCTATTTCCGTTTAGAGCTAACTCTGTCTGCTGTTATATTCTTACGTTAACGGTTTCATTCGCAGTTTCCATGACGGTCTTGTATCTTGTGTCGGTAGCTTCAATTCGTATGAATTGCACACGAAGCATGGCATG
Organism: Conops quadrifasciatus; assembly: GCA_949752815.1. Lineage (NCBI taxonomy): Eukaryota > Metazoa > Arthropoda > Insecta > Diptera > Conopidae > Conops > Conops quadrifasciatus. Next base: position 27,765,289 of record OX457080.1, on the reverse strand, counting down.
CATGCATTTTTTAAATCTTAGAACGTTGAAGAATGCAAAATTTCTTACATGTCAATCTTTGCGACTTGATAATAAAACGATTTGAACTTGATGAGATACAATATCTAACAATTCTAAGTAAAGCTTCTACCAATCAATTCTTAAGCACTTTAACGAACTCTGTGTGTGTGTGTGTGTGCGTGTACGTGTGTATGTTGTTTTTTTATGTGCGTAAGTATGAATATTTGCGTGTGCGGTGAAAACTAGTTTTTTATGAGTTTGTTTAAAACTATTAACAGACAAGATTGAGATATTGATCTTGTGCCACGCGTGAAGAGTTAAAGTTTAAAAGAAAATACATAACTATAGAAAGAGAAAAAAAGAGAGAGAGAGAGAGAGTGTGTGAGAAAAAGAAAAAAGAGTGAGTGTGTCACTCTTGAGTGATCGAACGGCTTTATCTGTCAACGTTTGATTCAGTTCAGTTAAATGTCGTTACTGCTATTTTACTTGATGCGGTTGTTGTTGTTGTTCTCCTTTGTTAGCCCTGTAAGAAATTCAGTGCAGACAAGGCAGAACGCAACTGGTCCAGTTTTGACTCTAGTATGAAGAGAACTATAGTTACTTTTTCTTGTATACTGTGTTTTTATTGGAGGAACCCATAACAATCCCACGGCATCAATAAAGTGTTATCCATTTCGAGTTACGGAAAGTTAAGCCCTGCCATTTGGCAGCTGTCAAATGTAAGTGTCATCTGAACTAGCATTTAGTAATAATACTTCGTTATACAAGCTGCCTTTTCTGCATTGCGTTCGAATCAACTGAAGTCAATTAAATTTGGCTTTTCCTGTAGTGTTCATTTAGAGCTAGTTGCTCAACAGTTGGTCGCGAAATTTCTTGTAGGGACCATTAGTTCACCAACAACTTTTTGCTGCTATTATTATTGTCGTCGTCGTCGTCATCATCATACGCGCGTGTGTGTGAGTGTGTGTGGCTGTGTGTGGTTCTTACTACTCCTGTAAGTTAACTCTTTTTTCATCGTTACTCGTTAGTACTTTTCTTTCTCAACAACTTCTGCGCCATCTGTTTTGTTGTTACTGCTGGAAGAACCACTCTTGTTGTTGCTTGCGCTAAATTTCCGCTATTTTGACATTTATAGGCAACAAAGTTATTCCTTCCCCACCTTCCTCTCGCTCTCTCTACCAACCTCTCGCACTCCTCCCTCGCTTAGAGACCCACTGAATTGCGTTGCTTTTGTACAAGCTACTCTAACTTGTCTTCAACTTAATAAATGTTTTTAATAAAAGAAACGAGATCACATCAACACAATACAAAGGCGAATATATATGCATACATATATATACATATATACATATATAAATAAGGTAAAAAGAATAATAAACTAAGAAAAACAATTACAGTTTCCATCGCGGAACGTATTTGTACGAGTACGTACGTACGTATACTCATTTGTAGATATTTGGAACAAATATAAAAAGAGAGCTGCTGTTGCTTTATCCGGAAATCGTCGTAAAGCGACGGGAAAAAGAGCTATTATCGCTGCTGTCACTCTTCGTTGCTACTATAAATCTTTGTCTTCTTTGATTCAATAAAATTTATAACTCTATAACAATAAATTTTCTTAAAACAAGAACAACGACGACGACACCGCTTTTCTGTTTATGTGGAACAACGATGAAAATAAAAATCAAATTGGAAATTGGAAAGTCTCGTACGTATGTATTTTCCATTGTGGCAGACTGAGAGAGCATGTTGTTAAGCCGCCGAATTTGACAAGAGAACGGATATAGTGGGTCGTTCGTTTCCTGAAGCGTCTGCACTGATATTTTATGAATTTTAAATTTACAACAGTTTCTGGTTTATCTACGTATTTAGTTATGAAGCGAATCAAGTTAAGAGGCTACCGATTTGAATGAGCCATGGAATAATTTGCAGCCACATTGATTCTTTGCTGATGCTGAGACTTCTACCAAATTTCCTTTAAATAAATTAGAAAGGTATGAAAAAGGAGTTTATTCAAAAACTATCCTAGAACATACATAATCCCCCCGCAATTGCCGGATTGCAAAATATCATGTGCAATAAAATTTCATCATTATTTGATTGCTTCATTCAAAGAATCTCCTCTCCTTCATGAAGATGCCGTAGGCTCTGCATCACCGAAAGAGCGGCAGCAGACGGACAATCGATCGAATGGTGGAACAGATGGCTGAAGACAGTCGTGAGATTCGTAATACTTCATCTTTTCGTTGTTTAGTATTTGCTCGATTTATGTTAATTTCTGTTATTATCGAAGCATACAAAAAAAGCACATAAAAAAAAATGAAAAAGTAAACAACGACTAATAAGAATGTGACTTAGGTATAAATTTTAAAGGTTCTACTTTATAGCCTCACCTCTCTACTCTTTGGCGTTCCCGCGAATGCGTGATTCCCGAGAGACCAGTTCATCTTTGCGACCTACCGCACCGTATGCCAAGTACTCCAAGTACGTGATGTGATGATCGACGCTGAGAGCGAGACTCCACTCGACGCTCGATGCTTAATGTTGGATTGTTGAAGTAGAAGTCATCACTTTTGTCTTACCTTGTGTATATAGTACAGACTTACACATACAATACCAAATATGTACATCTCTGGACATATATGTACATATACATATATATGTACAAATACAAATGTAAGCATGAAACGTTCAAATAAAATGCTCCAAAAATTATGCTCAAATGAAATCCATTGGTAACTCTAAGCGTTCCTGTAAAAGCAGAAGTCGCGGGGTAGGAGAGAAAGGCAGCTGTTACACGAAACATATTGAAAAAGCTCCGTGTAACAACTAGCAAAAAAGTTGGCTGGTGGTTAGGTATACTCTGTTGTGAAGTTGAATTCAACAATTCAATGAATTCGCACAGTGGCTCCGTTCAGGTCAAGTTTTAAGTACAATGTTCAGAAAGTTTTTTTTTTGTTTTAAGAATATTTGGAGTGGACATAAAGAGAGACCCAAAAATGTAAGCTGTGAATATGTAGATAATCGCTGTTAAATCGGCATTTCATCATTAACCGAAATTTCATCAGATTTAAAGCTACGGATTGTCAAATTTACGGCTTACATTTTTTTGCGTATGATCAAAATCGGGGTGACGTTTATTTTTCAGGTTTTTTAATTAACGTCCAAAATTACCAAGAACTTGTGCTTATGGTTTTTATTTACATTCGTCATTCCTTGTTAAGTTTGGTTTGAAGACAAAACACAAGCTTGAAGACAAAAGCATGAGCACAAAACTTCTTAAAAAGTATGTAATTAAATAAGCCATAAATAATTAGAAACAATTTACATACATTGCTATAAATTTTTTTACGGTTTAAAACGACACTCAGGACCTCTTTGCCAAAAGGTGACAAAATTAGATGTCACTTCACAAACAGCAACAGACAAATTTAGGCAAACTTCTTTATGTTAAAGTTTCACAATTTTTTAACTTTAATCTTTTATTAAAAAATAATTAGAGTAACTAATAGCTGTGTTACATTTTGGAATGTAACCATATATTGTAATATGCGACCACTGTGCGTGATGGCTTCAATTTAACCCGTGAGTTTAAGAGAGGAGCAAATGATGCTAATATAAAAAATAAATAAAAAACAACAACAGCAGCAGCAACGTAATCAATAAACCAAAAACACATAAATTGTGTTTAATGACGTCGTTTATGAAGAATTGAAATTGAATGAAGAAAATGTGGCCCCAAATGAAAGCATTTGGCGAATACGAAACAATCAACCGACAAACCAACCAATTGAACAAACGGTCGGCCCAACCGACCAGCTGAACTGAATGAACCAGCGACGAACATCAACTTATCCATAGATCGACCTATGAGGAAACAAATCGACCGACTTATTAACCAACCGTTGGTAGCGACCTACCAACTAACTAACCAACTTGACAACCATATAAACAACCGTCCACCAACCAACCAACTCTTACTAACCGACCTACACCTACTTATTTTACTACTTACATACATATTATATATTTATGCATCTAGATATCAATATATGTCCGTGGGACTCTCAACCACCAAAGTCGTAAAGTATGGAGCAAAAGATATACGAAGGCATTGTTACATATTTCTCAATCTTTTTGTGTTACTGCTGTCAGCTAAATTTAAAAGCGGTACGTAGTATAAAAACAATACGGGAAGACTGGAAGGAATGCGCGCGTGTGTGTGTGTGTGTGTCTTTAAGAGAAAGAGAGAGAGAGGTTGAGAGGGAGATGGCGTGTGACCGCAGGAAATCCCAATGAGCTGAATGTTTTTCAAAACGATTTTGAACTTATTCAATTTAATAATATACATAATATAATATATATAATATATAATATATATTCAATTTAATATTACTTATTATATAATACAATTTAATAAGTTTAAAGTGCTTTCTTTATTCTCTCTTCTATATTGAGCGTGAAACAAATCTTCCTCTCTCCATAAGAATTTATTAAAATTTAATCCAATCCACTTAAGCTCTTCTAGAACCCTTCATAGCTCGATAGCTTCCACAGGGAGGTTTCTATAGCCCAACTTTTTTTATAAAAATCGTATATGCTGGTGGTTTCTTTGAGGTTCTTTAAACTACGCCAAATGGAAGTTCAATAGTTAAAGACTTTATGAAGAGGTAGAGAACAATGTTCAGTCTCACACTACACAGAATGAAATAATAAAAATGTATTAACGAGTATAAATGTTTTGTATGAGTATAAATCGACATTTTTGTAATGTTTCAAAATCTTTTGTGGAAGCTAAGAAAATGTTTTGGGAATACATTTTGGAAAATGCGAAAATATATAACAATACTTATTAAGTATCGTTTATTTATACGCTTTTAGCACTGTGAACTATTTTACTCGTATACGCTTTATATTGTAACTTTATGTTTACTATGTAACTTTATTTATAAGCTTTTGGCACTGTGAACTATTTGATCTTTCCTTTCTATACCAAGAAAAAGAATGCCACATTTCCTGAGTGCCTGTTCCCTCATATTGGCTATAAATTCCAAAAGGCACTAAGAATGGCGGCTACTTATTGTCATTAGAGCAATATATTTTCAGAATTTGATTGGTTTTTAATTTATAGTGACTATTAACAGCTTTTATTTTTCTCCTAATACAATGTATTTATGCCTCGTCACCACCACCGTATTTTCAGAGACTAGCTTCCTTCTTCAACATTAGGCACATTTTTACTTTCCTTGGATTAAAAGCAAACAAAAAAAAAATCCTCATAAAAATATCACAATCATCGTGATCTTTGTAAATGAATGAATGCATGCCGGACGCCAGAATCTTTTAAGTCAGCAAGTGTTCAGCTCGATTTTAATTTATTTCACATTCACCAGATTGAAACTGATTGTATTAGCGTTAAAAGAAAACCCTAAAAAATGCCAGCACACATTCCACACTAACAACACACTGAAAACAACAACAACAACAACCAAATATAAAATATCCTGAATATCACCTTGCCGGCGACCTTTATAAAATTCATATTGTAAGAAGAAAAAGGAAAAGCAGCAGAAGCGGCAACAGCAACAACAATTACACCAACAACAATAAAAGGAATCAGCCTCTGCGGTCACCGTTAGTAAAGATCCGTTCTGTTGTATTCAGTGGTCACAATGTCGTTGGAACGGCCCTTCACTACGACGAGTTGGTTGGTCGGTGGTACCTTCTTCACTTCATTCCGTCGAATTCGTCCCTTCTGCTGCTGCTGTTCGTTGTTGCTCTTGCCGCCGCAATATTGCTGCTGCAACAACATGCAATATTTATTGCGTGGTAGTGGTCGCTTAGTTAGTAGTTGGTTGGTTGGTTGGTTGCCTTTAAAAAATCTGGTTTTTAATCCGGCAAAAACAAGGCGACGTACAAGAGCAGCAAGGAGAAGATAATGAAGAAGAAGAACCAAACACACACACAAACATAAGGGGCAAAACTGAAAGCAGGTGTTTCGGTAGATGACTTCAATTGGTTGTATTAAATTTCCCTACACCGCATGTCACATAATGTTACGTTTTTTAATTAAAACAATAAATCAATGCGAAGTGACACCATTGATACAGTTGACTTTAAAAGTCGAAACTGTCGAAAAGTGTCAACAGGCAACGGCGGCGACGAGTTGGTTAAATAAAATCACAACACAACAACAAAAGAAAAACGAAAATAAATTGTCTTCAAAAGTTTTTCCCTTTTTTTTCGTGTCTACTTGAAAGTAATACGAGTACAATTTTGCATATGACCTATAATAAGCTTGCATGTACTTTTAACCCTTTAACCGCCAGAACTTGAGGATACACCGGCCATTTTGTAACACGGCGTACAGCGGTTCGTATTCAAGGACCCAGAAAACTTGAAGAACCATCGGAAATTGAGGCGTTTGTAGTATTATTCCCTTATAGTTTTGAGCTATCGTTTAATGCTAAACTAAATGATTGTAATATAAGAATAATCGAAAGGAAAATAAGCTATTTAAACGATACAAAATGGTCCCAAAACCTTGATTTCCATAAGACCACAATGAGTCTATAGAATTAGAAAATGTCTGAATTGATGTATAGAGAACCTTTATGTAGAAAATGTGAACGTTAACGAAACTTGACAAAGGATTTGACTCTTGCCATTATCGGTACTTTCATGAAAGAGTGTTTGTGTTTGCAAAGCATTGCTTTTAATTTTAACATTTTCTTAAATCGTCACAATGGATTTCGTCTTGTGGATTTTTCTTTTCCTTATCAATATTATCAAAATTTATTTATTGAAAATTTTTTCAGCCACTTTTTATGGCAGGACTTCTTCGTTCTCAAAAATACAAAATTTAGTATAAAATTTTCAATCAAACCTTTAAATTCAAAATTTAGCGTCGCAATTTTATTATAGCACAGATCTTTCTTAGAGAAATTTAGCTATATTTGACTACAATTTTATTTTTTACTGAGGTCCGAAATAAATTTTTAAAAATGGTAAAGGCAATGGACTGAACTACAGAGTACTCAGCTATTGAAAAATTACTAGCGTTGAACACAATCTTTGTCTAATTTATTATTTTTAATCGCCTGATAATCTAATTAATAAAAGTTGTGGAAAAAGAAGTCCATTATTTGTTCGTTTGTTTACACCATGCGTCTTTTCCTAAATATAATTCGCAACCAATTACAACAAAACTGTTGAAAAAGAATTTTTTTTAGTACGCAATGTCACCTTTCCAATAAGTATAAATATAAACCTATGTGATGTATAATACATATGTATGATAACGAAGCCATCTACAAAAAACTATATGCATCTACCCCTAGATTTTCTCTACCTAGGTATGTATTTCTATTACTTCTTATATTGATATGATTTAAAGCTATTGTATCTCAATTACTGCTAACAGTAACAACAACTACAAAAACACCGCTATCATTGATTTCCTCTAACAAGAATAATAGCAACCAGCCGGAAGTATTCGTTCGTTGTGTACGGTTGAACTGGACGGAAATCCTCTTTTGTGTGTTCACTTTTGTGAAAATGGTACTTTTGAGAAAATGGTAAAGATAAGTCTTATATGGACTTATCACTTGCATACTGGTTTTGTAAAAGGTTTCAAAAAAAACAACAATAGTTTTGACGTGACGTGTTCGACATAACGTCGCCATTATTTGTAGACCATGCGTTTGAAGTTATTGATTCCTGAACATTGTATCAACTGCACGAACATAAAAAAGGTCATCATTTAGACATTTTCGTACATGTATGGATGTATTTAAAATGTACCCGGCTACCTAAATTAATGGTTATTACTAAAATTTTTCCAAATGAAGACCGACACAGGCCGACAAAACTTTACTAATAGATCAATGAACTGAAAACGAAACCGACCTCAGAGAATTGCTTTATTATTAGTCAGGTATTCGACATCGTCAGGTTTTCGAGATATCATAACCTCAATATGAAAGAGAACACGGATTTTTTTTTGTGATTGTGAGTTTAAACTGTTTGACGGGAAAACCTCTAACCGCCCAAAAGATAATCTTTCCAGCTTTCTCGTTTTCCGATTCGGATTTAGCACGTCAAAAGCCTTCGGAAAAGAACAGCCTGGTTTTTAGGATAAACATAAAATGATGTTCAATAAAAATGAAATGTATGAACAAATTTTGATAAAAGGTTTTTCCAAATTCTATAACACTAAAATTCTTAACGACTTAACATCGCAATGTTAATAATTAAAAAACTATTAAACATAGTAAGTTTGGCAACAAAAACTGCCAGAGCAAATATTAAACATCTATTTTATAGAGCGCTCTGCTTGTGAGACTATCCCTTTTTACCGCATAAATTCGATATTAAAAGAATTGCCTGTCATTGAAATGAATATAAATGAAAGGTTGGTGGAAGTTATTTCATTCATAAACATATCACATTACAATTATGTATGCACGCCTTCCTGCCGGTGTCTCGCCCTGCTCCGCCCTTGTTAAACGAGAAATCCTAGTAGGTTTTTCTTTGTTGTATCTTTGTCATATTTTCATTTTCTGGTAGGTGTAGAATTATTGTGTTTAGTCATCATCGCCGTCACAGTCACCATCACCATCACCGTCGCCATCACAATCACTGTTAACGTCACTGTCGCCATTACCATTTGGATTTATTTCAAGTTATGCATGTGCTCTTTATAGTCTGATTATTACGACAAGCTTGAATGAAGGAGCTATTGGAGCGTAGCGAAGTAACAGTATAAACCACAAAGACGATTGAGTAAGTGAGTGTGTGAGTGAGTACGTGGGTGGTCGGTCGATCCCGTTTTCTTGATATTCATTTCCTCATCTTTATCTGATGGCATGAAATTAGTTCAAACCCAAGTTTTCTAAATAATCGTTAAGTCATAATGATTATGAATCGTATAAATCATAAAATCATATAAGATTACGATAACGAAGTCGAGAAAAATTTTGTAATCTTCTAAACTAAAATCAAAACTTTTCCAAGCTTTTTGATGAAGTCGACGACCTCAGAATTTCAAAATTCGACCAACTCATTGTGATCAAAACAGCTGTCTTTAGGTCTGATATTTTGGATTATTCACCACAACGAGAGTACTCTCTTTTCTCCTTTCTTCTTAAACCACAAAAAACATACATATTCTATGAGAGGAAAGTTAATCGATTCCAAATGGATTTTGAAGGAGAAGGGGAGAAAGTTTTTATTCCACATACTATTGATTACGTCATAATAAATTTTGTAGAGAAGATTATCTCTTCTCGAATAACCTCAAACAGCTGACTGTCTTTTTCGAATATTGAGGTTAGGACATTTGAAAAAAACTGATGAATGATGATGATAAAGAAACTTTAAATTCGGTGACAGAAGAGTAAACGCGAAACGGGCATTCGTTATATTCTTAAGAATATATTTAATATTCTCAGAATTATAGTATTTTTATAACATAATAAAGATTATATACAACACTATTATATTGACCAACCACATATAAAACTCTTTTTAGCAAGAAATTCCTAAAGTCCCTCCTTTTCTCACCTGACCTCTCTCTTTGATTACAAAAGCAAAAAAAAAAAACGCCGCCAAGTTTTAAAAATCGCGCCTTTTTCCCAGATTATTTTATATAATTTGTTATATATAATTTGTTAATTTCACAATTTGTTACTTCCTTCGCACATCATTATTACTCTTTTTATTTTGCCAACATTAACAGATTGCTGTGCTAACTACAACAACAATAACAACAACAACAACAACAACAACAGCAGCAGTTACAAAACCGAAACCATTTGTTGATTTGACCTGTAAAAAGTAAATTTGAGAGAAGATTTATGTATAATGCGATTATATCGTATTTCTGAGGTATACCACAAATGGCAAGAGTACGAGTTGTATTGTATGACTTCCTTTAATTTTCTCGCATGTTTTTATACCTCAATCTATAGCAATTTCTTTGATTAAACCCTTTTTATTTTTATTCACGGATTCCCAGGCCGTCTGAGCCGTACGCTACGGTAACAACAACAACAGCACCAACCTCTAGCAACAACACAATACATAAAACACGAAACAATAATATCACCGACAACAATAACAACAACAACATGATACAACCGTATAGCACCACAACAGCTTAAATTCGAATACTAAGTAAACCATACCAAAAAAACCAAAAAAAACCAACAACCATTTTAAGTACGTTTCTTCTTGCGCGATGATGGTAGTTACCGAAGGCCAAATTTAAATGAGCTTCAAGTATTTGCTTTAATGGTGCTCGTGATAAGCGTGTAGAGGGCTAAAAGAGTTTCTTCAATTTTTTAATTCCGTTTTCTTGTTTTTGTTGGTTTTTTGCATGATCACGGGACGTCTGTCCGCCATGAAAAATGTTCACGTTTTTTATATATAAATACCTATATTACTCCGTATATTACGTGTACATATGTATACATACATACATAGAATTATATTATTGGTCTTATATACTCGCAGCTCGCAAAACTTCCTGACTTCTCCTTGCAGGAAATTATATCGACATCGGTTGATACTTGTGTGCATATATATCTTTACATTATGTTGTTTTAGCGCGCTTTTTTTAAAGCATTCAAGCCTTTTTTGTTTTTTTTTTTTGTTTTTTTTTTTTTTTTTGTTTTAAAAAGCATCAATTGTTTTTATCAATTTTACTTATTCGTCCTCTTCTTCTTCTTCTTCTTTTTCTGTTACTGTTACTGTTACTGTTTCTTAGGCGAGGTCGTCTTGTGTGAGGGCGATGGAAATGACTGATAAAACTGATGTAGGTGTACCCTACAACAACACAAAAACAACAACAACATGAAGCAAGCAATTGTCAGTTGTGCTTTTATAATTTTTTTTATTAAAAACCGAATTGAAATTAAATGAAAAAAAACTCATTCAAATATTCTTATATTTTGTAAACGAATACAGACAAATATTTACATACAGACAAATATTTACACGAACATCGCTCAGCAGTAAAAAGCGCCATTAGTGAGGTAAAGAAATAGAGAACCAGTTATAAACGCATTGTCACAATGGGCCAAATAGACGGGAGATGAGTCTTCCACGCCCTTCTTACCCATAAACGCCGAAGTGTCCCCGAATAATGTGCAAAATTAGAGCTGAATTCTTGCTATGTATGTTTCAAGAATAAGAGAAATTTCCATACAGAAAAACGAAAGGAAAGAGTTCCTAATAGTAATAGCCTCAATACATAGCTGCATCTTGCCGCTGCGGCAAACAGCAGCAAGAGTTGTCAAATTCGGAAAGCTGAACACAATAAAATTTCAATAGATACAGCTACGAGCGGCAAAGCTACGAGGTAAAACGTAAACAAAGAAACAAAATAAAAACCAGACAAAAAGTAAACAAACAATAAAAAAAAAGCAGCGGCAAGATGCAGCTATGCTGGAATGCAAGCGGTTTTAGGTTAGAAATTAGGTTTTTTCTCGTTTCTCAAAAGAGCCAGTGTAATTTTGACATTGCATTTTGATGCGGCAGCAAGCAGCTTATAATGTGTACATACAGGCTTTAATAATAACGAACAAACATGGAAATATTTAATACTTTTCACCAAATTTTCAATTAAAAATATTTCACTTTAATAGAATTAGGCTATATTGAAACCTAACCTCCTTTTAACCTTTATTTTCCGTTAATACGGAATAATTATTTTATTCCTTCATCTCCTTTAATACGGACACGAATGACATACGGCTTTTTTCGAAAAGAAAACATCGTAATACAGGGTTACCCGTACACACATAAAGAGTCTTTCAACAAGAAGTGTAATTTTAAATTTGTTATGATTTTTTACTATTTCAGTATATTGCGCGAATGTGTAGCGATCGATATCTAAAGATCTACTGATTTTTACTGCTTAAATGACCTCACAATGACAGTTGAAAGTTGAGAGTTGAAAAATGATGCGAAATTTAAAATGATACCTTTTGTTGAAGACCCTCTACATATAGTAAATACGTCATCCTTATTACGTTCATCATTTACTCTGAATTGAATATACTTCTACATAATAACATGATGAAATTATTACTGTTAAGAACATAAATAAAGGAGGCGTGGCATAAGTCAGTGAAGGGCGAAAGACCGAAAGTCACACTCTTAAAATGTTGTTGCTTGTATTCTTGAAAGCTTATCTGTTTTTAAACGTATTTTCCTACAACTCTTTTGCAGCTGTTACGCCATGGAGACGACAACGACTCACATAGACGTCAAATAATTGTCCAAAAATATTACCACAATGATGATGGTTGGTTAATGCTCATTGACAGTGACGATATTGTAATTAAATTTTAATAAAAATGTCCGGAATTAACAATATCAATGTTAGCAATAATATTAATAGCAGCAACAACAACAACAGCAACAACAGCAATAACAACAATAAAATAAATGGTAATTCCATATTCGTCGCCTCAAAACTTTCCAAACAACAGCTTCATTCCAACAGCAGCAATAACAACATTGGCAACAATTTGAAAATAGCTCAACAACAAACACTTACCACTAGACTACCACCGCCGCCGCCACAACAACAACAACAACAACAACAACAACATCAACAACAAAATAATCAACTATCAACTCAACGACACCGACGTTCATTACTCAATTCAGCAGCGCAAACGCTGCAGAGAGCTCAATTTCTTGAACAACAATTGGCAACACTGCCGCCAAGCATAATAACACCAGCAACAACAACAACATCTGCATCCGTGGCTGCGACAGCAGCAGCAGCAGCAACAGTTACCACAACGTCAACAGCACGAACGGAGAAATTCAACCTGATCAACACACATTCCAATCAATTGCAAACGGTTGCAACAATCCACCATCACAGTTTGCAAAATCAACAGCAGCAGCAGCAGCAGCAGCAAGCGCATCATCAATCATCAACAACAACAACAGCAATAAGAGCCGCCACAGCACCTCCACCATTAACTGCAACATCAATATTAAGCGGAGCAGCAACAGCCGGCTCCAACATTTTAGATTCCAAATCGCCGGCTACGGCTGCAGAAATTCAACAACAACAACAACAACAACAGCAACAACAGAAACATTTGCATCAGCAACAATTGCATCAGTCGCCGAAATCAATTGCTGCAACCGGAAACGCACCGACTCAAACGCCGCGCCGCAGCCTCTATCAACTGCAAGCGTTGCGTGCGTCAACGAATAATTTGAAAGCAGCTGCGCATTCCATACCGCCACGCTACCAGCCGCCGCCGCAGCCGTCGGCAAACGGCATACTTAAGCATCTGAACGGCTTCAACGCGCTTGAGTCGCAGTCACCGCTGCAGCAACCACAGCAACAATCAACGCAACAACTGAACAACACGAAGGCTGCGCATTCCGTTGCCCCTCATTCCGCATATTTTGCCGATATTAATCTCAAATATCCACCAGACATACCGCAACTGTCCAACATTTACATACCAGATTCGTTAAAAGGTGGCAGCGCTACGCGCTACTTGCAGCAACAGCAGTCACGACAGCGCAACGGCGTGTCTGCTGGAAACGGCGGCAGTAGTAGCAGCAACGGAAGCGGAAGCGGCAACAGCAGCGGGCAACATTTAATCCAAAATCTGCACCAACAACAGCATCAACAACAACACCAACAGCAGCAGCAGCAGCAACAACAACATCAGGATATGTTAAAATTTGTACGTAAGCCCGATCAAGATCATCCTTCTCCAAACGCTTCAGTGACGTCCGGCTCAACGGGCATCCCAACAGCTACGGGCAGACTGTCAGCCGAGCAAAATCGTCAGTTGCATGTAAGTTGCTCTCTCTGTCTTTCTCTCTCTCTCTCTCTCTCTCTCTCTCCATTCTCTCTTTGCATCATTTATCTCACCGCACTTCACTTTCTTCCTTCGTCTTGCAGTCACTGATCAATGAATTGCGCATTCTGAAAGATCAAAATCAGCGTCTCATCGACGACAACCAGGAACTGCGTGATTTGTGCTGCTTCCTCGATGATGATCGCCAAAAGGGACGCAAGCTGGCTCGCGAATGGCAGCGTTTCGGACGATATACAGCAAGCGTCATGCGTCAGGAAGTCGCTGCATATCAGGTTAGTGTCAAGTTATGATGTCAGCTCCGAACATTAACAAAATAACAGACCTACGACGATCATGCTTCACGATCGTTTAATTTGTCAGTCCTTACAATAATCTTCATCGTTTCAGAGCAAATTGCGTCAACTCGATGACAAACAACAGGAACTGATCACCGACAATCTCGAGTTGAAAGAACTCTGTCTCTATTTGGACGAAGAGCGCGCCCATGTTGCAGCTCATAGTTTATGCGCCAATTGTGGTGCGCCCACGCAACAGCAGCAACAACAACAGCGCAATGCACTGCGCGACGATGGCGATGGCAGCAGCTCAAGCACTAACGCCGATGAAACGATTACAGCGTTGCGAAGTTACGAGCGACAATTGCCGGTACGTTGTGGCCGTTTTCACTTTACTCCTTTTCCCCTCTCCCTCTCTATCTTTACACGTTATAAGAGAGGCGAATAGTTTATTGTTATTGTCGCTACTGTTTTCAGGACTTGCATTTACGCTCCTCGCTCAATGATCAGACGCTGCAGTATGTACGCTCACTCGAACGACGTATACAACAATTGGAAGAAGAGCGTCTAGCTGCTGCCGCTACACCCACGGCAAATGTTACTGCGGCCGCCGTTCACCAAACGCAGCAACCGCAGCAACCGCAGCAACAGCAGCAGCAGCAGCAGCAGCAACAACAACAACAGCAAGCGAAGACTGTGTCACAAGACGCCAACGTCGAAGCGTTGAGCGGCCGACCAGAGGCAGTCGTGCGTGCTTTACAAGTGCTAGAGGTGCGTGAACAATTGGAACGCGATCGATTGGGCAACTTGACAGGCAACGTCATCGAACAGATGGATGACGGTGAGAAGGCGCTGGTACGCGAAATGTGCAATGTGGTCTGGCGCAAGTTGGAGAGCAGTCCGAATGGGCCGAATGCACTGGAACCGTTGTAAAGCAACAGCAATGATGGGCGGAATTATGACATTTTGATTTAATCGTATTACAATAAAAGTACATTTAAGAAAAGCAAAAGTATTCGAAAAATATATCCAAATTCGATTCTATAGATTTCTATTTTATAATGATATATTTCCTATATATATTTCCTATATATTTCCTCTATATATATGTGTTTCTTATATATATTTAAAATTATAATTATTATTGTAAGGTAATAATTATCACTATCATTTGCATGCTCATGGCTACATTCGTTATCATAATTATTTTACTTACTCGTTATCATAATTCTTTTTATGTAATATGTTATTATCGATTATTTATTATTATTAGTATTATATATGTACGTATATTTTAAAACAAATATTTTAATACTTTTTTGAAAAAATTGTAAATTAAAAATGTATTTTATCTTTACATTGCTATAATCAACCTTTGTATTTATTCAGTATAAAATTTATTTTTACTATTGTGAAATTTTTTTTTAATTTAAGTTAAAGAACCAATACGAAATTGTAAATTTCAGTTATTATTATTTTAATTATTTTTTAAAAACTCACTGCTTAAGTCATTCTTGGCTTAACAAAAAATAAAAATGGCATGTACAAAGTTTCTCTCCACCTCTCTGTCGAGCTTTAATTTAACAATATCAAATTATATTCATTTATTACAAAATCATCAATTAATAAACATTTTATGTATAAGAAATAGAAACGAGCTTGTTGAATTTAATTTGCTACACAAGTCGCGTTTTTTAAAAGCACATTAGTGTAGACAAAAGTGTAGACATTAAGCACATTAGTGTAGACATTAATTCAGGTCTCTGGCGTCTATTGACGTGTTTAAAGCTATTGATGTGTCTCAGACTTTGGTCGACGTATTATATTCAGCGCCAAATTGCTCATTTCAGCTCGAAACTCTAATTTTTGGATCTGCGTCATTTCTTTCATAACTGGCAGAAAACTTATTAGAAAATTGTAATCGCCATCCATTTTAGTTTCAGAATTCTTTTTGAGGATTGCTATTTTTTCACGCTCCAGTTCTAGGTATAGATCATCAGCATTGCGTTTTTTCGACCCTTTGGCAGTGTCTGATGTAGTCGTAGTTTTGTTTTCTTTGCGTGTTGCCTCCGCAGCTGAATACGTGTTCTCTTCGCAATTACTGAAATCGAAACTAAAATCCATTTTTGGCGAGACTTCTGAAAGTGTTTGATGGCCATCAGAAAGTGGAGTAGGTGTTGCAAGGCTTTCAGAAAGTGGGGCAGGTGTCATGATATCTTTCAAGAAAGACATCTGTTCGGAATAAACCCACTTTTTCCTCGAACTGGCAGTAGCACCGGATTTAAGAGCTTGTGCTTCCTTTTTAAGCTCTACTCGGTATGTGTCTCTTAAGCTTTTCCATTTCTTTTTAATATCGTGTCCTGGAAAAAAAAGAAAGTGATCTCATTCTCTGTTTATTGCAGGTTTTTATCAGCCGGAATATGTTATATTCTCACTGCGCTGTATCGAAAATAACAAAAATTTTTACTTTATGCGATTTGGAATAATTTGTGAAAAACTCATGTGCAGAGTCTGGAAATAACTCTTATTCAAAAAATGTTTGAAATAAAGGTCAACCTTTAACAGTTAAAAGTTAACAGTTAACTTTTACTTCCAAGTTACCAAAAGTTAACCTTTACTTTAATTTTTAAGTTAACAACTTTTAAGTTATTAAAGTAAAATAACTTTTAAAAATAACTCTTTTCAAAACCTCTTTTCAAAGAGTTAAAAATAACTTTTAAAAATAACTCTTTTCAAAGACTTTGAATAACTGTTATTCAAAGACTTTTATTTTTAAAAGTCATTTAAAAAGTCTTTTGTTGATGAAATGGTGCTCAAAACGACTGAGGCTTCGCACGTGGTAGAGATGAGTGACGACCCCAAAAAGTGGCCCTCTGGAGATAGGAAATATCGTGAAATGGACACGGTGAGTGGGGACCCCCCAAAATGGTCATACAGGGGTGTTTTCACCAAAAAAATTTTTATTGCTCAAATCGACAGGAAATATCGTGATTTTAAAAGATTTAATAATAAAAGTCTTTCAAAGACTTTATTGAATGACTTTTAAAAATAAAAGTCACTGAATAACTCTTATTGCGAGACTTTTTAATATAAGTTATAAAAGTTTCAAGCTCTGCTCATGTGGCTACTGAACAAAGCTTTAAAAAATTTACAAATGGTTATTACGAATTACTTATTCGATATACGTACACAAAACAGCACACTCTTCTCAATTGTGCTTTGTTTTTTTCCAAATTTGTTGTTGTTTACCAGCAAAAAACCGAAAATAACAAAGCAGATTGTGAAGACTGTGCTGTTTTGTGTATACCGAATAACCTAATAACTGTTTCGTTCTGTTTCGCCAATACCTTTGGGCAGAGAAACAACAAGAAACAGTTTAAATCTAGTACAACACACAGTTTTAAATCTATTGCGCACAACCTGTTTGAGAGTCACTGACCGTACTCCGCAAATAAATTAACAAATTAAAATATGTATACTAGCCATAATGGCAAGTGAATGGAGAATTCTGCGTCTACTGCATAATATTAGAATTGACATGGAAGGAATCGATAGAGTTGGGTTGCTAAAAAAACAAGCAAAACCGAACGCACCATCTCCGTCCATTGGAATCCGAACAAAGGAGAGCTCTACTAGGAGTAACTAACATTTGTGAATTATTTAAAACACATTTTGTATACTTTAAGGTACATTAAAAAATAAATAAAAGCAATCCTCCTTTTTTAAAGGACAATAAATAAAGAAAGACACAAATGTTTTACTTACTTGGAAATCCAATTAGTTTTTCAATGTCTCCCCACAATTTTGAATTAATATTTCTATCAGAATATTTTCTATCCTCCATATCCCACAAAGGGCGACGTTTCTTAACTACCGCAATTAAACGTTCAACGTCCATTTGGTTTTCTCTACACACCACGACTGAATGTTCGCTTCTATGTAGACGCTTGAAAAGCAAAATTTAAAGCACAGCGCGATGGCGTTACCCGAGAAGGGCCACGACACTCAACGCTTGTGTCATAGCCAACTCGCTCTGCGCTGCTAGCAGCGTTAGCGTCGAGCGAAAAACACATGTACCGAACCTTGAAAGGCCACGAAAGAGCGCCGCAGCTTGTAGCGAAATTTTTCGCGTTTTTATTGTCGTCGGAAATAAATGTACGAGAAAGTTATATAGCGTGCACAAAACAATCGCGCCACGTGACTCGACGTCGACGTCGCTCTGCGCGTCAGCAAACACGTAGAGCCACATAGAAAATTTGTTTTGTTCGCTGAGGCTCAGAGAAGGGGATGAGAACCGTGACGCTGCGGGCGAACATTTGGAGTTCGTAGCCTTGGTTTTTACGCTTAAAAATTACGCTTGTAGCGAATAGAAGCCCCAAGCGGAGCAATATTTTCAATCATTCTGTGTAGAGCAATTTGCTCTCTGTGGATTGTTTTTCTATTTATTAAAAACAATTGATTTTTAAAAATTTAAAATAAGGTTTAATAACTACAACGAAAAAAACACAACATATATAATAAGATATATTATATTACTTACCTAACCTTACTTTACCTTACCTTACTTATTATTTACCTTTTACAAAGATTTTTAGGCTTTACTTCGAATTGTTATTGAAAATATAATATGTATTATAATTTAGCGTAAAAAAAAGTCGTTAGAGAATTTAGCATTGAAGAATTTTTAAAACTACCGCTGTTAATTCTATTAGCTCTTAACAATATGTTATGTTAACATTTATGTGCTAAGTAGATGCTTATTTTCAATAACTGGAGGCCAATTTACTCCAAAATGTGTTCCTTGCCATGTCGCACAATGCAATTATTTTTAGGCTTTTATGGATTATAGAGAAAGTTCGATGTTGGTGGAAAGGAGTGCGAAAGTCTTATTCCCTAAAGTGCGACCTCCCGATTTTACGCTAATAACACGTTTTCTATCCTAATTGTGAACATAAGAAGCTAAAGCCGCGCATAAAAAACAATGCCTACAATATTGACTTCAAATTATTAATTAGAGGGCTGCATGAGACGTCTCGAATGATTCCAAACTGACATAGTAACAATTTTGCTTTAAAGCAGTGCTTCCATTTGGTTTCGAATCAAGCTATAACCCCCGAAACTTTCAAAACGTCTTGAACAAGCCTTAGAGACGTCTCATGCAGCCCTCTATTATTAATCTAAATTAGAATATTGATAATTCTTTTTATATTTAATGGGTACAAAGCTCTCAGTGTAACTGAACGTACTAGTGTTTTTCATTATTCACTGATCTATAAAAAATCTCAGAAAGTTCACATTTTCCTTGTTGTTTTTCGGTTTTTTGTTGTTTTTTTTTTTTACTTTTCCGAAAGACAAAAACTTCAGAATTTTTTTGTGTTGTTGTATTATATTTTAATACTATTATTTAAGTATTTTTTTTTAGATATAATGGCTGATACCAAAAAAGCCCAAACGAAGAGAATTTCCATAACGTCTGTGAGAACAGAACCCTCGACGGCGAAAAATTTCAAGCCAAAAAGATCAGAAAACAAGGTAAAAACGAATAATAATATATTAGGGGCTGCAATAGACGTCTTGAAAGGCTTGAAGTTGTCATAAGATAGCAAAATTCTTGCGTTGATGCAGAGCTGCCATTTAATTTCGAATCAAACCACGTCGGAAGCATGTATGTTGTAATGTTTTTATGAACGCTTCCGACAGTCACCGCTTGATTTGAAATCAAACTGAAGGACTTCAGAAAACGCCTGAAGCTTTCAAGACGTCTTCTGCAGCCCTCTATAATATATGTACATATATGTATTGCACTTAATAAGAACACATAACCAAGAAAGAAAATCCGTGATGCGCTTAGGTATTGACTTCGGATTCTATAATCACATTAAGAGGAGAAGAAGAGCAAGAGAAGGAGGCAATCGTAACAACGCCTAAACCACGTTTTCAACGCATATACCTTTACGTAAAATTGAAAAGTCTGGAGAACATACCGAAAGTGGAGAACGACGTCGTGTTACGTCTCGAGCAAGCAAAGAACACAGTCACCCTGTTGGTGGATAATTACACAACGAGCACAGACGTCAATCTAACGAAGACCTACATGCAAGGAGAAGCTGTACCCACTTTCAGTATCATGATCGACCAGGACAGCATTGAAGATTTAAATATTTTCAGCAATAATCCTTTGCTGATCACCCTTTTTGAATATATTCCTGCATACAAGCAACCTATCGTCGAAGCAGGCGAGCGTGACGAGAGGAATGATTGCCAAGAGCGGGAAGAAGAGCAGGAAGAAGAGCAGGAAGAAGAGCAAGAGTGTGAATGGGTAGCTGAGCAATGGATAGCGTTGGCACAGGGTTACATCGATATGCTTGCCTACTTCAATACACGGCGCAACGTCAAAGAAGAGAGCGTTTTTCTCTACCCCGTTTCGCAATCGCAGACACAATTGTCTTTTGCACCAACCTGTCAGTCGACTTGGCAGCTTTATTCACTCTTTCCTCTGGTCAAGGAAGCATCCTATAACAACTTGGCTTTCATCTCACTCGAGTCCATATACCAACTCAAGCCAGAAGAAGCCTTTAACCGCCCGACCTCAAGCGAGGATTTTCTGATGGACTTCTCATTCCAGTCAAGGTTTCGCAACGAACAGAATAAGCTGGACAAAATTAAGCTATGCACCTTTAGTGGTTTCACGCGCAAAATTATAGCTCTTCAGGATACGAATCTAAAATGGGAATCATTGAAGCGAGATTTCCAGCATACAGAACACTGCTTGGGCATTCAAACGGGATGCAATGTAGATATTTTCAAATTGTTCCGCAATCTTCTACGGAGTACGGAGGGTGCAGATTTTAGGTTCGAGGAAATCGATATAAACAAAGATGAGGCCTTAGTCTGCAATTCAGGCCACCGTTTCGTATTGAACAAGGAATTGTGCGCCATTTTGGAAGAAGCACTGGCCTTCCGCGAACAACAAATTCTGCTGGAATTTTACGAACGTGATAAGCCGGACAAAATTTTGCTGCAAGGCGTTTTGGATCAGTCTATATTTCTATATCCTCGTGGTAAGGCGGCGACAGGAAGGCATGACAAATGTGTTTTCTCACATACGGTTGTTTCTTGTCTCAGCTCAATCTACACTTGTTGTTGAAAAAGGGTTGTAAAAAAAGGGTGTTATACCAAATATTAGAAAGAAGCACACACGATAGTGCACGAAAGAGAGATCTCAGAGTACTGAGATGTCATTCTAACATACTACTTCCATTTTTGCTTTAAATTTTGGGTTCCACACTTGGGACTTCTACATACACGTTTGTGGACGAATTCTAAGATCGCATGTTGGAATATTGTTATTCCAACTAACACAAGAACACAAATTATTATTATTAATTATTTATTATTAAGTTTTTAACACATTATTATTAAAAACTAACACAAGCACAACTTGTCCTTGCTGAGGGCTTTGGTTGTTTTATCAACACAATATGGTTTATGCATTAGCTAATTTAATAGCTGATTTAAAATCCACAAAACGAAAAAATACGTTAGGATATACGCGAAGGTTATTTAATGAGTTTATAAAAGTTTCTTATAATATATTTGACTTTGGCCTTTCGCCAGTTAATGCCATGCGATTTGCTGTTGAGCTATGTCCTCCCGAAACAGAAAAAGACGAAACGCCAGAATTGCGAACAAAGTCACCCGAACCATCAGCGCCGCCAAAGGGAAGAGCAATAAAAAAACCTGAAGGCACTTCAATCTTAAAAAAAACAAACGCCTACGTCTCTTCCAGGATAACGTTTGCTGTAGTTAGTATCTGTCTGCTATCGCCACTCACTGAGACGTCTATACGCATCGCCAACAATAACGACAGCAAGCACCCGCGTAAAGACCAGTTAAATTATTGTGCCGCTCTGGAGCCCGAACATTTGGAAAAAACATTTCAACAAATAATCTCAGAGGCATACTATCGCTATGACAGTTACATTGGCGAGTTGATAGAATTCATAGTTCAGGAGCAGATTACAAGTACGAGTGAGGCTAAGAATCCATTGTGCTGCCATGTCAACAATCTGATGAACAGAATCGTCAAACTCATTGCATTCGATTTTAACAGGAGAATTCCAACAGATACTAATATTGATTTCACAGTAAGTTCTTATTAGCACCCTTAATTTGGAATGTATTATGTATTGTAGTTCTGGATGGATCTTTTCACTTAAAACCTGAGAAAATTTTACTTAGAAATGCGCCGTGATGTGTTCAAGAATTTCTTACTTAAACTTATTATTCTTACTCTCGTCTTATTTTATAATCACGACTTCTCCTCAAACCTTATGAGATCTTTCATTAAAGGAGAAAAGGAGTTGTTTGTAAAACTTAATAACCTCTATAATCCATTCATATCGAGCCGATATAATGTTAAACGTTAATGTTAATAATTGTTAAACGAGGTCATCTCGCCAGCCTTTAAAATACTTTATTATTTCTTAACTAATTCAAATTTTACAGAATCTTATGACAACAGTTTATGCAGAACTGGTGCAAAGACATTATAAGCTTTTACAGAGAGGCTATAGTGGCCTTGAGGAATGCTTAATACAAGATCCTAAAGAGCAATTAAGAGTAAGCAAATTCTTCAGTGTCGCCAAGTATCTGCACGAAGTTGGTGATAAGAATTTTTGTAAACATTTATTAGAAAAGGTAAGTCACGGTATGTCATGGTTGATAATTAGGTTGTAATATTCATAGTTATGTAAGTACATAAGTAAGTATGTACGTATTATATTGTACGAACCAACTACGTGCGTAAGAATAATATTGTAACTTTATTATAAGAATGAGCGTGTTTACACGCTTACCTTATAGAAGATATAACACGAGATATCCAGATGGATCGATCGAATGAAAGGAATATTACTAGAAAGGCATTTATTTATCACACTCATAATTTGACAACAGGAACGAAATAAACTTATCGATTTTTTGTATTCTCATTAACTATCATCTTTTCATCGAGACACAATTGAAGGTCTTACAATTTATACGACATCAAAATTAAGCTCAGTGCATTGAAAAATTTACTTTCTAGCTGAATTCAGAGTTAGGTTAGGTTAGGTTAATAAGAGGGACCCGACTGGGTCATCCAGTGCAAGCACCGGATACACTAATAGTTAAAGCGGCCTAATAGAATTAATAGTTAATTAATAATTATAACAAAATTCTGTTTTGAGCGTTTTTATAGCGCACACAACTGCTGACTCATGTCAATACTTTGCAATGTTTTTTCCCATAGAATTTCATATCAAAAAAAAAAAAAAGAAACAAGATTTCTCATATTTTTTCAGATTTTTTTTTACTGAAATATAATTATTAATAAACGCAATACAATATATATAAGTGTACTCTCGTAAAAAGCGTAATAAAGTGTCGCCATCACGGATCCAAATTCAAATAAGAAAATGGTGACCCCTGCGGGGAATTTCAAGAACAAAGACCAAAAGCCGAAGGTACTAATTCATGTATAGATAAAGCCTTAAAAGAATCGCATTGTAGCATGCATATAGCAAATAATAATCAATGCATGCCTAAAAACGATCTATACACATCATTACAGTTAGCGGAACCATCCCCCCCACAACAAGAGGATGTAGCCGACCAATGTGAGGCACATTTCAAGCGTATCTTTCTCTATTTACATCTAACGCGTATTTGGGATATGCCACAGATTGACGACGACTACCAAATAGTGTTGCGCCTCGAACAATCCAAGAATACGATCACTCAATTAGTGGATAAATATACAACCAGTACAGATATTAACGTGACGAAAACGTATAGTCAAGGCAGCACGGTGCCGAGCTTCAGCGTTATGATCGATCAGGACAGTATCGAAGATTTGAACGCCTTCAGCAACAATCCGCTCTTGATCACTCTTTTCAAACATAAGCCAGCCTTCAAACGGCCGATAATCAGACATGATGAAGATGGTGATGCGGGAAACAACACTAATCCTAAAGTAGTCAAGGAAAAAATAATGAAAGGAGCTGCTGGAGATAAAGAAGGAGAAGAGGGGGAGGAGGAGGAAATAGAGTACGAGGATGTGGCTGAAGAGTGGAAAGCGCTTAGTCAGGGTCACATAGATATGCTTCAATTCTTCAGTACACGCCGCAATTTTAAAAAAATCGACGTCTTAATATATCCTCTTATCGAGGAAAATGCGTTTGTCAGTTCGCGCTTGATAACCTGCAAGACCACTTGGGATGTTTACTCACTCTTCCCCTTGCTCATGAATACTTACTACACAAACTTGGCTTTCATTTCATTGGAATCCATTTACCGACTCAATCCAGAGATGATGGATGATGAGAGCCAGAATTATTTCATTGATTTCTCATTCCAGTCCAGGATTCCCAACAATCAGAACGAATTGGACAAAATCCGAATTTGCACCTATAGTGGCTTAAGGAAAGAAGTTATAGTCTTTCAAAATAACAATATGAAATGGGAATCGTTGAAGCGACCAGATCTCCGAAACTCTGAGTGTTTGGGCATCCAGACGGGCTGCAAAGTTGACTCCTATAGGCTCTTCCAGAATCTGTTAGGTACCGAAGGTGTTGATTTCCAGTTCGACGAGATCAATGCTCTGGAAGAGATGGCATTGAATTGTAATTCCAGTCATCGCTTTGTCCTAAACAAAGAGCTTTGCGACATTTTACAGGAAGTGGTAGCCTTCGGGAAGCAACATATTCTGTTGGAGCTATACCTAGACGAAAAACCAGAGGAAATCCTAATGCAAGGCATTCTGGATCTGTCAGTATTTGTATATCCGCGAGGTAACTATCGTATTCATAGCATTTAAAATGCTAAAGGAAAGGTCGTTTTGCAATTGTGAAATTTTAATGAAGAACCATAACGAAATGTATTGCATTTCCAAAAATTATCACTTATCTACGATGGTAGCTAAAATATTCTTGGTTTTACTCCAAACTTCTTTTCTCACCTCACCGCCGTCCCCAACATTTACTCAGTGAACTCAGTTCGATTTGCCGTTGAACTGCGCGCTCCTGGAGCACAAAAGATACCTGCGGGAAAAGGAGCAATGCCGCAAACTGCGGGGAAGTCCAATCAAAAATCTGCGGCGGCGGCATCTGCTGCTAAATCTCCAATGACAACAGACAAAACTGCGTTTGCCATAGTTAGTATTTGTTTGCTGACGCCGCTCACGGAAGTGCAGGAGAACATGGCCAACAACTATGCCAATGAGATGAAGAAGAACCAGCTGACCTTTTGCAAAGCTCTCGAAGCTGATATAATCAAAAAAAGCCAAGAACACATTCGCGAGGAGACCTATATTCAATATGATCAAATTATTTGCTCCATAATCGATTACATAGTGAGCAAAGAGGTGAAGAGTACACAAGAGTTTCGAAACTATTTCTGCTGCCAGGAGGTCAATATGATTAACAAAATGATTAAGATAATCGCTTACGATTTCAACAAAAAGACTCAAACAGATAACAACATTGATTTCACAGTGAGTTTGTTTGTTGTTGCATTCATCTGCTACTATCCTTCAAATAGCAGAACTGAAAGAAGATATTTTGGATAAATAAAAAAAAAACACAAAAATACTAAATGCAACGACATTTTCTTCCAGAATCTATTGACCACTGTTTATGCGGAATTGGTACAAAGGAATTATAACATTTTACAAAAGCACGAGAAACTTAACGATTTCAATATAAGTGCTAAGGAACAAGAGGCGGCAATCATCAAAATGTTTAATATCTCAAAACTTTATTACGAAAGTGGCGACGAAACATTGGCCAATCTTATTACGGAAAAGGTAGCTAACGATGATTATATGGTGCATATAAATAAGCTTTCAGTTTTCCTGGAACAACGATATAAAAGAAATGAGTAGTTTTGGAATTAGGGCCGCGCCTCTACGAGTTGTTGGAGGCACTAGACTAGGCCCAAGTATTAAGAAGCGTGTATTAAAAATAAGGAAAGAGATTATTTTCTTAAACCATATAATCCTATAATATAATGTCTTTATAATAATCCTCTTTGGCAATACATACTAACAATACTGCACAACATAGTACTTACATAGCATTATATGGCCAAATATTTTTATATATATAGTAATAAATAGAAAGACGTTTACATAAATTCATTCACATAAAATCTAGTCCTTTATTGTTGTAATTCATTATTAATACGAGTATAACGAATTTTTTTAATATGCGTATTTTTTCATTTTATTTTTTTATTGTATTTTATTCTATGTGTACGTATTGTAAGTTATACATATATTAAATGAATAATTATTTTCTTAATCACAGATTAAGAACGAAAATCCAAACAATACCGGCTTGAATTTCTATACATTTATTTATGATATCGAAAAAAGGGATTACAAAGCTGCCAAAACCTATTCCGCCAGACCGGTCAGTGAAAAATTCCTGGAAGGAGAATATTTTGCGTGTGTTTATATTTATTAAACATTATCGATATTATCTAAAATTGCCAAAGAATCCATTTTACAGAAAAATTGTTCAAATATATTTGGACTATATGCAAAATTTGGACAATGAGGAAACTGTAAAAGACGCCTACGAATCTCTGCTTAGTCGTTTAAACCTCTTCCTAAATATCTATCCGCTGGATATAGATTGTTGGATACTATTACACTGCTTGTATAAAAACAGTGGCTATTTGCCTGGTGTGAGTTTCACAAGATGGAAGTATGAAAACTTGAACAGCAAAGCGCGTAAAACTCTGCCTGCGTTGCCGAAGAGTCTCTGGGAGATCTACAACGACAACAAGCCGGCTACAACTGCCACAAATCGCTTTTTTGAATTTTACTCCTCTCTAGAACTCTTTGCACGCTTAGGTCTCTATAAGTTTGCCGAGATTATTTTTAATGAGATCGCTCGGGAGTTCACAGCACAAGAGAACTACTTTATTATCACAACATTAAAGATTCTACAGCACGATATTGAACCGAAGTATGCGTTAAAGAAATTTCCAGCAGAGAAGCCACCCAAAGGACATTTAATAGTATGACTGAAATTTCAGCCTCTCATGATTTTAATATGATTTACATACAATACTAGTATATTGTATTTCTCTGCAGAATGCCTTTCAAATGCTTATAAACGGTAACTTAGAGTTCTTCAGAGGGAGGAAATCGGAAGCAATGTCTCAGTATTCTCAAATACTGAACATTCCAACTTTGGAAGATTACGATAGTTTCCAGCTGGGCCTCTTGCGTTACGGCTACTGTATGTTGGAAGAAGGAAATTATGCAAATGCTATTAAAGCCTTCGAAAAATGCTGCGCGGTAGATAGTAACGGCTTAATGGCTAACATTGGCATTGGGAAAGCAATGTATTGGGTGAGTTATGCTTACAGTATGCGTACAACTGTAACAGTTGCAGACTGTTACAGACAATTTGCAGACAATAGCAAATCATAAAGCAGAATTTTAAAGGTTGTGTTTATCGAATGCGGACATAATACAACCGAACTTATGTTATCTCGAAATAGTAACCAACTTAGAACTACGGCAGAATTTTTTTTTTTACATCTAAAAGAGAAAAACAATCTTTCAATTCTAGATGGGTCGTTTAGAGGATGCGGAACATTATTTTGCAGAGAGCACAAAATATCGTATTCATATACCTGATACGTGGGCCTATTTAGCTTTAATTAATATTAAAATGGGAAAAAATTTTCAAGCTCTGGAGTCGTGGAAGTATGCCAAAATTGTAAGTAAACAACAACAGCATAAACCTTAACTATATTGTACTTAAATGAATTAATTAAGTTTATAATTTTAAATAATAATAATAAGAAAATGATCTATAAAAAATTTTTCCGCACTCCATTAGCATCCCGAGAGTGTAATCGCGCAAACGATTTTGGATGAACTGGATCGCATCGATTATAGCACTATCAACTTGTATGTGGACAAACCGATGCCCGGTTAGCCTGATGACCTCGGCCAGCCCCTGATTGACATGTAAATTTTCGTATTCCTTATTACGCTATTTTAATTACAGTGTTTATTTGCTCTCTCTCTCTCCCTCTCTCTCTAATAAATAAAACCTGATGCGGGATTACTAGCACTGCCCTCGACACCGCTAAGTTTGCCATTATTAAACTTTTGTATGGGTAGAATTGACACCTTTAAATCGCGGTTGGCTGGTTTGCGCAGCTCAATGGCAGCATGTTGTAATTGTAGAGCACATTCAGGATTCACATGTATCGATAGGTGCACTATTTCTTTTTCAAACAACTTAGCTAAAGCTTCGAGCAGTTCCACGAAACCAATGGAGAGAGCTGCTCGGCGGATACGATTCAGCTCCTTATAAAAATGCTGTGTCTTTTCGGGCATTTTCTTGGCATGGCGCAGTACTTTCTGGACGTCCGATTGCAGACTGCTATTCTTAATCCAGACTACGCAGTTTTGCGAATAGCTGCGCTTGTCGGCCTTCACCGGAAAGCTGCATGTCTCGCCGGGCAAAAGATCTTCGGCAAATCCGAGCATATTGATATCACCCAGCCAAGGTATGACGTTGCTGCCCGGCGGCAGGATGTTCAGCATTAGGTTCGATTTCTTTTTGCTATCGGCATACGAATAGATGAAGCCGTACCAGTTGTCACTCAGCAGCACTAGCGCTGCCATGTTTTCGATTTTTAAGGCTCCATGCAGCAATACGCACACTGATTCTTTCTGCATTTCTGCCGGTAGATTTGACAAGGAACTAGACTTAGCACTGGGAGTATCTGTCCCCTCATCACCACCGCTTTCCTCCGCGTCCTTGAGGCTTGGTTCTTTCGTATAGAAGTCGCGTATGTCTTGCTCTAGTTTCTCGTACTCATAGCTGGGTTGATTGACGTCCAGAGTTGGTTTCGCCAGGCTTGAGCTGATTGCGCCGCTGGATTTTGATCCTCCGCCAGATTTGTCCGAGTTACTACGTCTGCTGGGCTTCTCACGCTCCACTTTTGGTATAATTAAATGACGACTAAGCGATGCTGGCGAACCTATATCTGAGAGACCGACATAGCCACAGACTTCGAGCTTTGGCAAAATATTTCGCACACAGCCGTCACTTTCATTTCGGTGCGGCATTGGTGGCGGCCAGAGAATAATGGGGCACTCGAGCCGAAAATATCCCCCGCAACGCAGCATCGCCTCGTAAGGTTTAAAGTTTGTTTCACAAACACGTTCAACTAGTTCGAACATTGCCGTACGCCCCAACTGACTTTTATGACTGGAGTGTTGCTGCAACGTAGTGCCAGAATTCGCAGGATTGTTTATTTGGTTTTTTACGTGGTCCCCGGTGGAGTCTTGTACATCGGTGACTTCTTTCGGAGGCTTTGGAACAAAAAGTTGTCCTGTAAATGTACAGAAATCTTACAATATACATACTAATTTAATAAATAAGCTTTTTCTTCGCTTACCCTTAAGACCGGTATAGTCAAGAAGCTGTTGGTATGTTTGCAGTGCCCTGTTAAAGTAATCATCATTGTGTACCCCCATGCAAACAAAATTCAGCTTAAATGGTTTAAGAGTTGTTATCCATGCATACTCTGGGTCCGCTTCTTTATTCATGTAGTTGGCTAGAAAGCCCTTGAGCGCGGTGCTACCGAAGCCCAAGCCACAATCGGTGAACGCAATCACTTGACAGTAATTCTGGGTGCCCCAGTTTGTTGACAAAATGCCAGCAATGCTCTTCAGCATGCTCACTAAACATAGCTTATCACCGGCTTCCAATTTCTTGCAAGCTTGTCGCAGTTGATCATAATCGCGAGTGAAATCTACTTTTACCTCACACGCTGTGGAGTAAGTAACCAAAGCCACATACTCTAATTTAAAGTTGTTAGCCAAGTGCTCCAGGAGTTGAGCGATACCCTTTACGGCCAATTGATGATAGGTCAACGCGTTATCTTCGCTGCGTCCCGGTATAATGCGTTGCATGGACAGCGAAACGTCCAACGCTATTACAGTTGGCATTGCAAATTATATAAAGAAGTCGTATTTATTACAATTGTCGTTTTCAATTCAAATTGTTTTCAATACTCGTTCAATTCCATTAAATGCGATTTAATTTTTTTTCAATTCCATTAATAGCGACTAAGCTGACTTTAAACAGCCCACTTAAAATCAGCTGTTTGCAAACGCAATCGAATGAATAACATTTTTAGAGTGAATTGCACAATACATATTCTGAAATCTTTCAGCGTTACACAGGAGACTCTTACCGCAAAGTTGAAATTTTCCAGTTGACAAAAATATACCTATTATGACGCCACAGGTTCTGAAGAACAAATTCAGAGCGCTTCTAGGTCTATTGTAATACCACATGTATCCTATCATCACTAGAGAACCCACTTAACTATTCATATTTGTAGTTAAGTGGGTTCTCTAGTGACAATTTGGTGGCGTCACACTACCCCGTACAAAGGATTTTATATATAAAGATTAGAATAACAAGAAAATTGATTCATCCGAATTATTTACTTCATGCAAGTTGTAATCGTACAAATGTAATCACAGTGCAGATATTCGAACGGTGTATCTCGACGTTAATATAAGATAAAATGTAAATGTGCAACGCGTCAGATTAATTTTCGTTCCCACTTAACTCCTATTTTAAATGCTTACTAAACATTGCTACAAGTTTCTGAACGCTTCCTAAAATTATTTGTACCAGGGTCAACAGCACCGTAGTTGCTAATATGTATCATATTCTAAATAACATAAAAAAGTTATTTCATTAAAATTTAAATACATACTGCAATCATTCCTTAGGAAACAAAAGAAAATTTAGGAATGTCGATTGGAAAACTTCTTTTAGAACTTAATAACAAAAAATTTATTTAGTTATCTAATATATAGCGTACTTACATCTATTTATAAAGATGTTACATAACATAGAGGCTGAACGTAAGATTTTAAGTCCATAGGACAAATATTTTTAATAACAAATAAAATATTTTATGATAACATCTATAGTAAAAGTAATTAAACTTTTGTATACACTTTAGAAAACTAATCCTACTACATCAGATGTAATCCTTCCTTATCTGTCAATAACTTCTCGTTGAGGACAAATTATGTTCTCTTTACTTAATGAACAAGTTGCACCTCGGCGAACTTTGACGTTAAACGAATTTTTCGCTAACCAAGGAATATAAGCAGCGTTGTAGAATTATAAATTATACAAGAAAATCCACTTCACTTTAAAAACGGTAATCGTAAAAAATGCATATAGGTTAAAATATGTGAAATAAAGTATAAAGTATCAATCTTACAAATAAATTCTGGTCGGAATTAAACTCATACAAGAATTACAAAGCAAGCAAAAAAATTAAATTCCCCGAAGTTCAATTCGGAACTAGTTTTTTGTAAGTGCGAAGAATAATAAATAGGTATTTTCCACGGTAACCCCTTACCCATGGGTGAAATGCATTTTGTTGTTGTTTGAAAGAATCAGAGATAACTTCGCCGCGTTTGCCACCCTGCACTTTGGTAATTTTTTACCCAAGAGCAGTACTTTGGTGACAAAGGTCAAACAGAAATTAAATGGGATTGGCAGAAAAGGTTGAAAGACATTTATAGGAGTGCCTTAAATCGAAACGGCGATGACTACAAACTGTTTGCAAAGCAAATACAATTGCTGCAAATAATTATAAGAAAACAAGTTCAAATTGAACAGGGCAATGTTTTCCATGAACGACTTAAACGCATAGTGCCAGGACCTAAAGCTTTCAGTCAGGTGTTTAACATTTTAGGAAAAAAAAGGAAATGTACACTGCATCTCATAATGCAATCATTTTTAAATTATTGCATCTGGGTTTTAATCCCTTCACAATTAAGCTTTTTAAAAGCTTTTTCCAAAACAGAAAATTTTTTGTTAAAATTGATGACTTCTGCTCAGATTACGGAGATGTTTTATGCGAGGTTCCTCAAGGATCAATTCTTGCTCCGCATTTATATAACATTTTAATGTACGATTTCTTCCATCTCTCTTCCAATTCAAAAGCGATTTTATACGCTGACGACAAAGATTTTCAAATAAATTTATTTACGAAAGTTCCAATATGATTCCACTATCCTTTTACTATTTAAATAGTTTAAAAAGGTTTCTGGCTAGAGCAGCCGATCATCATAATCTTATGATCGCAGGCTTGGCTGCAGATCAAGTTAACTTTGGCTGGTCTAATATTTCGTATCTTTCTCCGTTCGGACATCCCCACCTTTCCTCTTTTTTCTTCATTACCGAATTTTTATAAAAAAATTACGCCTTTTACGCACAGGGGCTAATTCATTTTGTTATGCGATTAATTTATATAATATTAAATTAGTTTATTTTAGTTGTTAAGCATATTTTATCTCTAGTTTTAGTCCTAGTTTTTACCTCTTAATTTAGCTTTAAGTCTTTAGTTTCTAGTTTCATCACTCTGCGAATGAAAGTGCCGGGAGCCAGCAAGTTTTACTTTTATTTGTATTTCTTAAAATAAAGCCTTAATAAGAGAACATATCGTTTTTTCACCAAAATTTGCTATTAAATAGAAAAAGATTTAAGTTTTTCCTAGTTATATTAAATTAAATAATTGTTTAATATTTTAAGTTTTCTTTTGTATTCAGACTCAATAAAATTAAAAAAAAAAAAAAACGAGGTCAAACAGTGTTTAAATGGTAAAAAACATTGGGTATCAAGGGTTATCGTGTAATCAGTAGAGAGAAGCAAATAATTCGTGGCGAATCATCCATGGGGAAAGGGTGACCGTGTAAGTTGCCTGTAAGCGGACAGTTCGTTAAGCGAGGAGTAAGAGTATATTAACCTAACTTTTTTCCAATTCATATTTTTAATTCTTAGCTTCTGGCAGCTCTGTAAAAAGTGTATTTTCACCAAGTGCTAAGTTTGGTGGATGGTTTTTGGTAATTATAATTGTGTCGTTTTTAAGCTAAATGTGTAAAATTAAATAAAAACTCTTTAAAATTTATGGAAAATGCATAGAAATAGAAAAAGATTCACTTAAGAAATTATTTTATATAAATTTCGGTGAGTAGCAAGTAAAAAAAGCACGCAGACTGGCTTTGACATTAGAGGTCGGGATTCTTGGAAATCAAGCTGATTTCCTTGCTGTAAGCATCTAATTTTTTAACGCCTGTGAAATAAATTTGTAAATGTATTACATATTTGCGACAAGGATGAAAAAATGTCACATAAAAATCGAATGATCTCGAAAAATTTAGGGAGAATTATTAGGTAAATAACACCAAAACCTGCCGCCACTCGCTGTTTTCGACGACATTCGCATGTATTCGATGACACTCGCATGACCACCAAATTACTCGTACTTAGTCCTGGCTTAGTATTTTATCCCTCTAACGGCGTAGGGTGAAAAATATTGTAGTTTGGCAGCTGCCTTGCATCCACACGGTGCCGGTTGCCGTATTTCTGACGGCAGAAATAAAATTCTACCGGGCTGGCCCGATTCAATTACTTTAGTAGCAACTTAACGTATTCATACTTTTTTTCGACCCGGGACTTCAAAGTCGAGTCGTGTATATGTACAGAAATACCTGTAGAAATATTTATTTTTAAAATTAAGCTACTGTGTATCCGTCAAATAGTTTACAAACCAAGAGAACGACAGCTTGCAAAAACCACAACATCTTCCTTGAATCGTAATATTTTTAACTGGTTTTCATTTATGACAAATTATTTTCAATTCAAATTTCCAATACTTTTCCATTGAGGGCAACAAATGCAGTTTCTAAGCAACGCAATGCAAAGCTTTCGATTTTGCAATTTCATGCGAGTTTTCTTTTTCAATAAACAGTAAAAATTAAACTGTTTTTATATAGAACATATACGCAAAGATTTTCAAGAAATAAACGATAACTTGTTATAAACGTTTTCACTAAACAATAGCCGCTAAATGCATTTATTTGTAAATTTTTACAATTCCAAACTCATAAGTTTTAACAAATGTCAGTATAAATATAAATAAGGTTTAAATTGGTTTTGAATTAAAAATAAAGCTGGATTTTTAATGTAAATTATCCAACACATTTTATGGTTTGCTATAAATTTTATTAGTAAAAATTACTGTCAAAAATAAATGTTAAATAATACATTATAAATGTACAAAATAGTATAAATAAATTTTTTTTACAATACATTAAAAAATAAAAATTTCTCCAAACTTTTAATATTTATTTGATTTGTTCTTTATTTAGGATTTCGTTTCAAGTTTCACATAGAAGGCATAAGATTAAATAAAGTAAGGAAATATAAAGCGAGGCCTCCATAAACGAAACAAGGAATGATTAAATTCGTATAATGAATCCTTCCGAATTGAGAATGATGTGGATGAGTCAATACAATCCGGAACGAATCACTTTAGAGGATGCAGCATCTTATTTTGGTCATTCTTCTGTAGGACTCTCTGTTATGGATGACATGACACATCAGACAACAATGGTGAGTTGCTCTTCGCCTTAGATCGATCGGTTTGATTGATATTTTTTGAATGCGAAATAAAAGAAAGATGATTTGTACTCGCCTTAAAAGAGACGAAGCGGAAATAATATTATTCTTCTTATTACTGCACTCAATCACTTCGAACACTTCTTATAGGCTTCGAATTAGTTAATTTATTTTACGTATATATAATTTTATGGTTTTTTTTAACCTTTTTTCCTTTCTTTTGCATTGTTCACGTTTTTGTTGCTGTGTGTTGATCATTTTCTCCTCCCAACCAATCAACTTAAAACGAAACACAACATTTTTATCCTAAAACAACACACACCAACGCTTAATATACCACGCGGCTGTCTTAAATAATATCGCAAAGGACTTCAATCCCATGATGAGCATTGTTGGTGGGGATTTTAGTGGTCAGGCAGCGGCAGCAGCCGCAGCAGTCGCCTCATCCGCAGCGGCAGCAGCCGCCTTAAGCGTACAGCCGACAGCGCTTATTACCGCGCACTCCAACGATATTTACGGCTTGGCCCAAGTGAGCGGACTGCATCAACAGCTGCTTCAGCAATCGACGGCCGGCGCGACATTTCAGAATTATGCCGAAATCATCGCTGACGAGGATGGAGGCGGTGGTGGTGGTGGCTGCGTTAGTAAACAAGGCGAGAGCCTCGATGATGATGGTACACAGTATGTATCAGAATCACATCCGCAAGTATATGAAAATATCGATGATACTGGCAGCAACTGTTATGACGACGACGGCATTTCCGGCCTAACAGCCAAACAAGAAATTATTAATATCGATGATTTTGTAATGATGAACGATAGTAATTCGTACGACGGCACAGAACTAATGCCGACGGCTGATAGTGATCTATCGTCTGGTATGCAAATATCCCAGCAAGGAATCGATGACAATTCTTTATTTATAACGAGTAGTAACCAGAAGCTGTGCGCTTCGGGTGGACTGTTGTCGAGTAGAGGACTAGCAGAAGCAACATCAGCGACGACTTCGTCAGCCGGAAATCGCACGCAAAGAAAAACTCGTAAGATTGAACCAGTCAGTCGGCCCGGATTGGTGTTGAAAACACCAATTGCCTACAAGGGAAACATTGATCCGTCAGTTATTCCAATTCAAAAAGATGGAATGGGTATGTTTTGCGTTTATTTATTTTTCTCATTTATATTCTTTTTTTTTAAATATCAATTTTATTTAGTTTTAAATTCATTTATATATATCAACTGACTGGTTATCATATTAATGATGAATTCGACTGAATTAAGTGAAGTTTAGATGGTTAGGTTTAATTTTACTGATGCAAACTTCAATTAAAATCTAGAAAAACGAAAGTAATTAGTACACCTCATGATGAAAAGATTAAGCCAAAAGAAGGAAAAAATATGGTTTGTTATAGCATTAAGCAAATCGTTGATGACTAAAATAATATAAAGACAAAGAAAAAACCAATTCTTTCACTATTCGCTATAGTCTTTCTTCGTAATCAGTTTTAGATTCAAAATATGCACACAATTTTTATTACCTTTTCCGCAGAGTAAGGACCGCTTGGATACTTAAATACCATTTTACAATAAACATTATTTGTTGCGAATGTCTTGGCTTATATATTAACATATAAAACAACTTATAGGAAAAATATTCCTATAAGTACAACTATTAAATGTTCATGTTTTACGTATTTAATGTGGAAGTTATGAACGTCATTCTTTATATGACAAACCAATATATACATACATATAACTTTTTATTTAAAATATAATTGAGGTCAATTATTAATATTAAAATTAATTTTAAAATTTTATTTTTACTTTGTACTGAGTAAATGAAGTACATATTATTATTGTTTTTGAATAATAATATTTTATATTTTTTGTATACAGCAACACATATGTTATCTATACACAGAACTTAAAAAAAAAATAAATAACAAAAATGGCAATAATAGGGTTAACTTATTTTATTAACATTCTCTCTCCAATAGAGAGAGAGAGAGAAAAAGAAAGAATATATTTGCCTTTAGAACGCGTTTTCCCCAAAACAAGAAGAAACATTTTTATATTATTCTCAATTTATAATTTTAATATTTTAGTATTTAAAATAATATGTATTTTAATATAAAATAAATTTTTTTTATAAATATAATTAATATTTTATTAATATTATATTTTAGTATTTAAAATATTAAAATTTTAAATTGAGAATAATATAAAAAAATTTTTGTTTTAGTTTTGGGGGAAAACGGGTCCTAAAGGAAAAATATATTTGTTCCTATTTCTCTCTCTTTCTATCACAGAGAGAATGTTAATAAAACAAATTGACCCTATTATTACCAATTTTGTAATTTACAATTTTTTTTTTAAATTCTGTGTATAGATACAGGAACACATGTATACCGAAAATATAAGATTTTATATAATTTAAAAACCACAGACTCATATTTTTACTACTACTATTCACAATATTTCGTTTAAAGGAAACTTCTTTCAAATCCTTATACTAAAAATTACCATAAAAACTATCAGTACGAAGTGAATTTCATCGCGACACAAACGCGACTCTATACGCGCTTATTTAGCTAACACAGTTAAACTGAAGTGAAATTACTGAGTGCAATTTATTATTGCATACTAACTACGAAGATGGCTTTGTCATATGAAGTTAAAATTCTTTCTGTTTCTTCTGCTTTTTTTTTTGCCTTCCTGGTGTGCAGCCGTTTGTGAACGTTGTGGGGCGATTGGCGTAAAACATACATTTTATACGAAATCTCGACGCTTTTGTAGCATGTCATGTGCGCGTGGTGAACTCTTCTCTTTGGTGGTGAATAACAAAATGACAGGCGGCGGCCATCAACAGCAGCAACACACACAACAACAACAACACGGGGAAACATCCAGCTGCACAGCTGGTGGCGGTGCGGGTGCAACGTCTGAGGCAGGTAATGAAGAACTCCACGAGAACAGTTCAAATGCAAATGACCAGCACCAGCCAGAGCAACAATCTCAAACCGATATTGAGATTGCACTGCGCGTTTCGCATATAAAGAATTCAAATTATCGCTTCCGAATCACAGATCAATCGAAAATTACGCAAATCAACGGTTACGGAGGCGAATCTATTTTGGAGATTAGTACCAAATTTCTGGAAGATGGCAATGGCAAGAGCAGTGCTGCCGCTGCTGCCGTTAAGGTTCCAAGTAGCGCCGCCGCCGCTGACTTGCTAGATGGCAGCCACCTGATACCGGCCACCAACCCGCCACAACCCCTCGAAATGTACCGGGATGTTATGCCTCAGGACGAATTGCCGCAAATACCCAAATTCGAACGTCTTCCCACGCCGTGTTCGCAGATGGAGAAAATCTTCAGCGTGCGACGCCGCATACTCGATCCCTCGCATTCGTACGACTGGACTGCGCGTTTGTCACGGGAGAACTTCTATGCAGCGCCTGTCACCTGTTTTCTGCATGCCCCCGGCTACGAAGTTTGGGACAACATCGGTATTAATATGAAGGTGGAAGTAGAGAATACGGATTGTGATAACACTGAAGTAATACAGCCCGGACAGACGCCACACTCTTTTTGGGTGGCGACCATCTTAAACATTTGTGGATACAAAGCTTTAATGCGTTATGAAGGTTTGTCTCGTATCTGATTGAGCATGGTAGTCCAAAACCTGAAGTCGTCGCAGTCTTTAATATTGTAAAAATTTGAAATCTCTTTATCGACTTGGCTTCTTAGGTTTCGATGATGCTTCACATGATTTCTGGGTAAATCTTTGTAATGCAGAAGTACATTCAGTGGGCTGGTGTGCTGCACGCGGCAAACCTCTGATACCTCCTCGCTCCATTGAGCACAAATACAAGGACTGGAAAGACTTTTTGGTAGAGCGCTTGTCAGGAGCACGAACGCTGCCCTCGAGTTTCTACAACAAAATACACGATAGCATGCAGTCTCGTTTTCGCTTGGGCCTAAATCTCGAATGCGTTGATAAGGATCGAATATCACAAGTGCGCCTGGCGACCGTTACGAAAATTGTGGGCAAGCGTTTGTTTTTACGTTATTTTGATTCTGATGATGGCTTCTGGTGTCACGAGGACTCACCCATAATCCATCCAGTCGGTTGGGCCACGACTGTGGGACATAATCTAGCAGCACCGCAAGATTATTTGGAGCGTATGTTAGGTAAGAATTAAGCGAGTGACAGACACCGGCTGAAGCAAACTACAATTATTTACACAATGGAAATTAATAAATTAGTAACTTCTCGTTTAGCTGGTCGCGAAGCCATGATCGAAGTGCACGAAGATGATGCGACTATCGAGTTATTTAAAATGAATTTTACCTTTGAAGAATATTACTTAGAGCGCAAAACGAATAGTTTTGTGGAGGGTATGAAAATCGAAGCAGTCGATCCACTAAACTTGTCTTCGATTTGTGTGGCCACCGTGATGGCCGTTCTGAAATTCGGTTACATGATGATACGAATCGATTCATATCAACCGGACTCTTCAGGCTCGGACTGGTGAGCATAGCAGCACGGTCGTTTATTCTTTCATGAAAACATTAATTTTTTGAAAATATGTATTCCGGAAGGTTCTGTTATCACGAGAAGTCGCCGAGCATATTCCCTGTTGGATTTTGTGCAGCGAATAACATCGCACTAACGCCGCCGAACGGTTATGATGTTACCACATTTAGCTGGGAATCGTATCTGAAAGAGACAGGCAGTATAGCCGCTGATGTGCACCTGTTTCAGCGAATACTGCCAGACCATGGTTTCGAGGTACTACACATCTTCAAATATGCATCGGTTACTGACTGCTATAATATAAATTCTAAAATTTATCGCTGCTTAGGTTGGCATGAGCTTAGAATGTGCTGATCTCATGGATCCACGTTTAGTGTGTGTGGCTACAATAAGCCGTGTTGTCGGTCGGCTACTGAAGATACATTTCGATGGATGGACCGATGAATACGATCAGTGGTTGGATTGCGAGTCCCCGGATTTCTACCCAGTCGGTTGGTGTGTTTTGGTCAATCATAAGTTGGAAGGACCACCAGTGCAGCTGCCAACCATTTCCAAAGTCTCCTCCAGAGTGAAACCGCAAAAGAAAAGAAAGAAGAAGACGGCGACAAATCGCTCGAACGAAAATTTCTCTGGAAGTAAGTTCAATGCAATTCAATTTTTTTCCTTAATTTCTATCGTAGTTTTTGTTATGGTCAAACTTTTTCTCCTCCTTCAGATAAAAGTCGAACTATTGCTTTAAAAACTGGTCCACATCTTCCGAAGCTTAGTATTAAATTGGAACTGAAACCTGAACATCATAAAGCAGCCTTTTACGAAGATAACGACAACGATGATGATGATGAGGAATGCGATGATGAAAGTTTAAGTCGCTCAGGACAGTCCACGCCGTTGCCAATAGTTACAAAAGCGACAGGCCATCTTCCTGAAAGCTCTCAGCAGCAGCAGCAGCTACAACAACAACCACCACAACAACGTGGCTCAGCAACGGTAAAGACATTAGTTACACCACCAGCACCAATTACCGGTGGGCGTAGAGCATGTAGTTATCGAAGGGTAAGTGCTGTCGATAATAGTGCGTCCTCGAAAAAGTAAGAATCTTTGAAAAGTAAGAATCATACTTGCCATACGATTGAGGAGGTCCATGGCCTGTGCAAACATTTTAACAATATTTGGGCGAGAAATTTATATGGCGGGACATTCTTATTGCCACGACAATAATTTAGCGAGAAAAATATAACATTAATTATAATTGGTTGGCGAGCCTAGACGACACGCTTTCTTATTGCCGGCGATTGAAAATGTTTTTTAATTCCGTAAAAAGTGAAGAGAAGAAATAGTTCGCAAACAAGATAATTCTATTTTATTCGGCCATGATAATCATCATCCTCATCTTTCGCGATTGTCGTATGATTCTTTATTATTATGCAAAATTTATCCTCGTCATTAAGAATCAATTTTCATGTAATTTTGTTAATTTTTTGCGCACTGTTATTGGTCATAAGTACTTACATGAAATTTTATATCGTATTATTGAAATTCGTAGAAGCTTTTGTGTGTTTTGGTGTGAACATCACTTTCTTAACATTATTTATTGATAACAATATTATTGTTTTCGATTCAGAATTCGACCGTAAGCAGTGGCAAATACATTCCGCGACTTACGGAAGTGCCCGATTCAAATACCGGTAGCGCCAACACTGACCTGCCTGCGGCTGTGGATTTGGTTCCGGAGACATGGAACATTTATGATGTGTCACAATTTCTACGCGTCAACGACTGCATAGCACACTGCGATACATTTAGTCGTAACAAGATCGATGGCAAACGATTGCTACAGCTCTCCAAGGATGAAATTATAACACTGCTCGGCATGAAAGTCGGGCCAGCATTGAAAATCTACGATCTGATACAGCAGCTCAAATGCAAAATCAATCCCAGCAAATCGAGATATCACAAGGCGAATAAAACGTTTTTATAGTGCCTTTCAAAATATCTACAGGTAGCATCGAAACATCGTAGTCCGTGCGAAAAACCTTTACTTTTTGCGGTCATCAATGTGTTCATATAAAAAGAATTACATATGAGCAAAGTCAGACCCGTCGGCCAGTTTATAAGAAAGAAGAAGAAAAAAACAAGAAAATCTCTACGCTGGAAGGGGCCAGCGCTAAGTTACCAATAATACATATTAAATTTAGGTTTTTATTTTTAATATGGCAAAGCAAAAAACTCAATTTGCTAAATAGTAGTCGTTTATTATGTAATTTATAAGATATAGAGAATTAAGAATTAATTTAAAAATGTTACATTTATCCACATGTAAAGCAGTTTATCCAATGCCTGCAAAATAGCTCTTGCATTATGACGATCAACAACTGATCTAATATTTATATACATAAATATTGCTTCATTCAATATTTAGGTAAGAATAATAAGCTCAACTTTAATTTAAATTCAAACACGAGCTAACACAAAGTATTTTATTAAGAAGCCATTACCTGTTTCTTTTAGCTGTATACGTTGTTTTTAATTTAAAAGTAAATATTTTATATTCTTAAATAAGCTACGCGTACGTCCGACAGTGAGAGAGAGAGAGAGAGAGAGAGAGAGAGAAAGAGCAACCATAGCAACACATTGTTACTTCAAGACTAGCCTTTTTTTAATATATAGCAATTACAGTATCTGAAAATATCTATGTAGAATCGCAAAATAAATGAAATTTAAATTTATTTCAGGGAAGGTTTTTAATGTTGAAATTTTAATATATTTAAATAATAATACACACACACATACAAACGTCAATAAACACCTCAGAAAAGTTATAGCTATTAATTTTAAAATTTGAATAAACTAAAAACTGAAAAAATACTTAGTAGGAGGAGGGCGTGGTAAAATGTAACCGTTTGAACTTGAATGCAATGTTTATACATATAACATTTAAATTAAGAAAAAAAAAAGAAAGCACGGAATTCTCAAATAAATCTAGCATTAAAAATTGTAAATACAGCTTCATGATTCAATTGCATCGTATGTCACAGTATAGTAACAGTTTAATTAATTACATATAAACATCATACGTTCACTCGTGTATATAATGTGTATGTATTTTGTATGCATATTTTATAAAGTAACTCATAAATAAATACGAATATTACTTTCTTTATAATTAGCATAGCGAAGTCAATTTTTCTAAGGATTATAAGACCGAAGTGCTCTCATTTAAAGTCTAAATGAATCGCCTCGTCTAAAAGTGAATTCGATCTACCATCGTTAGAGAATACGTATACGCCGCTCACTTGCCAAATTGATTAACTCTATGCAATTAAAAGCGGAAAAATCTGTAAAGTATGGAGTCTTTGGAGTTAATCGTTTTGACAAGTGAGCGGCTCATATACTATTTTCATAAAAATATGTTGTATGAAAATTCGGAATAATTTTTGGAGTCATCCATACAGCATTGCTAGCAATAAAAAAAAAAATACATATACGAATATAACATGCTGCTGATACTTATTTTGTAAAATGAACATAATAAACAATCCGTGCGACGATTTCTTGCCTCAATTTGAATCGTTGTGTTAACATTATGGCGAGCAGTCGCAATTTTGCCTTTGTTTTCTAACATTTACGTATCCAGTTTGTCATTTCGTTCTGAAACATGCAGCTCTTCCCAAAATTTTATTATTTGAATTAAGATTTGAATTAACTCTTACCCATTTGTTTCTTACTACTAGAAAGTATTTTATTCTCTTTCAGCAAAAGTGCGGTCCGTCGCACGTGTAAACAGCGTCAAGGATAAATTCTTC
Organism: Conops quadrifasciatus; assembly: GCA_949752815.1. NCBI lineage: Eukaryota > Metazoa > Arthropoda > Insecta > Diptera > Conopidae > Conops > Conops quadrifasciatus. The sequence goes on along the minus strand of OX457080.1, from coordinate 27,722,293 downwards.
TGTCAATAATTATACGCTACATCCAAAGGGATGAGGGTATATTCACTTTGTGCTTCCGTTTGTAACGCGTTAAAGGAGGCGTGGAAAATATAGAAAAGTATATATATTCTGACTCTGAATCACCTTCTGAGGATTCTGAGGTGGCACGGACCAATGTGAAATAATCCGTACTTATGGTCAATTTCTCAGCTTGTAGAGTAAGCTAAAATTTTACTTCCAAGTCCACCGTCTCAGACTAAAATAAACTCTCAAAAATGGGCGAGACTCACCCACAGATATACAATGTGTTTGTTGGGGAAAAGCGTTATTGTAAATGAGTTAATATATACAAACTTTGTCTAAGTTAAATAAAAGTAGGCGTCACCCACCCACTTTAATCATCCCCTTGACGGATGCGAGTGTAGGATATATGAGCTTCGGCCAGGCCGAAGATGACGCTCTTACTTGTTTTTTTTATCTTCGCATACTATTCGGAGTCGATACGAAATGAAGTATAATTTCTTTTAGCAAAATTTTTAGTTGTTTACCATCGGTCATTGACGCTGCTGATGATTGAAAACACTGGTAACTGTATTTTTACAACTCTGATTTCGATAAAGTTGAAACGGTTCAAACCGGGTGCTCCAATGTAAATAGAGGGTGTGCTAAGCAACTCAATGATTTCCCTTTATTCAAATGTTTCATCCATGTATCTTATTACATAAAATATTTAACAATAAATTTTTAAAAAACGATAAATTTTTACAATTAATCAGCCTGGTTCTGCATTCCGATTCATACGGAATCGGATATGATTTCGATCACTTTTTTCTCGAAGGTATTCTGTATTCCGATTCCGATATTCGAATCCGATGTTTGCGTATTTGTCGGAATTGAGGTGTTCTGCATTTCGATTTATTGGAATTTTCTGTCGGAAGTAATCCGACCTAATTTTTGTTGGTGAATTTGAATTTGATTGTAAAAAATTTGAAATTTTTTAACACATGCGTTTTTGTGGCAAGAGTTAGCGGAGAAACTTAATATTTTTGGTCCACCAATGAAAAAAGTGCCGAGAGGAAAAAGTTAGCCCTTTTATTATTTAATTTTTACCACGAATGATTAATAATCATAGACATGCTGGGAAATGCAAAATCAGAAAAAAGTATTTCTGGAGAATACAAAGCGCTCCAGGGAATACTAGGTGCAACAATAATTAGCCACCAATCTAAAAAAGGTTAAAAAAATAATCAAATTTCTATTATATGACCATGTGTGCGTTGGTGGGAATCGAACCCACATCCTCAACGTGCTAGGCGAGTACTTGCTCTACTACGCTATTGAGAGTCACAATTTTTATTTTCAATTTTCAAATTTTAAATTTCAGTTTATTAAACGCCAAATTGACAGGTAAAAAATAGCTGGATGAGTTCGAATCGGAATTGTTTTCGTTTCGAACATGTGAAATTCGATCGGATTGCAGAACACTTCTACAAATACAAATCGGAATTCAATTTCGATTCAGAATCAATTCCGGATCGGAATACAGAACAAGGCTGAATATATTTTTATAAACATATAAACATATTTTTGCCAGATATATTTTCTTAAAGTGAACATAAATATGTATGTAGTTTTTATTCGCATACTAAAACAAAATTCAAAAAGCACAATTTTGTCGTTTGTAATTAACAAGGATTATCCATTATTTCTATGGCGCAGGGTTTAGCACTCGGGGCACACGGAACATCGCTAGATGACTCAATATCATTCATGCTACACTCACCCTCCGGTGTACATTCCATTTCGCCCTCTTCAGCTTCACCCTCGGTAGCGTACCGAGGATACGTCGTAAGCTTTATTTCGGTTGGTGCCGTTGACAAAGAACACACAGAAACATCCGAATCAGATACAGGCAACGGAACGGGTTCCTGCGGTAGTTCAGAATAATCATATGCACAAATATTCTGGGCTAACCATTGCGATGATCCGATCCGATTCGTTCCGATTATAGATAAGATCAACGTTTCAGCATTTTTTTCGTTGTCATCTTCCATACCTTCGAACTCAGAGGGCTCATAGGGCTTCGAACTCATATATTCCTTGCTCCTAGGCGGAGCTTGAAAATAACCCATAAGCATATTCTTTTGATTAAAGCTGAAAACTGCAGGTCCTAGTGGGAATTCGGTGTCCCAGTTGCCGTGTAATACGGTAACCTTATCTTCAACACCGATGTATACTTCGCATGGGCCAACACGCATACCATTGTGCCAAGTTCCTTTAAACCGTATCGGTAACTGACCATAGCCATCCGATTTAAAACTATAAATGCCAACACCATGGCGAAATCCCTTGTTCCAGTCCCCCGTATAAGTATCACCGTTAGTATAGAAATAACGCCCTTTCCCATGTTTCATACCCTTTCGCCAATTACCCTCGTATACACTGCCATCCGGATATATAAAAATTCCTCTGCCCGATCTGTGCCCTGAAATGTAAATTGCTGGTTAGTTGGAAGGCCGGCCTATTATGTAGCCTATAGAAGGCAAATTTATGCTAGCAAAAATTTACCAAAAATACAAGGTTAAAATCGAGGTTAAAAATACTAGGTTAAATACAATGTGAAAAATACAAGGTTAAAAATACTCTATGCCCTCCACTTACCGCAACGATACTTTCCGTAGTATCGAACACCGCCTTTGAAAACATATAAACCAAAACCATGACGTCTACCCTGTCTATATTGACCGTCGTATTGATCGCCATTAGGTAGAATAGCCCATCCTCGTCCATGTCGGTCTCCAACGGGATTCCTTTCGCCAATATAAAGCTACAATCATAATATCGATATACCCGTAGATGCTCTTAGAAAATATTTGAAGCTTAAAAGTTCTTACACCAATCGTATCCTTAAGGTCCTCTTCCTCTTCGGGTATACTCAATTCCTCCTCAGATGATGATGCCATTGTGGATGCAATTCTGCTCATTGAAAAAGTTTCGATTATTTCAATTGTTTCAAGAAATATAACAGAAGTTCCACAGTCCTTTCGATTTTAACAATTATGGAGAAAATTAATTTCAGACACATAGAAGTTTTAAGCAGAGCCCAGTAAATCGAATCATTTTTTCATTCATTGTTTTGCTCGGTATTGAAAGTAATAAGAATTCATTGCAGAACCATGGAATGGTATAATGATTCTTCTGTATAATACAGAAGTAGAGTCATCGCCAAAATTAACGAAATCGTCTTGTAAACTATAGCGCTGCATAAAACGTCTTAAAGGCTTGAAACTGTCCAGCAACATTTTTGCGTTGATGCAGTGCTTCCATTTGATTGGGAATCAAGCCCTAATTGTCGATAGTAATGTTTTCAGCAGTACTTCCCACAGTCACCACTTTATTTGAAAGCAAATGGAAGCACTTCAAGCAACCCCTAAAACTTTCAAGACGTCTTGTGCAACCCTCAATTGTGAACTAGACAACATGGGCTCGTTACAATCCGCACGTATTGATCTAAACGCGGTGTTTTTTGCATGTTCAAAATTTAGGGAAATTAATACATTAGTATATCGTATTAAACAGTTTTTGCAATCTATGATTTAACAACGGTCTATACCTCAATGAAACTATATAGTCATATGATGTAGTATTCCATTAGTTAGAGTACATATAATACATTTTAAAGATTTTATAACACATTTTTTATTTATATTCAAAATTATAATTTTATTTATATTATATCAAGGGACAACATTCTAAAATTTTTCCTTATTCTCTTTTTAGTTCTTCAAATCATTCTTTTTTCTCATATCTAAGTACATATGTATACTCATCTTAAAACTAAGAAACGATATTAAGCTAAAATTGCTCTTAAGTAATACATTCTCTTTCTAAGTATCGTAGAAATAGCAAGCAAGCGGATATCGAATGATAAGTGCAATCAGTGTACACACAATCTGGAGAAGCATTAGCATTTGGGTTACCACGCGCTCATGCACGGGACCAAATACAACCAGTACAAAATTTATTAAGGTAAAGTTGTTTGTAATAACTTTACCATCCAATTGCTCATGCCATGTAATGAGCTTTAGAGATCGCAAAATGGTTATCATTACATTCCCCATTGTATTTAAATCATTTCTATAAAACTCGGTTGTACTTATGTTTAAGAGATCTGTTTTCGAATCATATTTTGGCAGACGATGTCGAGGACAAGGAACAAAGTGAAATAATTGTGGTAATGAGTAGAGGAAATTTAGGATTTGTGGAATAAAGAATAGTATTAAAGTTTTACTAAAATGGCCCAAAATGCCAACAACTGCAAAAGACATCCCAGCAAAGTAGCAGAATGTATCGCCAACAAAGACCTCAGAAGGATATCTGCAAGAGAATTTAGCAACTTATAATGTGTAGCAATAATGTTTATAACACAAAAAATTTTCTTCGCTATCATTAGTTTCTTTATACAGAGATTGAAGCTGCTATTAATTCTTTAAGTATATATTTGGCGAAGTCCAATACAGACAGTTCAGCCCTTCAGTGGCGTATTTAGAAAGGAAAAATTAAAAATTAAAGCTTTTCTTACTTTCTTGTTTATTATACATATGTATCTTCACTAATTGATATTCAATTCATATTAATTCATGTACTTCATATTCAATTAGTTAATTATTAAATAGGTACATATATATATTATGGTATAAATGTTATTTTAACGGTCGGCGGTAATTTGTATGGGCAAGTCATCACGAGTCATGGACGACGGTGAAATTTCATGCAATATTAGTTAATGATTTCCTAAACATATGGATTTCAGGGTGAACTCTTCAACGTTTTAAACCGACGTCAGACAGAACGGTATTTCCGTTGCAGGATGCGGGGCGTAATTTTAGCGCTGCGAATTGGTGGTAAAATAGAGCGCCAATCGCTACTAAGGTAAACAAATCAACTGCGTGTATTTATAGATAACTAGATGCCATATTTGTAGAAAATGCCAATTTTTTACTAATTTTTTCTTTAAAGTTTCAATTGCCTTACGATAACTGATAATCTTAACTCTCTGGCAGCTCCGAAAATTGGAAAACTACTCACACTCAAAAAAACCCAAGTAGGACATTTTGTAAATTTTCACAACGCACCGCGACGCGAAAATCTATATGCCTCGAAAGTAAACAACGTTTTTTCTCTGTCTGACGTGCTTATGGGATTTCTGTTTAATACAACTTCGCGGAGCATAAATCGCGTTCTCCCTGACGACCACTTTAGGGATGGCACCACTAGCAGCTGTTTTTGACTAACCAGACAGGACTGCCCTGGCAGTGATTTTGATGGAGCTTGCCACAAACAAAGAGAAAGGATGAGGCTTCTTGGGTGTGATCAACCAGACAGATTATTGTAATCTTTAAATAAAGTAATTGAAAATAATCTGTAGTACCGCGAACTGAATGTTAAATGCTTTTCCGAAACGTATCAACAGCCGAAGTGCAGAACCAAGGCAATACAGCATCATCAGCGGTCGCTTGTCGGGTGTTTGGCGCAGTTTGTAGGAGGACAAAGAGAAGATTCATTTTTTGGTCACTCATGCTATTGCAAATATTTTTTATAAGCTGCTTTTGGCTACTCCAGGTGGATGTACATGTAGTGAATATAAAAGAAATAGACAGAGGTGATAAAAGAATTCGTGAGAACCAGAACAAAAGACTTTCAGAGAACCGAATTCACTTTGTAACCGAAGTTCAAAAGATTCCATTTAACACAAAAACGGAGCCTCCATTCCATTTGACAGAAGTAACAAGTTTTAATAAGGACTTTATTTTGTCAAAAAGAGACATCAAAAGTCTGAGAAAGTATAGTATAACAAATATTTCGAGCAAATATGAACAAACGCTGTGTTTTCGAGAAGGTACCGCCGTATTTGTTTCGCAAGTCAGTGAGAGGAATTTGCAAAAGAGTTCCGAGGAGGGCGACGAGGAAGAGGAAGAATACCAACCAGCTTGCAAATGTTTAGCTGAATGGCATGGAATAGATTGCGGACAACCAGAAGTTATATGGCGAACATTAATGACGGCGAGGAGCTCAGCACCTCTCATGCTGCAGCAGCCAATGGCTCAAAATTCGCATCGTTTAATCTACATGTTGAGTGGTTACTTTTTCAGTTTGGATTTCCTTGAATTACAAATAAAAACGGTAATCGATTGTGTGGATTACTTCGTTATAAATGTGGCGCATGCAAAAGTTACTCGAAACCACATAAAAGCCATTGATCAGCATTTGAGAGGCATTTTGAAAGCAGGCCAATACTTGATTAATCATTGTGGAGATTCGGAAGCATCTGGTGGTAATACCAAGAAAGGGCTTTCCCCTTCTTGCAGCCCCAAGCAAGCATACAAATTGTTTAAGCGGGCGATTTTACATGGACAAATCACTGAAACCAAGCCAACAGATATATTCATCTACAGCCATGACGATGAGATACTCAACCGAAAAGCTTTAAAATTTATCAAATACTATTACAATTTAAATCTGCTTAAGCACGGACCGAGTGTAATGCAGTTTCGCCTGAAGCACGTTGTGTACGGCTTTTACTGGCAACACCCAAATCTAACGCAAGTAAGCGGCATTTTGAGCTCATTTGCAACATTGGACCATCCAGCGGGCGGTAATGGTGATCCGAATCGGTTAACGAACAGCATTACCGCTACTTCGCAGCAGTCAGCAATAGTAATTGGTGATCTCAACCATTTCGGAGGTTGGTATTGTCAATACTGCCAACAACCAAGTGAGATAATTGACACATTGCAAACAGCTCAATCCGTAACGGGGCGGAGCGATAATGTACAATTTCCAAATTCGACCAGAAATCTAGAGATAAATGTAAGTTACTTGCACAAATTAATTGCACAGGGTCAACACATCGACGGTAATAAACACATGTTAATAAAGTTGCGACGTAATTCAGAGAAATATTACGCACCGCAATATGCAGAGCAATACAGCTGGAAGTTTGGCAATTTATTGCTGAATTTTTATGAATCTCTTGAAAATGATTTCGATAATGATGATGATGGGTAGAAGGGTAGCGATATTTTATGTCCTTAATTACATCTCGAAAGGATCTATACAAAAGTATTATTAAAAATTAAGCAATTTATTGCCTTTAAGGGTAGTATTTTCCTGTATGTGGCTGTCTTCATAAAATATAAGAACATATAGAGCTTTTGTTGTATAAGAAATTAGTAAATACCGGAAGTAAATATCATAATAGTACTCGTATGTATGTTTTTATATACTCTACAAATATAAACCAAACCATTAGAACAGCCAGAAGAACCCAAAACTCAGTGAGCAGCGTCAAGGCATTAAAAAAGCTAGCAGTCAATTTAAAAAACAAAAAATTCAAGCCTTTTCTCCAACAATTCATAATTCATTGCTGACAAAATTAAATACATAAAAACTGATATTCTCATCTGTGTGTTCATTAATTTAAGAGATTGCAGCAGATCTTGTTCTTCAAATTCTATTTAGCTTATTAGTAATATTTTAAATAATTGTGCCTAAAGAGAATGGTTAATAGCTCAACACAATACAATTAATTGCATTTACTATTAGCGCCTACATATCATTAAGTATATTGTATATTAGAAAAATTGGTTGACAAATTAATACCTACCTATAATACAATAATGTAAGAATATAGTTAAAAACGCTTTACGTTATGAGAAAACTAAATATTACGATAGTTAAAGTGAAAATCTTGCTGTGATAACAATACAGTGCTGCACCAAAAATAGGCAAGTCGCATCACGCTGAAAACTATCACAGTATTTTATGAATTTTTATTATTTGAAAAGGGTTGTTAATTACCTTAAAACTTCGGTCTTAAAAAAAAAATAGGTAACCACTAATTCGCAGTAAAGAATATTGTGATATAAACATACGATATGTACGGATGATCTCTTCTGTTTTGGACGATATGCTCAGGAAGAAGATACTGTTGCTTTTTAGCTTTTAAAGGGGCATGCGTGTGTGCTTATATATAAAATGTTGCTAAAATTGTAGCACTGTGGAATAGGCCAATATAGTCATTGATTTTGAACAAAAAATTTCAATATTCAACAATTAAACTTTGTACATATTTTGCATTTTTCGGTGCAAAATTATTAATAATTTACAAAATCGATAGTTAAAAACTACGATGATACCTAAGTAATTTTGATCAAGAGAAATAAAACTGATGCAAAGACAAACATATAATACTCCAAATATATAAAAATGATAAATATGTAAAGAGACAATTTAATTTCATAAGGTACATACATAAGTTAATGTTTTTATGCAGCTGCAGCATGTTTTCAGAAACAATTTATCATTACATTATTACATATGTATCTTATTACATACATATCTCAGGGCATCCCTGCTGAAGTTTAGCTTCGGCAACGCTGTAGCATTTATTATGAATATTATTCTGAAACAGGTTTATGAGGAAATATTTTATTAATGTTATCTCTAAAAATGCCAAATATTCTTTATATCAATTGAAGTCTATATCAAATCCAAAAACTAAATACACCACTGATCGATCGGTTTATGAGACTGATCTGTTTATATATTGTAATATAATACCATATTTGAATTCGCAATTGTTATTTGTACTTCAGTTTATTCAATTCCAAAAGTTCTTTGAAATAAAAAATAACCTCCTTTTTAATGTGAGAATTAAGTTGAATTGCATTTTTGTTGTTTTTGTTGCTGTTGTTGTTGTACTTACTTATTATATTTCCACAGCGCCAAAGTAACTGCAATGAACGGCATCATTAAATATAATGAAAATTTATGTGCATGCACTTGATGGCCCAGCATTAGTTCGATGCAATTGTATGTTAGGATGGAACATGCAATCACCAAGGATTGTCCAACTTCCAAGCCATTAATGCCCGCATGAATGTTAATGGCATTAGTGCAGAAAACGGCCAGCATTCCCATGAAAATGTAGTAGCAAAAACCTGCCCATATCGTCATCATTAAACCAAATTCCAAACCAAGATTTTTTCATTTATAATTACCAATATTAAGTGAATTTCCCAGCAGTGATTTTGCAAATTTTGGCATTATCACCGTGGTCGAATTGTAGTTGACATAGTACACCATCAATAGCGGTAAGGTGGCAATTGTTGGCAGCAGCAGCTTGTGACGCCATCGCAAATCGAGTACATCGTCAGCGAAGCCAAGTAGTATCATGCAGCATATCGATAGCAGCGCGACTATTAGTTCTACAAACTGTAAGAGATCTCAATCAAGACTATTGCGGCGCATATTTTTTTTCGATACTTGTTTTATTTTTTTGGTTACATAAACATAAATAAAATTCAAAATTATCTGTTGCAAAAGTATACAAAATCAAAATACAAATATAAAATACAAAAACATTTATATTTGGTTGTTTGACCATTGTTATGGATGCTGTACCCAACATTTCGCATGGCTTTGAGATTTTGGAACAAGTATCGAATGCCTTTTGGTATTGGAAAGCATTGGTTAATTGGAGTTCGAGCTCATCGAAGATCTTAAGTGAAGTTGAGGAGAAGATCTTGGCATTTCTAAAGACACCGTATACAACTTTCTATGTGGAAATCGGTGCAGTTGTGGGTGCAAACGATCGCATATGGACAATTTCACTTAATACCATCAGTCAGGAAGTGCCTTTGGTGCTGCTTCACGGCCTGGGGTCTGGTATTGCGCTGTGGGTTTTGAATTTAGATGATCTGTCTGCAAATCAACCGGTTTACGCCATGGATATACTCGGCTTTGGACGCAGTTCACGACCGCTTTTCTCACCGGATGCCGCCGAAAGCGAGAGTCAATTTATTCGTTCTATAGAAGCGTGGCGCACGCAAATGAACTTCAAGGAAATGATTCTTCTGGGACATTCCATGGGCGGATTTCTAGCGTCCAGTTATGCACTGTCCTATCCAGAGCGTGTTAAGCACCTGATTCTGGCCGATCCGTGGGGGTTTCCTGAGATTACCGAAAAGGATAACATGAGCAAGCGTTTTCCGCGTTGGGTACGCACTTTGGCTCACATAACGACACCTTTCAACCTCTTGTGTCCCATAAGGGTTGCTGGCCCGTTTGGCAAATGGCTAGTACGAACCGTACGTCGAGACATCGTCCGAAAGTTTGAAGTAATATCGGAAGACAAAAATGATCAGGATTTGTTCCCGCTTTACATACATCAGTGCAATGCCCAGTATCCATCTGGAGAGACGGCATTTCATTCGATGTTGGAATTTCTTGGGTGCGCCAAGCGGCCCATGTTCAACCGTATTATAAATGCAAACGAAGAGCTTCCAATTACTTTCATTTTTGGAAGAAGCTCTTGGATAGATCCGAGTTTGGGTGAGAGGATCAAGTCTCGACGCAACGGTTCATTTGTTGCAATTAAAGAAATTACTGATGCAGGGCATCATGTTTATGCCGATAAGTCAAAAGAATTTAATGAAATCGTTAATGAAGCCTGCAGTATACATAGATCTTCGCCTGTTCTTACTGAGAACGGGAGAGAACGGAAGGGATAGTATCGGACCATATCCAGAAAGAAGTGTTAAAACATTAACTCACCTCTTCGTGAGGAAAGGTTATAGGTTTTCCGCCCGTAACAACGTCAGTAGCAGCTACTTCCTCGAACGAAAACGGGATAGGTATAAAAAGAAACATCGCCACTAAGAATACGCATCCAATCAGGACGCCAAACGATTCAGGCCTACACCAAGAAGTTATAGGTATAGTAATGCCATTTCATAAACTACGCCGCCGGTTTTGACTTACACTTTCCTGCGATCCTTTTTGCACATATCTATGCCAAATAAATTGGCCTTGATGAACATTTCGCGGAAGCGCGGAATCATACGAGTTGTCATGAAATAAGAAACCGTAGCAATAGATAAATTTATTAATAGTGTGACGGTCATTTTATCCAAGAAATTATTATCCAGAAAAATTATTGGCCACTGAAATCAATGCCTGCGTCACGAAGATCCAACTAATTAAATTAATTAAACATGTGGAATCCAAAATACACGTAATCCTGATGTGAAATTAAAAAAACGATAACATTTCCATTTGACAGAGAGATAAACGGCTACATATGATTGGCCGCGGCAGCATTTTCATATCACAGCATTGCCAGCTTATTCTTTCACGTTTACAGGTTCTTATATCAATTAAGGTATTCGACCAAAAGGGTAGCTCCGCGGTGAATCACGTAATCAAGTAAATTTACATTAATTACCGTCGAGTCTCGCCATTATTCGAATACCCTTAATATACAAAAAATTAATTACCTTTTAAAAGTACATACTAAAATAAAAAAACATTCAGTTAAAATGTATACTGTGCTGTCATTTTAAATTTATTAGGTTTTGTTCATAAATAATTAAAAATTCACAAAATTAAACTTAAATTCCGCTAATTAATTTGACTGTATATCACAACAGTAAATTTCCGAGTTCTTAGAAAATTATTTTGTGATTTTTTCTGATGGTAATCTTTTATTATTTTGGAACATATTTTTTGTTAACAACGTATTATGATCAATGCATCGCTGTCCTTTTGATGTAATGAAAACTGTCCGATTCAAATTAAAATGCCGTCATATTTAGTGAGTGAACGAATTTTTCAAATAAACTTTTTTCTAATAAACGATTTTGAAAAGTAACATAGTTCAATGCGTTGAAACAAATAAGTAAATAAATAATAAGGCTTAAATAAGCTCTTAAATAATAAGCCGGTATAATTTTCCTATCCAAAATATGTATTACAGGGAGATCCTGACGTCCGAATAATTTTTTCTTGTTTACATTTCGATCAAGAATGATATACTAGTACATATCGTCATCTGCATTCTATCATTCATATAATCGGAATTGTAAAAATGTATAAAAACTGTGATAAACCTGTGATTTTACCGAACCAAATTTTCAATAATTTAAAATAAGAAATTCTACCTCTTACCAGTTTTTTTCATTCTCGTATTCTCATCAAACCATAATAGGCCTTTAGAAAGACATTTGATATTTTAAATAAAATTTATTTAATTATTCCATTTATATTTTTTTTAATTATTTACTCATAAAATAAAATAATTTATATACCTTAATTATTTAACGTTTTCTGGCATTCTCATGTTCAATATTTACTAATATGTTATTCAGTTGCTACAATAATAAAAATCTCTAATTCATTTCTACATCTAAACTACTTCTGTTAACAGTGCAGTCGCTGTCGCAGTCGCAGTACTGCTGCAATCGCCGCAACAGCTATTAACGTCATATGTCGATGTAGTTGACGGGGAGCAGCTTAATTGAACATCAATAGGTTTCACTTCTGGCAAGCTAATGCTATTTGATAATGATGCAACACTCTTTGGCGACTCTGGTTTAGCGTTATTTTTGTCTTTTTGATTATCGGTGGCGGAGGCAGCTGTCGGTGATAAGATTGCATCCGTTTGATGTTTTTCAGTTGGATTTATGCAAACTGGTGTTCTTCCACATTCTTCCAAACTATTCAGCCTTTCTCTACAAATTGATTTCTTTTGTAACAATTTATTATTATTATTTAGTGATTTCTTCTCATTCGTGCTTAATTTAATTTCCATGCAATTGGTGTTGCTATGGCTGTTGTCTAGTGCTGTTTTATCCGTAAGTAGTTGATATAAAGTTGAACCATCTGGCTGCTTGGATACCTTACAAATTGCTGGGCAAGATTTTGAGTTTTTGATGTCTTTTGGGTCTTTATAATCGCGTAACTCACTTAGCTCAATGCTACTCTTATCATCGTGTTTTTCATCCCCACACCCAACCAAATTCGCATTTATGTACTCCTGCTGCTCGGCTTCCCCTGAAATATTGCCTTCCGCAAAATTGTTATTTTCGATATTTCCTGCACCAACTGGGTGCTCCTTAAATATCTTCAATTGACTTAATGTTACCTCAGCGGGTACTGTTTGCTCGTTGAATGCATTTAAGTGCGGGGTATTTAAAATAAATGTTTCATCCAGCCTATACTCGGGATCAATATTTTCGTTGATGTAGTTGATGTGTATGGGTGAAGTCTGCAAATTTAATTCGGAATGTCTGTGCTCGTCTTCGGGTGGTGTGTAATAGATAGAAGCTTTGCTGGCTGAATTCTGAGACAAGAGTTTGGATTTCAATCGTTGTATATTGATATCCTTTCCATTGAGGTGATCGGCTAATTGCGTTTTGAAATAGAAGTCAATATCTGTACGTTATAAAAGAAAAAAAAAAAATAATAAAATATAATTTTAATGCTTGAAAGGAAAGGAAAGGCTTGCCTTCTGCAATATCCTCTTCACAGCGTCCTCTGCAGTTTTCAAAATAAAAGCTGGGCAGATTCTCTAGGACTTTATTTAGTGTCTGCTGTTGGTATTTGTAACCCTCGCGCAGGCGCAGCACTTGATGTGCACTAAATTTACGAATTTTGTTTCTTTGGAAGACGTAATTTTCACGCACCCAGTTTAATTGCCCCGTTGAATAATCACGAACCTTTTTTACCTAAAATATTTTTTTTTTAATTTTGAGTTACTTAATTAAAGTTAGAGACGCAATAGCAACCTGATCGTAATATTGATCTTTTAATGCGCTGAGGTGGTTTGTGCCCATATCACGAAATTCCTTAATATGTTTAGCCTGTGAAGTGTAACTGCTTTGTATCCATTCCACTTGTTGGGCACAGTTTTCTCGTATACGATGAACCTAAATTTTTGATATAAAATATTATTGTCATGGAGTTCGTTGTGCCCTGTACATACATTCATAAGTGCATGCATGAAAAATTATAATCCATATTCGAGATAGGAGAAACAAGCCTTATGGGAATCAATATAAATTATACACAATTGAATTTGTTTTCCATTAAACACTAGCTGTTATATTAAACGCTAGCTGACCGTGGGCCCTCACATAGACCTTAACGTTCTTTTGTTTGTACGTTTGTTTGGAGCATTAAGGTGCCGTTCGTTCTACAGTTTATCCGCGAACTCAGCTTAGGTCAGACTGCTGTACACAGTCTAAAAGAAGCGCAGAAGGTCATCAAGCTGTGCCCCGCTGTTTGCTCCAGGCGGTGATACCAGCAAAAAACCAGGCTCGACTGTCAGAGCAAGATTGGCAGAGCAAGTGCTCTACCGTCTCTCTCCACCCAGGTTTTTTTCATTTCCTGCAGGACTCACTAGCAGCCAGTGAAGATGTGCCCCGTAACCATCAACACGAAAAGCCTACAACTAAACTACTAAACAAGTGACAGTAAGCATGTACTTCTTTTGTCCTTCGTCGTAGTTATTCCACATTATCTTAAAGCTTTGCAGGTAGGAATAAATTTCACAATTCTGTTGAAAGGCCTGTAGGGGCATAGGAGCCTTCACCTTTCAGTTGGTAGTCTGGCTCCTTATCTTAGCTAAGTCGTTGGTCTTTTCATTCCCCATTATCCTCGTGTGTTTAGAAACCCTGTATATATGTGTAGACTTGTGTCTCTCTTAAGTCGATAAAGTGTGTCTTTACTTTCTAAAACCACCGATGAGCAGATCCAGTCTGAACAGAGTGCTTTAACTACTCCCTGGCAGTTAAATCAGGCAGTTCAACCTGATGTATAGGTTTATTCGTAAGCAAAGTGCCGCGAGTAAATCAGCTGCTGAGTAAGATTGTGCGTGCGTGCAGTGATCCGGCAGCCTGAAAGCTTCTTTGAGATTCAACTCTGCGCAGTACACCGCAGCACCAACACCCTCCCTTAACTCGGAGCCGTCAGACAAAACATTAAAAGTTAAATATTAAATCGTTTGTGTAACAAGCAATGTTAGAAGTATTAAAGGATGCTTTACCTGTTGAGCGTAGTTCTCACGCAAACGCTCCAACTGTTGACTTTTATAATGTTCAATACTATCCAGCATGGCGTAGATTTGTTTCGCTCGTGGCGATTTTCTACTGCGACCGCAACAGTTAAACTTATCACATATGCCATATCTGGAACAAAATCATAATTCAAGGGAAATATTTTAATGTTTAGCTGATGCCAAGAAAATGTTTACTAACAATTTTGAATAATTTCAAGTTTATTTTATACTAGATGTACCCTAGATGTACCCGCGTTGCTGTGGCTCATTCTGGTTAAATGCTTAGAAAGCGTACGTTGCTTCCGACAACAAATGAAATATTCCTTATACAAACGTTGCAACCCCGTTTCACCCCTTTATGGGTTGGATTTTGAAAAATGCCGAAATATGTATGTGATTAATTATACCAAAGAGCATTAAGACCAAGTTTCAAGCAAATCTGACCACAAATAAAATATTCCTCATACAAACTTTGCAACCCCTTTTCACCACCTTAGGGGTCGAATTTCGAAATATCCGTTCTTAGTGCTTGTATACATCATAAAGGAAACGTCTTTTAGGTCCTTTCGTTTAGGTCCTTTCTAGGTCTAAGCGTTTAGCCTAGGCGTTGATGAGTCAGTCAGGACTTTCATTTTTATATATAGAGATAAGCTAGTGATTTAAAATAGTAAAAAACAAATTTGAAATCCAAATCTTGGATTAAAAAACGCTGCTATTGATGAGAATTTTCATAACGTATAAGAACAAAATAAGTTTTCGTTTATAAAAACATTTTTTTTTTCTTTTGGCTACTTTTATGTTTTTACTGCAGGCTAACGTTAACCTTCCATCGCCAAGCCTGTGTGTCTCAACTGAATAAAAAGTTTAGTGCTGTTATTAATTTAATGAGATTGTTTACAATGTAAACACACACATAAGATTAACAAATAAGATTGTGTTATGTGATTTGATAAGTTTATATAATTAGCAAATTTATTGATAAGAATAAAGGGATATTTTTATAAAATTAGTAATTTTAAACGCAAATGCCAATTTCAAACGGGATGAATTTAGAGAAAATTTAGAGATATGCAGATAAAAATACGTAACCTCCGCAAAAGAACTGCATTCATGATGCAAAAGAGAATGAAACCTTGGATTAGTTCTTCAAAATGGAATCCGTAGCCTTATGGACCGTAGCCTTGTACCAGGTCCATTTGGTAACAAAGTTGCATTTCTACAAATTCTTCCCAGTTCCATTAAATTCCCAGAATTTTTTTTTGTACACGAAATTGTCGAGGTTAGCTTGTAGGTTAATTTACCTACAACCTCATCGTGAGAAGTTTAAATATTGTATGGATAACCGCGATAAATAAATCGAGGTTAGCGAGTTAAACCCGATAAAACTACTAAAGCTAATCTCGCTACTAATCTGCAGTGTACGCATAGCATAAGACCACTTTTACGGTAAAGCACACATACGTATATAATTCATAAAATTTTTGCGATTATATATCATTTACCTCGCGAATATAGCTCGTATTCCTTGAACTAGTAACGTTATGAGGAGAAATGCTGTAGCTGCAGCTATACCGGCCAGTAAACTTCCAATTTTGACACGATAAAAAACTATGGGATCGATAGAAAGTCTACAAAATGAAAAAAACATTCATTTAATCAAAAATTAACACTCCTCTTACACGCTTCCAGAGGATCACCTGATAAAATCTGAAGCATTTCCCATTACGTTGTAGGCGTAGCAAGTGTACAGACCGCTGTCACTCCGTGAAATATTGTGTATGAGCAGGGAGCCATTTTCAATGAGTGCAATCCGATTCACAACATCACGACGCTGAAAACTGACATTCAACTTAGTCTCATCGGAAAGCGAGGCCAGCTGGAATTTGCCCAACTCTTTGTCATTATGATTTATAATGATGGGATGTTTGTCGGGATCAGCGTGATGGCGAAGAATTTTATTGGATGGTGTAACCTGTTCATACAGAAACACAAACGATCGATTATAATACAAGCCAATTACAAAAATTATTATATATTTTAGGTTACCCAAATCACGTCCGGTGCTGGACTACCGGAAAACGAACATTCTAGTTTAGCTGTCGAATGCAGTTGATGCATTTCTGACTTCGGCGACTTAATTATTGGCTTCTGACAGCGTAGTTTCTTCAGTATTTTGATCATGTCACCGGGGTAGCCGTGCCGACATTTCAGTTCTTCAATAATGTCATCGATGTAGCGCGTTGCTCTCTCTGCCGCGTTAAACAACGACGGAAATTCTTCAACATTTTCAACTTCGTCGTCACTCGGCCGTCGTATTAAACTGGTACTGGAATTTGTGAGCCACTCAGCGAGCCAGTAAAGCTTGCAATCGCAAATATAATCGTTATTGAGAAAGTTAAAGTAAAGCAAGTTGGGCAAATCGACAAGACTCTCCGGCAAGAAGGACAAGCTATTGTTCGTTATGTCTAAATACTCCAAACGCTGCAGGCTGCCAATCTCTGCAGGCAACTGCTGCAATGCATTACCGGCCAGCAACAGTTCACGTATATTCGGTGCATTTCGAAAAAGAGTCTTCGCTAAACGAGTTAACTGTGGATTTTTTTGCATGGAGACCCAGCGCAAATTTTGCAATATTTGCGGATTAATATACGCTTCATCAGTGCGTGAGACCCAGTTGCCAAATTTTTCTAAGGGCGTGTCATCGATGCGCAAGGCAATTAGAGCTCGCTGCTGCATAAAGATTCCGCCGGGAAGCTGTGAAAACTTATTACCACTTAAGTCCAAATGCTGCAGGCTGTGCAGCGGGTGAAACAGTATCGACGACAGAACAGTTAACTTATTTTCCGACATATTCAACGTCACCAACTGACCGAGAGAGTCGAACGCTTTGCGATCAATGCTGGCGATTTCGTTTTGTGACAAATCTAAATGCTTGAGTTTACGCAAATTAAAGAAAGTGCCTTTACTAATACTCTGCAGAGCGTTATGCTGCAACTGCAGCTGCAGTAACTCCTTGTTGAGGGCGAAAAAATTGTCGGGAAATGAGAGCAAACGATTTTCGGACATGTCCAGCAGCTGCAGATTGCGCATGCTTTGGAACAACTGAAAGGGTAGAATCGACAGACGATTGTTTGCAATTAGCAAATGTTGCAACTTGAGTGCGCCATCGAATACATTTCGCGGCAAATCACTGATCTGATTCTTCGACAAATTTAAGCTCTTCAGTTCGCTCAAATCATCTAAAGCATGTCGATTAAGATGCTCCAAGCGATTATCATCCAACCTCAAGGCAACCAAATAATTCATGTGCCGCAGCTCTGTTAGTGCGCAAGCAGTACTGTTGAGGTGATTGCTGGTTAGCTTAAGTATGCGAAGTCGGCGCACAGCCTGCGGCTTGACCCATCCTGTGCAACTAATTTCATTGTCCGTTAAATCAAGTGTCTCCAGGTAATCAAAATTGTGCACATACTTTGCGAACTGCTGCTCCATGTCGGAGTCGCGCACTCTGCTGTGCAGCCAACTGAATTTCTTTACACTGTCGTGCTGTCGTTGCAGCACCAAGGGATGATGGTTTGCGCTTTCGTGATTGCTGGGACAGTGCTTAAGTGTGATATACTCATAGCTTCTATACTTCTCAGACTCCAGAAGAGCATTGATATTCGCCACACTTGTATTCTCACAGAAGAGCTTATACCGTACTCTGTCCGCCGCCTGCTGTTCAGTTAGTGGTGCACTTTCCGACAATTTTCCCAGACCAATTCTAAAAGGCATTTGAATAGTGAAGCCCAAAACTGAAATAACACTTTCTTCTTCGTCTTCATTCGCTAATGTCTTCTCATCCTCTTTAGTGCTTAATGTGGAAATACATGGTGATCCTGATGATGAAGACGATGGTTGTGGTGGTGGTGGTGTTGGCGATGATGTGTTCAAGAGAGTGCTTATAGAAAATAAATCGCCTCCAGAATTTGTTGAAAGTTTTAAATAAAGCTGTTGATCTAATTCCGCTTCTTTAGTTTCTAGAGTTTGTGTTGTCGCTATTACAGCTGTATGGGCATATGTAATGCCTTCCACAACAAGTAGTGGAACCAATATCAGGGCAATCTTGGATATTGCTTCCATTTTTCCGTATAAAGCCTTAAGAATTTATATGGCATTATATTGACATTTCGAAGAGGCATATTATATCTAAAAATGTAGAAAAAAAATTAAGAGAAATTGCAGGAGTATAAATTAAACTGCGTATTAACTCCATATATGTAAATATGATACATAAAAGACCATTTTATTTCTTTTCTCTTACAAAAACGTAATCATAAATCCCATATTTAATTTTTTGTAAGCAATAAAAAACCGAATATAAACAATAATGTTTGTGACAATAGATAGAAGAATTTCACACTAATTGTAATTATATTAGTTTAGCCCAAACCAAATTATTAACGTTATTCAATTTCCTTCAATTATATCTATTGTAGTTTGTCATAAAAATTAGAAAGCATTATAAATTTATATAGATGAAAGTGTAATCGAAAACTATAAAATATATTCTAGTCTACTATAAAGAAAGACTACATATTCTCATAGTGTTTAACTGTTTCTTTTACTGTTTACTGTTTCTAATTCAATTTCACCTTCGTAACAATGAAAACTATGAATTTGTTGTAAAAAAAGCATTAATAATTTAATTATTTTTAGTAACGTTGTTTCTTTCTATTTTCAATACTTTTTTCTCAACACCATTAACACTAGAAACCTGAGATTTAGTATATAGTACCTACATACATATATTGCCTACATTGTCAAAAAATATATTGCCTTTTACTGCTTTGTAAAAGAATAACTAATGCATAAAGAATTGTATTTAATATTAATTTTTTATGTTATTTTGTATTACAAAGGAAAGTTATATCAGTTCAAAATCAAAGTAAACTTTATTTATTACTACATACATATTTATAGATTATATATATATATAAATATATAAATTTAATATTATATAATATATATATATATTTGCGTGTCTATATATATATATATTTGCGTGTCTATATATATATAGACACGCAAATAAACCTTGATATTCTTTTTTGCGTACATTTGCCGAAAACGCACATTTTACATTTTTCACAAATATTATTTTCTTTTATTATTGCAAAATCGTACTTGACAAAACTGAGGACTTTGTTGGTCCTCAATTGCCAGTGAAATCATGAACATTAATTTTGTCAGTCAGAATTACTGCCTTCGGCAATCTAGTGTTAAAAATTGTAATGCTGGTAGTGTATTAAGCAAGTGATGATGATGATGGGCAAAGGTAGTTAAACTGCATTAGGATCGATAAATCGCCCCTATATTAGAAAACGAACGATAATTAAATTAGGTTAACAATCACTGAAATCTTCGAGTGGATAAGTCAATAAATGTAGTAAAAAGCAATAGTAAAAAACAAACTCATTGGTATTAGCAAGAAATAACTGATACTGAATCCACAAGTATTCAGTTATAACAGCGTACATACAAACATTTATTGATCTAAAGACATGTGACTAAATTTATAGTCTACGTTGTCTAGTCTCTTACACTCTAAATGAGGAGGTTAGTAACTTGCAAAATGTCTCCAATAAGACGGATACATTAAATTCCATTATTTTGATCGTGTTTTCGCCCCACGATCCTTGTTAATATTTCCTATTTAACAAATATGATCGAATATTTTATATACATATGTATGTGGTCATAATTGTGGCAGTGATTAGGTCTAGAAACAAAAAAAAAATTGTTAATCTGTTATTTCGCATTACATTCTCTTAAATTAATATAATCCGAAAAGAATTTATGAATTTGTAAAATTTTTAACGTTGGAGTGACATTGTTTTTACTAAAACAGTTTTTTTTACTAAAAAACTAAGAATTCTGTTCCGTAAAGAAAGAAGCCATTAATAATAGATAAAAAAAATATTTCCTAATATCAAAGTGAATATTTTTTATGCCTTCAAGTGTTAATAGCACTAAGGTTGTGTAACCAGTGGCTTCTTCGGCTTTCATTGATTGCATTGACAAAACAGTCCTTTCAATACTATATGCATCAAGTGTGAATTGTAGCTAATTCTGAAATTTGCGAATTTTTTAGTAAGCTTTATTAAATTATTATAACATCTTTTAAAGCATTTACAAATTCTCCAGTTATAAATCTTGAGTTTTTAGCAAAATTTTCTATTATTTAGAATATTTACTAAAATGTACATACATACATGTTTATCCGGAATCTCTGAGTCTGGAATATTTAGCAAAGAAAATCTTTCAGAATGACCGAAACGATTATGATTATTGGTACGGTTACTACCCCAATGCTATTATTATCTCAGAACTTTTTAAAACTATATATATTTCTTAATTTAGGCTCACCAAATTTTTCGCCATTACAATCACTTTATCCCTTTATCGAATAATATAACGAAAATTCGTGATTGCACCAAAGTCCTTATTTCACGTTTACAATGACATTTTATTGACCCCTGGATAGCATTCCTCAATAATATAATAGTTTTATTTCACGCCAGACACCTCGTTTCCTGATGCAGATAATCAAACGGATTTCTGAAAAATTATCTCTGAAGAACGAAAGAAAATTCAAGTGAAAAGGCTACGTCCGTGAGATTAGTGATAGTAGTACCAAAAATTAGAATGGTTTACATTCTAGTGCGAGGCATTTTCAATATGTATATATTTCCACAAAATCTTTAAAAAATGAAACCCATTAGCCTTAAGTCTCAACTATAATGAGAAAAACTATTTGACTTCTGAAAACTTCTGCAAAACAAACATAACACAGAAATAATACAGTTATTTTTTTACCTTATTGTGCTTAATAACGTATTATCCAAAACCAAACAGTGCAAATATAACTTACTAGTTATACCCGGCCACGCGTTGAAATTTTTCCCAAATTTTTCCACTTATTTTCGGCATCTTTGTTGCTAAGACGCGTTCAAACAGATGATCAATAAACAGAATTTATGCAAACATGTTCATGTGCCAAGGCAGATAAAATGATACAATCATACAAACCATAAAATTATACCATTTCATGAATGCCCTTAATATGTGTAAGCAAGTACCGGTTAAGACTGAATACTAAATACTTTAGAAAATGCTTTTCAAACTGTTAGATGGAAAATCTTATGGGTACATCACCAGATCATCTGTCATCATAAAGTCCTATTTTTAATTCCTATGAAATTGTCAAGTGGTAAAAAAATTTCCATTATACATTAGCAGTGTTTTTTTTATATTTTGTAATAAATAAATTAATTGGAGATGAACTAGAGTGGAATAAGAATAAAATATTTAGAACAGTTTGACACCAAAGTATAAAAAATGTCGTTCGTTCGATCGGCCGGTCCGGGTGGAGGAAGTGGTGAATCAGTCCATAAGTTTGTAGATGCTCTGCAGGCGGATTTTAAGACACTTTCTGTGGAAACTAAAAAAAAATATCCGCAAATACGGGAGGTAAATTAAGTTTATTATCAACGAAATTTATATACTTTTGAATATAGGTAAATAATATGTATACATATGCGTGTTCTTTTGTTGAATTGATTCCACCATTCCATTGCAAGTTGGTTGTCCCATTTTAGTAGCTAGTTTACAGAAGTAACTCCAAATATAAACTATGCAGAAGCATCGTATTTTATAAATAAACTGAATAAAAGAATGTACGAGTATATCCTTTTCCCCCTTTTCAAATGTTGGCTATTCTAGGCTTGTGAAGAAGCAATTTCTAAATTGAATGCTTCTGGGAACACCCAACAGCCGTCTGTTTACTATACAGTCAATCAAATTTTATATCCGTTGGTGCAAGGATGCGAGACCAAGGATGGTAAAATAATCAAAGTGAGTTATTCACTTTTTTTCAATTATTCTTGGCCTCATTACATTATTTATTCATTTGACAAAAAAAAATTAAACAATAACTAAAAACTAAAACCAAGTTTTCTCGTGTAGTTCTGCCTCGGAATGATGCAGCGCCTTATAACACAGCAAGTAGTAGATCAAAAGGGAGCTCGTTATATTACGGATGCTCTCTGGATGCTTATGGAGCACAATATTGAAGAAGTCAAAGTGCTGCAAACCGTTACGTTACTCTTAACCACGAATACAGTGGTTCATGGCGACACATTAGCCAAAGCTTTAGTGTTGTGCTTCCGTCTGCACTACACGAAGAACTCGACCATAGTGAACACGGCGGGAGCCACAATACGGCAGCTGGTGTCATTGGTATTTGAGCGTGTCTACTTGGAGAAAGATTCCTTGTCCAGTATACAAAATCAGCAGTTAAAAGTAAAGCCAAATAATGACGGCGGCGGCGCTACTGGCGATAATGCAGACGAAACGGAGGGCGACAGTAGCTCCAGTGAAATGCCACCATTTGCTTCTGATGCATTCTTTTTATTCCAAGTATATTTGTTATTTAATGCAAGCTAATTTATTATTTTATTATTTGTTTTTGTTACTAAAATAACTTTTAAAAAAATTTGCTAGGATTTGGTGCAATTAGTTAATGCTGATCAGCCTTACTGGTTAACTGGCATGACGGAAATGACTCGTACCTTTGGCCTGGAATTGTTAGAGGCTGTTCTAACAAATTTTAGTGCGGTATTTCATGAGGTAGACTGACCTACTTACAATTACTTTTGTACAAATTTTAATTGATTTTTTTTTAAGAATAATGATTTTCGTTTGCTATTAAAAGAACGTGTTTGTGCTTTGGTCATTAAATTGTTTTCACCAAATGTAAAACATCGTCAGATTCCAACCGCTTCCAATGGTAATACCGTTTTACCAGTGGACAAACCCTATTTTCCAATTAGCATGCGTCTGCTGCGTTTGGTTGCGATACTTATACAAAAATATCATACAATTTTGGTATGTTTCAGACCCATATCGTATATTCTCGCTTACACCTATATCTTCATCAGGTTACGGAGTGTGAAATTTTTCTTTCATTGATAATAAAATTTCTCGATCCTGATAAACCGCAATGGCAACGTGCTCTCGCTCTGGAAGTTATACACAAATTGGTCACCAAACCAAATCTTATAGCATTTTTCTGTATATCTTATGATTTAAAAAATCATGCTACCAATATTGTTGAAGATATGATATCAGCTTTGGCTACGTATGTTCGTTACTCCTTGATAAATGGCTCAGCAAGTTTGTATTTTCGTCTATATGTAGAAGCGCCTACCTTTATATCTGTATGTATATTTAAAAAACTTTTTTTAGTGTTGAGCGGCCAACAGAATAATGGATCTCAAAACAATTCCACACCACCGCATGTCTCGTCCAACCAATGTGGATTTATGTTTAGGGGCGCTTATCTACCGTTAGTCACCTCTTTTGCTCCCGGCGTGGCAAAAGCTGTTTAGTAAGTAGAAGAATGAATGTACTTTTTTAGAAGATTTTAGAAGATGTTTAGAAGATTTCTCAAGGATTGGTTGGTGAAGCAGGATGCTACTACTCCTTCTATACGGATGTCCAATAGGGACGGGTCGATGTTGCTACTCAATCGTGTAACTTGCCACTGTGATTTGGCATTACTGACTGAATTATAAACAAAAGATTTGACAGGCGCCGCCAAAACAACGTGGCCATCACAGACTGTCAATATCGACCAGTCCCTATTGGAAACCCCTTTAGGACCAAAATTCTTGTGAATAAAATTTCTCTCATTTAAATAATTAAAATTTATCTAAATTTTTAATGCAAACCTCTGCCTTTATTTCAGCTTGGAGTTACTGGATAAATTGGAAGCACCCAGTATACCCGAGAGTTATGGAATATCTGTATTATATGCAGTATTATTAGATATGTCTCGTTCAGTTGGAGGCGTTATCCAGCGTGCACCAGATATGGTAAGGTCTTCTTAAAAAAGACTTTTGTAATTATTTCTAAAAAGTTATGTATTCACGCCAGCATACTTTTCACAAAATCCTACTATCAAAATCATTGCAAATTATCAGCAAAGGTCGTAAATAACTAGATGCAAATAAACCCAAAATTAGAAAATTTAATCAAATATACATAACCAGCGGGATTTTAAAATTCGCGATACTTTTTGAACAGACCTCGTGTGCTCCACCATTTTCAATGTACAGCGTCACTATTTCGGCCTGTTATTTCGGTGTGAAGCGATTCATGGTTAAAATTGTACTGAATTAACATGTTTCAAAAACATGTTTACTCAAGTCAATCGGTTGATAAATGTTAAGGTTATTCAATTTTTACGTACCGACATAAAAGATTGCGCACCCGTTATATCTTTATAATATTGCTTTTATATCTACACTTATTTTAAGCAAGTGAAGTTTTCGGAATCTACCTACGAGTATAAAAATCCGGACTATCCAGAATAAAATTAGGAATTATTTAAAGAGCCAAACAATCAGATATTTCTGTAATTCAAACTTCGCTAGCGTTCAAGAAGTCGAACTAATTTAAAGTGCCAACTTAAGTGCAGTTATCTGTCCAGTCGCGCTTCACATCAGACAAAATCTTTAATGAGGTTAACCTGTAACGTATGGTTAACGTAACTTTCTTCCTTTTTTTTCGATTATCTTACCTTCCTTCTATAGCTTTTATTTTTATACCCTACACCCGAAGGGATGAGGGTATATTCACTTTGTTCTTCCGTTTGTAACGCGTTAAAGGAGGCGTGGCAGGTATAGAAAAGTATATACATATATTCTGGCTCAGAATCACCTCCTGATTCGATTTAGCCATGTCCGTCCGTCTGTCTGTCTGTCTGTCTCTCTGTCTGTCTGTCTGTCTGTCCGTCCGTCCGTCTGTGGAAATCACGATTACAGGAGAACGAATAGAGGTATCGTCATGAAATTTGGCATGAATATTCTTTATTATCCTACGCTGTTTGGTATTGAAAATGGGAAAAATCGGACCAGTGCCACGCCTACTTTTTATAGAAAATATGCACTCATCCGTGCTTTTAGCTCAATTTCTCACCTTGTAGACCGAATTTTCAGCTACAATTTTATTTCCGAGTCCACCATCTTAGACTTAAATATATTCCCAAATATGGGCGTGACACGCCCACTTATATACTATACCATATAATAAGGTGTTTGGTAGGAAAAGCGATTTTGTAGATGAGTTAATAGATCAAAACGTGCTCCCTGTAAATTAGAAAAAAGTAGGTATCACCCGCCCACTTTTTATCACTTCGACAGATGCCGGTGTAGGGTATATGACCTTCGGCCAGGCCGAAGATAACGCTCTTACTTGTTATACTATGCTCTCTAAATTTTTTGCGAAACAGCCTATAAGATAGATATTTTGGAAGACTTTTACGAATATTTTCCTGCTAAAAGTTTCCATTAAACTTGCACTTTTTCTGCTTCTTTTTTTTAACAACCTTAGAATCCTTCACATAATTCTGCCAAAATTAGCGAAGAGGAGCACAAACCTTTGTGTCTACAGCTGATCAGTTCCAGCTGGTCTGGTTTACTTTCGGCTTTTGTGCCGCTCGTCGATGCGGCAATTGACGAAGCGACCACGGAAAATATTCTGAAAGCCATGCAAAACTACGCGGCTCTCTGCGGCATCTTAGATCAACTGAATCCACGCGACGCTTTCATTATGGCCATATGCAGATCTGCTTTTCCACCACACTACGCCATGTCCATATTTGCCGGCTCGCCGCACATGGATGCCGATTTGAGATGTACGAATAATTGCCGGCGATTTACGTTATTGACATCCTCTACTATTTCATATTAGAATGCATTTCTTCTTCCTTAGGCCAGACACGAAGTAATAATCAAGATTTGAATAATCAGTTTCTGAGTACTTGCAACGAGGGCGATTTTCGTCAACAAATCGTTGCTGTCGGCACACCCCTGCCCAGTGCCTCCTTGCCGCACAGCGTAATGCAAGCGCCTGTCATGTTGACCACCAAAAATTTACAATGCATGCGCGCAATACTATT
Source organism: Conops quadrifasciatus (assembly GCA_949752815.1). Lineage (NCBI taxonomy): Eukaryota > Metazoa > Arthropoda > Insecta > Diptera > Conopidae > Conops > Conops quadrifasciatus. The sequence goes on along the minus strand of OX457080.1, from coordinate 27,695,414 downwards.
TTTGGCGCACCGCAATGGCAGCATTTTGGGTACTTCGTGGCACATTGTATTGCAGACTTTGCAACATTTAGTATGGATATTAGGCTTAAAACCGTCAACAGGCGGAAGCTTGCAGGTAGGCAGGCGGGCAGGCAGACAGACAGCTGTTCCATTATAATATTACCTGCTATCTATTTATAACGCATTTTTCTCTGTCTCTGAAAGGCTTTCCCAAAACCGGCCGTTGAAGCAAATGTTGGCATACAAACAGCAGTTATGGCCGATTTACCCGTCCTGTCGCAGATGTTAAGTCAACTGTTCGAATCCAGTCAGTATCTCGATGATGTGGCCCTACATCATTTGATCGATGCGCTGTGTAAACTATCACATGAGGCCATGGAGCTGGCGTACGCAAACAGAGTAAATGTTTTCTTTTTAAGCACACAGTTCGTGGACTCATTCGTATTAATGTTTATGTACCTCGAAAGGAACCTTCGCTATTTGCAGTGGCCAAATTACTAGAGACCGGTCTGGTGAACATGGCACGCATTGAGGTACTCTGGCGTCCCTTGACCAATCATTTGCTCGAGGTCTGTCAGCATCGGCACATACGCATGCGGGAGTGGGGCGTGGAGGCGATCACATATTTAGTAAAATCAGCTCTGCAGTTCAAACATAGTGTGCCATTGAAAGAAAATATGGTTAGTTAAAAAGACTGAGGAGTATCATTTTTTTGATGCTGTTGCATTTTTCTTATTTTATTTCTTACAAAAGGTATTACAAACAATGCTACTGAGTCCTTTATCGGAACTCTCCACTGTATTGCATGCTGACGTCCGTCAGCGTCAGCTTGATTGTGTTCTGCAGATTTTAAATGGAGCTGGCGAAATACTTTCTTTCGGTTGGCCTGCCATCATAGAAATAATCGGAGCAGTTAATGATCATCACGGGTAGACATAGATTGAGCATTTATCTGGCTATTAAAAAATACTTAATAATATTCAAAATACCTTTTTATGTTCACGTATAGCGAACCTTTAATACGTACAGCTTTTCAGTGTTTGCAATTAGTTGTCACCGATTTCCTCACCGTCATGCCATGGAGTTGTCTACCGCTCTGTATTCGAACGGCCGCCAAATTCGGTTCTCAAACTCAGGAGCTGAATATCTCGCTGACGGCTATCGGTCTAATGGTAATGGTTTAAAATGAAAGTACGACAAATTTAATCATAGTAATTTCTCATGTCTATTAGTGGAACATTTCTGACTTTTTCAATCAAAATCAAGAAAAACTGATGGTAACTGAAGTGGATGAAAGCATCGTTTTACCAGATTTTCCGGGCACCGTTAAGATGCCACAATTCGATAAACTGTGGATGTGTTTGTATGCTAAATTAGGCAAGTTATTTATGGTGTTGTTTTTTTTTTTTTTGTTAAGAAAACTAGTTTAAATTAAGTATAAATAAATGTACTTTTATGTAGGAGGACTTTGTGTAGATTTGCGTCCTGCTGTGCGAAAATCAGCTGGTCAAACACTTTTCTCCACAATTTCGGCTCATGGTAGTCTATTAAATCCGCCTACGTGGCAAGCGCTCGTGTGGCAGGTCCTCTTTCCGCTGCTCGATAACGTACGCGCTCTCTCCAGTTCAGCAAGCAATGAAAAAGTTGATGCCAGTGGAAATATTCTAATACATCATTCACGCAATACAGCTCAGAAGCAATGGGCTGAAACTCAAGTGTTGACGCTGTCCGGCGTTTGTCGGGTAATAAAAAAAGACTTCTCCGCTACTAATTCAGACTTGTAGATAAGTTTTTTATTCTAGGTATTCAATACAAAACGCGAATTACTACAGATGCTGGGCGATTTTGAACGCGGATGGTCGTTAATATTAGAGTTTATACAGAATGCAGCCTTAAGTAGAAACGGTGAAGTATCATTGGCTGCGTTGAAATCATTACAAGAAATTATGTATCACAATTCGGAAAAATCACTAAACCTGGCAAAAGATGAGTCTTCAGCTGCTGTAGTAAAGGACGACGAAATTTGGACAGTTAGTATTGAGTTTTAGTTGTTGTTTCTTATCATTACTAAATACTTTTACAATTTTATGCAATTTTTTGGATGGTTTCGTTTATATCTCTTTTATTTAATAAATATTTAAGACTTGGTGTCCTTCCTGTTTCCAGATTGCTTGGAACATTTGGATAAATATTGGCATGGAAAGTACAAAAATAGCTTCCAAAAATATTGTTGAGGCTCAAGAAGAATATTACATTCCAAGCCAGGCTTATCTAACAGCATTGATTCAAATATTTCCGGCCATATTTCATCACATTCAAAATAGGTAAGGACTCTCCATCCTTTTTCGTTACACTTTTCAATAAATTCTCACTATTAATTACTATTAGATTTAGCACGGCTTATTTAGATAAATTCTGCACCGTGCTTACCAACTCTGTATCCATACCGGTTCAGACGGATGCGGTCCCTTATATAATATCAACTGTTTCGGATTCGCTTTTAACACCGTTGCACGACGGCATACTTGAATGCATGGAACTATTGCAAAAGGTTCTATACTACTAGGAAATCAATACTATTCATTAAATATATTTTTAACACATTCGCATACTCATAGGAAGCTACGCGAGCTGATTCCAATTTACGTCACATGATTCCAGCCATTTTTCGGCAGCTTCTAGTTTTCAGCCGATTTGCCTGCTCACCGCCAACCTATCAAGGATTGGAGCATCAGAAATACCAAAAAGTGTCCAATCATTACGCCAACAGTGCTTCGTCGGTTGAGATTGTGAATATGAATTACATTCCATTCGGAGAGAAATCGATCAGTACGTGTGTGAAATTGTATCAGAAGACAGCAACGGAGGAAAGTGTGGTGCAGGAGCAGATATTGCACGAAATTATCAAAGTTTGTATCAAAGATATTGCAGGTTTAAAGTTTGTGGTGAGCGGTTAATGTTAATATGACATTTCCCCGTTTTCCGTACAGTCTCTTCATACACCGCTGGCCATGAAGTACAAGTGCCTCTCTTCCAGCACTTGGAAAATAGCCATTTCGAGTTTAATCACGGTCCTACATACAGGACTGAAGGTGGCGCGAGCCAAACCAAATCATTTCACGGGCATGTGGGATGATTTGGCAGACACTTTCGACAAGTTTTTGTTTCCAACTAGGTACAAACATGCTTCTGTTACATACTAGTTTCATTTTCATTCATTCGAATTAAACGCTTTTATTTTAAAGCGTTTGTACCGTTGAGGATCGTGGTTTGGAAGAGATCGTACTGGACGAAACTATTGATTGTCAAGTGATTGAATTGTTGCGCGATGAAGTGCTGCCGTTCGCGCATGAAATGCCGCACCAATTCATAATGCAAATAGTGGTCCTGCTAAACAAGGGTTCCATTCATTCCGCTTCCGATACGAATATTTGCTATGAATCCGATTGGAAGTTGCGTGAAATCTTCGCCAAAACTTGCTTCGAAACTCTATTGCAATTCTCATTGCTCGATGATGCCAGCAATAATAACAGCAATAATTTCGGCACGGGGGCATTATCGCCAGTAAATGCTAACATATTAACAGCAGGTATTGTTGGAGGCATTGGTAGCAGCAGCAGCAGCAGCAGCGGTAGTGGAGGTAAGGACTTCGCTGGACGTTTAGCTGTTACTGCTTTGCTCCATCGCTTTCAAGAAGTGCTCAAACGATTCAACGATGATGAACGACAAAGTGGAAAATGCCCTTTGCCAAGGTAGCTGCATGTTACACACAAGCAATTGTCACTCATTACATCCTCCTTGTGAAAGTGAAAAATGCATTTAATATTATACGTTTCAGATTTAGGTTATCAGAGATATCGTTTGTGCTGAAAGCCATAGCTACGTTGGTGGTTTCAATGAAAAAAGCACCTCCCTCAAAAGGTACGCAGACACAGACCAAGAATCTTTCGCTTTATTTTTTAAGGGGTTACACTTTGGTTTTTGATATAGTAATTTCATTCCTTAGTTAATAAACCAGCTTGGGATCAGCTTATCGGTCTCTATCCTTATCTCGTAGACTGTACTACGACCACATCGCCTGAAGTATCACGATCGCTACGTGAAGCGTTGTTACAATTTACGGATTTGTTACAGCCGCCAAAACATTGCTCTGCTCTGGACAATTCAACAAAAGCAACATCAGTAAAAACAACAACGATTAATTCAAATGGACAAAAGTAAAACGAATATTTAGAATCATAAATCAAAAATTAGAGAGAGAGAAGCCATGCAAAGTTTTCTAATGCAAAGTTGTATGTATTGTTTAGCAAATATTACAAAAATAAGCATTTGTAATTGTATCAAATAAAATTCACTATAGCACGATTAATTTTGATTCTAAATTTAGGGCCTAAAATTTCGATTTATAGATATATATATATATAAATATATACATATATAGAAATAGTAATACAAGTACATAGACATGTAGATACTTTTTAAAATATTAAAATAGTTCAAATTAAATTATTGTGTTTTAAAATGCAACAAAACAAGCCAAAACGACAGTCATTGCCTGTAATGAACAGATTCCAATTTTATAGTAACATTTTAATACTAAAATCAATCTGAGGATTACACACACAATCGAACACACAGAAATAAAAGTTTCTAATAAAGTTATTATCGACACCAGAATACTATTTCTTTTGTGGCAATCATCCAAAACGTCTGCAAGACACTTTTTAACAAATTAAGCGCTTCTCAATATAGTAAAAACAATATTGAGAGTTTTAATTTCTCATCTTGTAAAAGTATATTGAGACGACAAAAATCCTCTGGTTTGCCTTCTTGACTGCAAAGGCCCAGTGCCCCTGCAGAAACTGATAAGAAAAAAGCCCCTGTGCTTTTGTATCCCTTTATTTCTTTCAACTTTCAGCACTTTTTAGCTTTAGTTGAATGCCGAATATTTTTTCTTGTGTATTTTGTGAAGTTATATGGCTGCCTATAAAAATCTATAATAAATGAAAGGGAATTCTTGATCGAATTTCTCTGCCAACATCGCCCAGTCCGTATCAATCTGACGCGGTATCAATCTTTAGTATCCTGAGGGTCTTCACAATCGAACTCCAACCGCATGAAATCTCTTTAACTGTTTATGCCGATGTAAGATATATTGTAGTGCCTCTGCATGAACTTATTGATCAGTAGAATACAAGAGGCAAAAATAGTATTACTTTTGTTCCAGTGGGCACAATCATCTCGAGCGCTTTCTATTTTTTTATTCAACTGTCAGTCTTAAAATTAATTTTGTCCCCTGAGCCACTGTTTCTGTTACACATATAGCAACATCCTGAAGCTTTATGGTATCATTGATAACGTGATTTGCAAGAAACGATCGACGTGTCGATTCTGCTTTGTTATTTTTGCTGTTTGGTATTTTCAATAAAAAATCCACAACAATAATTCCAAAGCTATCGATCGATACTGAAATATTGGCCGAAAGCAGGCGTTTAGGATCACGGTGATTAGAAACGAGTAGGTCGCTTTTAATAACGCGATTTTTTTTATTGAAAGTCGTGCTATCAAGCCGATCGTGCTTCAAAAATTTCAAGTCTTGGAGAAATTACTTTATGTAAAAAAAATTATAAGAGTTGTAAGAAAACGAACTTTTTAATTATAATTATAACATTTTATTATTAGAATTATGCAAACATGTTCATCAATTCATTTAAAAACTACTTTCGACTTAATTTAACGATTTTAGTTTTATTAACTTTAGTTTTAGATTTAGTTAATAACCAATTAAAGTGCAGCTGGTTAGTTGAACTTTTTTTTTTTAGCATTTTTAAAGTAGATTTTATCCTGTTTTAGAGATTTTGTTATCCACTAAATAATTCTTATATCTTTATTATTTATTATGTTTTGTCGTTAACAAACCTAAACCATTTTTCTCTACTTATTTGCTGTTATTAATCTTTCATTTTATACTATTTTTGCAAATAGTACTCTTTTTTTTATTTACTCGCATTGTATAAAGTTAGTTTTGAAATATTTTATATTAATTTTATTTAACTATACTTAGGTATTACATTGCTATTGAATATTTTAGGTGTTTTTTTGCTTTTATTTTGGTATTATTATATAATACAACTTTATATCGTAGATCTTAGCATAGCAGATTTTTTGCTGCGTTTGCTTCTAAATTTTTTTCGTGAATTCAATTAATTAGTTAAGTAGTTTAACAATCGTTTCCAGCGTGAGTGTATTTGTTATCTACATACATCTAAGAGTATAGATTGTTTTTAAAAAAGTACAGAGCAACAGATCGCTGAAAAACAAAAACTCTTAACTACAAAATACCGAAAAGAACATAAATTTTCAACTTATTACTGAGTATCTAATAAATATATTAATTATTAGTTAAGGCTTTATTTTTCCGAACAACGATAAAAGGCGGCTCGGCTCGTCTTAGGCAGCATTATGTAAAGTTAAATACATACATACAATATATCGTTATATAAACACTTCTGTTCTTAAATTTTAGAGAATATTTTAAAGTACATTTAAAATGTGTTAAACGGTTTTCATAACATGTGATCTTTTCGTGGTATTACATTACTTAGCTTTAGATGTAAGTACTCGTATATATATTTTATGGAAATTTGTTTTAAATTTTAAATTAACTTTTTCAGCAGCTTAACGTTAGTGAAGAATTTATGGAACTGGGTTAAACTTGTTTGCCTTTTCCAGGATTTCCTTTGAAAACGGAAGGAAAAGAAGAAAAATATCAAAACAATAAGCCCAGTTTACACAGTCGAGCATTTTTTCATGAACAAGAAATAAATTCTTGCGATCTTCTTCTCTTCTCCTTCTTTTTTCTTCGAATGCCCAACCGTGTAAACCGGAATGTAGCTGCTTTCGTTCTCGTGGCCACCGATCCTGTTCACATTTCGTTACGGGAACGGCTAGGAATTTATTTATCGAAACTTGGCACAACTTTAATTAATAGAATGGTTCAGAGGATAAAACGTCTTTTAAGACTGGCATCACATGCAAAAATTAAAGCAGTCTGGTTTTAATCTGTGGTTATTTGTATATAAAGAATCGCGCCTGATTTCGAAATTGTAAAGCCTGAACTATAATGTGAATATCCATGTTTTTACGCCCTGCACACCTACCTACCTACTTGTTTATTTAGGGCCAACCTTCTGCATTTGAAATTAAATTTGTTAATTTCTCTTGATTTCTTTTAGTAGCTTATGTATATTATAGTTCTAGCTTAAGTTGTGGCCACGAGAGCTCAGCAAATGTAAAATTATTGTGGGCTTTTTAAGGGTTTTAGAGATATTCATAACGAACTGGTAACTTCTATTTTTTTTGCAGTAAACCTTCTTTTAATTGAAATATTAATAATATATAGTAAGTAGTATTATGTTATAAAAAGAGAAATTCTGTACGCTCTCTTCTTTTTTAACGGCTTTAAATTAAATTTTTTATTGAGATTTTGTATTATGTTTTATTTTGTGAAAAACAACAGCTGATTAGAAATTTTTGCAGAACACTTATAAAGTTAAAAAGCTCATGCGCTGTGTATGAGTCAGCAGCTTATTTTCAGCGATTTGTTCCACTGTGTCGTATACATGTACTATACATATGCATGTATGTATACATGTGTAATTCTAATTAGTTTTTCTTTTTCTCTCATATAAATTTTTCTTACATAATATTCTATGAAATATATCTAATAACGAACACTTTTTGGTTCAAACCTAAAGAGGAAAAGCAGATTTTTTGTTGTTTTTTTTGTTTTTTGTTCAGTGTAATAGCATGTATGTACGTATGTAAGGAGTCGATTGCCGTGTGTATGAAATTACTAACAGTAGGCCCAAATAAAATATAATAATATTTATAAACAGAGTAAGAAAACGCTGTGCCCGATTACAATGTATAATTTTTTCAATTTTTTTTAAAGTTATCATTACTTGCTAACTATTTATATTTGAAGACTTCCGGAGTGTTAATTAATAGTTTTTTGACTTATTTTTATTGTAATTCCAAAAATTTTATTTTTATTAATTCATGATAATCGCAAAGCCTGCATTTTTATTAGTTTTTATTTTATGTTTTTAAGAAACAGTTTTAAAGGTTATTTTACATTCTACCCGTAGGAAGTTTTAAGCTTAATTTACAATCTTTTGCTTTTTTCTTTAAAAAACTAATTAATTCTCGATTTTATACTGTATATTGTTTATAATTAATTTCTTTTATTTAGCTAAGAAAAAAACGTGTTTATTTTTTTGCCGAAAAAAGTCAATTTCAATCAAAATTAACTCAAGAAATTCGCATTGATTGGTCAATTTTCAAGCGTAAAAAAACACAAAAGTTTTCTTAATAGAATTTATTTCAAAAATATTGAAGTGAGAAGAACCTGAAGGAGCGAAAACGGAAGGACGGAACGGACTAAATTATTTATTAACATTAACTGTGCGTTTTTAATAAACTATTTGGGACATTTAGGTTCTATGGCGGTTAAGGGAAAATTACGGAGAATTTCCCACTTTTCGAAAGAACCCGCAGAAAATAAAACCTTTGAATAATAGTTCAATGAAAACACAATTGTTCTCTGAAGTAAATAGTTGCTGCGAAATTAATTTTTGACTTGCTTGGGACAAAAAAAGTATTATCACCACATATATAAATCCATAAATATTTTAATTTACATATGATCATCTTGAAAAAGAAACGGACCTGAAGTTAACTTAAAAAACAAAACTCTATATAGGCTTGATCAAAACAGGCGAAACAGAGCGCGAGCTATTTGCTTAAGTTATTTAAAACTTTAGTAAGAAATTTTCTGGAAAATAGATACAAAAAAAGGTATTTCGCTTTTGGGAAACTGCGAATTTTTAAAAGCTAAAAGCGTTTATTCTTGCCATTTGAAATCATAAACGGTTATTTTGAATAGCCCATTAAAATGTACTGTTATGAACATTTTAGGGAGGGTTACACAGATCCTAAAAACATTTTATATGTATAATTTGGATCTTTTATTGGAATAAACTTTACTGAATTTGAAAAAAATGCTACTAATGACATATACACTAATAGCCACCAAAATCTATGTATATTAAACCACTAAAATGAACGGAAATAAAATCATGTTGCCATAAAAATTCCAATTATCCAATTTTCTACCTATACTTTTATTAAGGAGAATATATTGCGTTAACAAATGCGGTGACATTTAAAAATGAAATTAGACCTATTAAATAATTTCTTCTATACGTATATGTATAATAGGAGTAATATTTTATTATTCAGGCCCTACGTTCTCGTCCTCAATATTTTTAGTTGACTGATTGGTTAAAATTGAGTTAGAAGTTGCTAAATATCAATAAAATTAGTGTTTCTGTTTGAAAAAAAGATTATAAATCCAGAATATTAATTACTTGGTATAAAAGTCAACTGTACAACATGTATGTGTTTACTTGACGTACAGCCTTTGACGTTTAAAATCTTTTATCTGTTTTTTGCTGTTTTCCTTTATTATTATTCAGAATTCCATGAAAGCCTTTTTTGTAATGAAAGTGTTAAAACTTTTCAAATCCTTTTAAGTGAATTTATTCTAATTTCAAGTAATTAACGTCTTTATACGCAACCATATAAAATGAAATAATTAAGAAAACATCAATGAAACAGACCATCATTTTCAATTGCATTAGTTGCATAATTGTCATAAATATTTCTATTCTGAAACATTCTACTTTAACAATATTCAATCCACATTACCTACGCTATGTTTAGAATAAAAAGCAATAAAAATCGATCAAGATTAAACTTTAGATAAGACCAAGATGTTGGCAGAGCAACAGTTAGTATTTAATTTTTTTCTGTAAAGAACGTATTTTTTGAGAATTACTTCAATATAATTTCACACAATTTTAACGGTAAAGATAAAAGAAATAAAAAATAAAACTAAACAAGGAACATAACTCCTAAGTTAATTAAGAATAAGACATATTTTTAAACATAGTACATATAATAGTAAACTTTAGTTTGTTTTTATATGATTTTTTAATGTTCAGTGATTCTGTATTTCCTTTATTTGGAACCTTTTTGACTTCTTCGTCACGTTGAACAATGTAGCAAACGCTAATCAAATCTCTCAAATACTAATAGCACTTCATAGCTTAACATTAATTTCGAATTGACTAACTTTAGGCTATGAAGGCATGTCAGTATAGATAGCTAAAAAACAGCGCCACATGGAATAAGTGTCTATTTAGTGTTTCCAGACATTTTGCCGTTATTGTTATTTACATCACTCTTTACGCTGAAACCAGAGTTAAAGAGATATTCTTTTATAATATAAGAACTATCACTTTAGCATAGCATATAGTTTTTTAAGATTAGGAGAAACTCTTTAATCGGCTGATAGTTAAGTCGGTGATAGTGAATGGCCATAGCGATATTTTATTTAGCATTTTCTATTTAGCTTTTGCTACAATGTTCCTAAATTTCAGTATCATTTCCTTGCAAATTTTGTTTTTCTTTATTTCAGTTGTTTCAGTTTCAGTTCCTTCATTTTTCATTTATATACAAAAATAAATTTTTCTCAATAATTTCGTCAATTTTTTATAACTCTGGTAAGCAAATAAATTTAAGGATCAACAAAAAAAAATCTGCCACATCATCAAAATATAATTAAGTTCGATAATTAAACTATAGATAAGCACCTTATTAAATATCATGGTATATAAATATTTTCTTTAGTCTAATCATAAGTTCTCGTCTTCTTTTTCCTGCAATAAAACAAGATAGATTTTTTTGATAAAGTTTGTCAGTACAATTGACAAATTTTTTACTACTTGTTTGTTTGCGAACCGAAATATTTCAAACTACAACTAATTACTTAAATGATCGCTAAAAATTTGAATTCAAAATAAATTCAATCAATATAAATCATTTAGCAGTACATACACTATTTCTACAACTAAGTTTATTATATATATCTTATTTTCAATATCTCTAAATCAGCTTTAAGCTAATTATAATGCATTATGATGAATAATAATAGTGAGGGATATTAAGAGGGAATTAATAACCAACTCTTTCTTCTGCGGGTTGAGGTGATGATTATTGGTGATGAAGATTGGTAGTTGGTGGTGATGGTTGGTAATGGTGGTTGGTGGTTTTGGTGATGGTGGTTATAGTAGTAGTATTGGTGGATGGTGGTAGGAGTACCATATCAATCATTGTATTTCAATTTCATCACTAATCAACACTACATTCAGAAAAGGTTTGTTTAAAGTAAAAAAAATTTTGTGGTTTGCAAAAGAATTCAAAATAATTTCTCGTGTAGAGTGGATGAGTGTCTATGCTCATACAGTAGGTTATCTTAAATTTATATATTCCGAAAAATAAAAATCTCAAGCCATTCATGAACATAAAATATTAAGTTCGTTAAATCAGAAGTTTAGAAAAGAAATTAAAAAAAAAACTATTTTTAAGTTTAATAAAAAGGATTAGTAACAATAATGAGTACGTAATTATTGTTTTAATATAAAAATGCAGTAGATATAATTTACTGCTTATGGCCTTTGTACATCATCCAAATATCTTTGGGACTTGATCATACAAGAAAAAATATTTACTGCTTTTTGTAAAAAAAATCTCTATAGCAGTGTTGCCATTTTTTGTCAATTCCACAACAAGAGTAATTTTTAGCAGTTCAGTTGTAATATTTATGGCATTTTTATTTATTAGAAGTGATTTTAATTGAAAAACGCGATTAGCGTTTGAAAATCCGAAACAAAACATAGAAAGAGGTGAACACAGTTTAAATGCACTGTATATTCACTTCTTAAAGCGACCATTCATTGGAATGAAGGTGTGTAAACTACCTTATAAATTCGGCCGATCTACATTCTGGTAGCTATCTACTGCATCCATCTACTGCATCTACTCCATCATCTGCACATATGTATGAAATACGTTTAATTGCATCTAGCAGAAGAAAACAACTAATCTAAAATCATAAAATTTTAAATAAATCAGACCAAAACTTTTAAAAGGAAAGCCTACAGCCAATTTCAAAATAAAAAATCAATCTTTGTTTTTCTTTTTCATTTTATTTTTGTTTTGAATGTTGATGTTGATTAAACAGAAAGTTTTTGAAGAGTTGAAATAAACGAGCTAATAAAAATATGTATATTAACTTAATACAAAAATATTTTTAAAATTAAGAAAAATATAGAATAACATTATTTTTACAGTGGCGTTTGTTGCAAGAATAATTATTTCTCTACATAAATAATCGCTTGCAAGGGAGGAAATAGAAAAAATAAAAGTCCAAAATATCAAGTGCTGAAAAAAGTTCACAATTTATAACGTATTACGAATCAACAATTTCCAATTAAGAATGGAATATAATACGATAGAGGATATATAAAATCAAATAGAGGATAATATTTAAAGCGGCTGCATTGATTATAAACTAATTTTTTTTTATATTTGTAAGTTTTGTTAATCTTTTTGTGCTTGTGTTTATTTTATTAATAAAGAAAAGTATTAAACATTTAAGGATTCATCTAAATGTTATTAAACGGTTGTGAACAATAATGGGAAGGTGTTGAAAAGGTATTATGATTACCTTCTCGAGCCTTGAAATTAAGTACAAATTTTAATTTCGGTTGAAATCTTTAATTTTAAATGTTTGAAATGGAATTGATTTCGACTTGACTAATCGACCTTAAATCCGATGCTTCAAAGATTTCACTAAAGCTCTCTTTATACTCTAGATGAATCCTTCTTTTTTTTCTTAGATGTAAAAAAAGCTGAAAATTTGCGGCAGGAAAAACCAACACTTCGACAAAAAACTAACTAAAGATCTAGATAAGTACTTTCTGTTTTGTGTTGCAGCATTAAAATCTAGGTAGAGTGAGTGTTTAATATAAATTAAATACATACTCATACGGTAACGCTTCAACATTGAAAGGAAAAAAAAAAATTCAAATAAACTGAATGAATAAAAAAAATTCTGTGTATTTTAAAGTTAAACGCTTAAGTTAGTTCGTTAATTAGATTGACAGCGCTAAGAAAAAAGAGAGTCCATCTATAAGTCTGTACTTGCAGACAGTTTGGCATTTTTTGGCAGACAGTTTGAGATTTCATTTGACGTCTATCAACTGGCCACTTTTCTTCTTTAAGTAAACATAACTTAAGCGTTTAATGTTGATGCTGTTTATCCAAAAGATTGTACAATTAAAACCAAAGACTAAAAAACAGGAAAGTCATATTTTTTAGGACTATGTATATTGTTAAATATTGTATAATATAACCATGAATATTATTCTTGTTTTTGAGATTGAAAAAAAGACGTATGTCGTCTTTTTCTATGCACGTCATGCCGTCTACTGTCGTACTTGGGAATAGTTTTTAGTCACCTCAAAACTACGTAAGACACGTCGTTGTGCTTGTGTAATTTTTGTATGCTAGGACTGAAAATTTTATTTAGTACACAAACCATCTGAGCGTAAGGTAACATCAAGTCAACGTTCACGTTTAGAAGAAGTGACCTTGTGAATATGGCGACTGCCACTTTGGTGACTATTGAGAGACGACGGCCGAGTCACTCAAAGTGAGCTTGCGAATAAGGCAGTTAGTGTTTTTCCGTTTTTTAATCTTTAGTGAAAAGAAAACTTTTAATTGTACAAAATTGTTCCCCAGCATAAACATACACATATGTATGCATTTAGGCACGTGTATGTGCGTATGTGTAAGTTTATATATGATGTAAATTTCACTAGCGATTTTTTATTTATTCTTATCTTTTTTTCTTCTTCTTATTCTTCACTTTGTTATTTAGAAAATATACAAATCAATTAAAAAGTAATTTGAAATTTTGTTCTTAAAAAAACTTGCACACTAAATGCATTTTCTTGCATATAATAAAGAGTTTTTATTGCATTGCTTCGGTGTTTGTTTTTTGTGTCTTTGTGTTTGTGGGCGTTGGTGTTCCTTTGTTTCGTATGCTTGTATGGTTGTGTATACGAGTAAATGTGTGTGTGCGCGTGTGTGTGTGTAGTTTTGTGTTTCTCTGGATCACTAAGGTTTTGTTTTTGTAGTTAAAGCTGGACAACTTACTGGTCTTGTGGTTCTGTGTCGCTTTCTTCCGCCTCATTCTTGTTGCGACGCTTCTCATAGATCAAAATGATGGTACATAATATCAATACTTCAGCTACGATACCCAGGAAAGGCCATAAAGCAGCAAGTTTTCCTAATTAAAATGAAATACATTTAAAATTAATTACCTTCACAAAAATATAACCACAATTGAAAATGTTATAATTTTGGAAAAAATTTCAAGCTTTCCTTTCACAAAAACCTAAACTAAAACTTCAGACTGGCTTTTGGTTACAAAGCAGAATTTCAAAAGTAGAAGCTGTATTAAATAAATAAAATCAAGAAAAAATAAATGTTGACTCACCTTTAACACGTACATACGAGACATCACTGGCTTCGGAGTATCTGGCAAATTCATTTGCAGCATTGCGGCCAATGCACTTGTACTCGCCTCTGTCGTCGAGACTGATATTTTCCACATTCAAAATGGCATTTTCAATGCGATTCTCATCAGGTTTCAAAGTGAAACGACCAGTACTGTTTGTAATTGTTAGATTGCCTGCTATTCGTAATTAGAAAATAAATTCTGCAGTTAAATTAGCAAATTTAGGCAAATCCTACCAATCGACCAGGATAACTGTGGATCTGTACCAACGACAGTACAAAGAATGGTTAGCTTCTCACCCTCAACCACACCAGTATTAGAAGGCACACGTACAACAACACGAGCTAAAGGAATTAAAAAAATTACAGTAATTATACATTATGTAAATACAACACAAAAAATATGAAAATTTCGTTGAATAAAACTAAAAAACTGGCTTTATTTTTTATACCAATAATGATATTATCGTACAATGAAGATGGTCATTCTGACTTATAGGCCGAATGGAACCCCCTTGGGGTTGTTCTTGCTGAATGTTATTAAATGGCATTTTTTTTAGTGCATTTTTTGCACTAAAAGTTAATTTTTTAAAAGTTTTTTTAATGTATTTTATTTTCAGCCATAATCTCAAACGCTCCAGGGCCCCAAAATAATAAGGATAAATGGTCTATGGTTTTATAATGGCTTATGTATTTGTATGTACATATATAGTCCTTTCCTGATTAGATTTCAGTCTGCCACTTTGTGGAGTTCAGGATTACCTCAGAACCGATATATTTAAGAAACGAATAAGGCTCGAATTCATAATAAATATGGTTATGAGGTATAAGTTCATTAAATGGGTAATTTAGTATGTTTTAAAAATATGTGCCCTTTCTGAGCTGAGTCCAACCCTGAGTCCAACCGTGTATTAACTTACCAACAACATTTATATTCTTCTTTTGGTGATCAGCTATGCAACTATATAGTCCGTCATCCTTTTTATCCGTTTTATCAATTATGAACTTTCTTTCGGCTGGGATAAGTCTATAACGCCCTTCTAGTTCTCGGACTTTTTTAACGTCTGTTCCATTCTTTTCCCTAAATTATAAAGAAGCATACATACGTACATATTATATACTATTTACATAAATGAAGATTTTCTAAAACCTTAGAAATCTATAATGGTTCAAAGCGGTTGCAATATTCAAATGTTAAAAGTATTGTATTTTCTATCAAGTTTACTTAATTAAAGGAATAAGTAAAGAATCAAGTTGCGTCGGTCACTGGAGACTCAACTTGACTCGACTTTCGGATTCTGAAAGTTATTCTAGATCCATGTGATTGACTATACCGTTTAATAGCTATCAACCAAATATATTTTTAAACTATGTCTTTCCAAAGAACCTAAAATTTTTTCTGCCACCTGAGAAAAGTAATACTTTTACTCAAACGTATGTGTATACAACGAAGCAAACCGATAAAAATAATATTTCATTGTCATCAATTTCTGAAAATTTTTTATTCAAACTATCAAATTCGTCGTGTTTGAACGTGTTATATTTTGTGTCTTATTTTATTTCATTATTAAGCATCAAATTTTCTTAAAAATTTTCCGTTTCCTATTTTGTTTAATACTTCAGCGCGTCCGTCCAATTCAGTATGGCCAACCAAAACGGCCAGTTAATTCTGCAAGCTTTGCAGGACATGGAAACGCCGGCGACGATTAACGGAATCGTAACACACATTGCGGACACTGCAGGAGTAAGTGCAAAAAGATAACCGCGTTTTATCTTCATTTATTTCATGTCAATTTGTGTTCACATTTTCAGGTTCGTCCCAAAGATGTAAAGGATTCGGTGCGGGATACCCTGGATGGAGGCGTACGTTATGGATATATCCAAAAATCTTATCGGCGCTATTTCGCCGCGCCGGTAGATCTAGACGGTATGACCACCGAAGAAGCAACTGAATCTGATGGAGAGGTCGATAGCTCAGGTGCGTTAGAAGATAGAGCGCGACGTCGCCGAAGGGGTCGCCGCGGACGAAGTCGTCGCAGAGGTTCGAGACGGCGACGACGTCGCAGACGACGTTGAGACGGCGTTTTGAGTAAACAATAAATGAAATTATTATTTCTGATGATTTCTTCCTTTTTAAAAAATATTGTGAAAAATATGGTGGACTTTTTTATGCTTTTAAAATAAAATAATGAATAATGAAATATTGTAATAAAAGCAAATTAGTACGTGTTTTAATATAAATAAAACGGGTCGTGTCAGTTAATCAGAGCTTGAAACTTTTATAACTTATATTAACAAAGTCTCTGAATAAAAGTTATTCAGTGACTTTTATTTTTAAAAGGTTGTTGATGAAGTGGTGCTCAAAACGACTTAGGTTCTTTGCACGTGATGGGAGGTGAGTGAAATGTGCGAAACGGATTTTAGACAGGGTCCAAGGGGTTTCGAGTGGTCATACGGGGGTGATTTGACCCCAAAATTTGTATTGCACAAATCTATAGGAAATGCCACGAAACTGATTTCGGACATGATATGGAGGGTGTCGAGTGCAACCAAAATGATAAAATGGATTGTTAGAGAGCTTCATTTACCGTCACGAAGACACTTTTTAGAAGCAAATTTTCTTTTCAATATTTTTTTTTAAAGTTTTAAAGTCCTATTTTTGAAATTAAAGACAACTTTTAACTCTTTTGAATAAGAATTATTTTCAGGCTCTGGTTTTAATGCACACAAAGAGAAGATTTCTAGGCATATTACAAATAAATGATCGATCGTTATCGATTCTTTAAAGCAAAGTTTAGGTTGTTTTCTTTTTTTTTGGGAATATATAAGCAAAAACCTGCGAAGTATCTTTTTGCTGATTAAGTGTTGATGACACACAGAGGTTTTGTCGGAACTTCGAAAGAATTCGAATTTGCTCATATCAGACAAGAGTCATCCTACCATATTTCAAATATTATTTTTTTACTAGAACTTACCATGTCAGTTCATAGTCGCCCTCTTTGGTTATGTTACAGCTGAGTACTAAAGCCGATCTGATTTCAAATACTTTTAACTGTTGCTCGGCGTTGTCGTAATTTGGCACCAAAAAATCGGCTTCTGCTGACGAATATCAAACAGAAAATACATACATATACATAAGAAATTAATGCTTAGTAGCCATTGATTTCTATAGTTAACATTTAATGAATTTTAATGTTTAAAAATTTGGAATTTGCAAAATAAGAAAATACAAATTCTATACAAATATAAAGAAATAAAGGTTGGCTCTTATAATATGTAAATATATACTTATAAGAGACGTATGTATGTAAGAATGTGTGTACATAACGGGTGCGCAATGTTTTACGTCGGTATGCAAACATTGAATAACTTTAACATTTATCAACCGATTGACTTGAGTATTGGTGTTTTTGAAACGTCATTTCAGTACAATGAATCGCCTCACACCGAAACAACGAGTATTTTCAATGACGCTGTACATTGAAAATAGTCGAGCATATCGTCGAAAATGGATCGTGGCCAAGAAGCACCGTCTGACTACACTATATGTCATTTGGTGTCAAATTTTGTTGAGCACGGGATAGTAAGATCGTCGACATGTCGTTCATCAACGCCCAAAAGAACCCACATGTGTCGTAGCGTCACCGCGCTCAGTGAAACCACCTTGCAGCGCATTTTGAAGGATAATTTCCATAATTAACGTATAAAGTGCAATTGAATCAAAGAATATTGCCGACAGACCGTACACGTTGCTTGAAATACGGCCAAATAGTCACATACCGACATAAAATATGGCGCAACCTGCACATATGTACATACAATTTATGTAATATATGTATACAGAGATAAGAAATAATTATGAAAATCATTTGAAACGAAATACGTAATTCAATACGTATAATTCAATATAATTTAAGTGTGTTTATTGCAATAAAATACAATAAATACAACTTGAGACTATCGTAAGATTATATACATGTATACTTTAGATAAAATAATAATATAATCGTACATGTGATATCTGCTGATACTAGTTTGACGTAAACATGTCATTGATACAAATCAACTCTAGCTGAAAATTAAAATAACAGACTATTTTCTTTATCGTATCTCATAAATTTAAAGCTATCGCCAAATGAACATCTTAAACACATTCAGTTAGTAACTGAAATCGGAATATGAAAGTACATACCATACAAAGAATGTGTTACTATAATAAAAAATTAGCAAAAAACAATGCTATAAAAAGAATTTCTATAGAATTTAAAAGCTCTGATTTATGACTAAGCATATCTCTAAAGATATTCAAAATTTATTATATTGTATATGCAAATGTGCACTATATATGATATTTAAGTCTTATTAACTTTCATAAAAAATTGCACAATTTTCTTATTAACTTAGGAATCTATACTATGTACATAGCTTTAAGAATTCAAAATCATTGCAATGAAGAAATTTAATTTCACCATAGATGGCAAAAATCTCAAGCAAATTTAAAATGTACAGCTGACCTGACAACTGACAACTTATTATAATAAGTCACTTTTAATTAGTAATGTTTGGCAAATGTTCTTATGAAAAAAGGTTTTTAGCATTCTCTCGTAATAAAGTTGCTAAGTGTAATTAGATTTTTATTGCCCTGTATTATGTGTTCATAAAATCGAACTCGATTCACGCAAAATGGCGAAAAATTTCTGACCGCATTCGTAGAACACGCGAGTAAAAAAGGCTCGTGTAAGACGACAAAATGAAGAGATAGACGGTGTGATTTTATTACATTTTACATTTAATAATTAAAATTGTCAAAAATTTGTAAAAGTTCTTAAAGGACTTTTGCTACTTGTACCTAGTTTTAGCAAGAAAGAGCGTTATCTTCGGCCTGGCCGAAGCTCATATACCCTACACCCGCATCTGTCGAAGTGATAAAAAGTGGGCGGGTGACACCTACTTTTTTAAATTTACAGGGAGCAAATTTTGCTATATTAACTCATCTACAACCCCGTTTTTCCTAAAAAACACCTTATTATATGGTATAGTGTATAAGTGGGCGTGTCACGCCCATTTTAAAAAATATATTTTAGTCTAAGATGGTGAACTCGGAAATAAAATTTTACCTGAAAATTCGGTCTACAAGCCAAGAAATTGAGCTAAAAGCACGGATGAGTGCATATTTTCTATAAAAAGTAGGCGTGGCACTGGTCCGATTTTCCCCATTTTTAATACCAAACAGCGTAGGATAACAAAGAATATTTATGCCAAATTTCATGACGATACCTCTATTCGTTCTCCTGTAATCGTGATTTCCACAGACGGACGGACAAACAGACAGACAGACAGACAGACGGACGGACATGGCTAAATCGAATCAGGAGGTGATTCTGAGCCAGAATATATATACTTTTCTATACCTGCCACGCCTCCTCTAATGCGTTACAAACGGAAGAACAAAGTGAATATACCCTCATCCCTTCGGGTGTAGGGTATAAAAATATAAAGATAGATAGGGAGACAGTCAAAATCCCGAATTACAAAATCCCGAAACGACAAAATCCCGAAAAATTTTAAAATCCCGAAACGACAAAATCCCGATGCGACAAAATCCCGAAACGACAAAATCCCGAAAAATTTTTAATACCGAAATGAGAAATCCCGAAAATCACGAAATAAAATTTAAATTAATGAAGAAATGACATTTAAGTCAAAATTTTTTCCGAAGCGAAGTACGCGCCTACTTGCCTTTCTTTACAATGGCAGAAAAGCAAAGTTGTAATATCGAGAGAATTTTGTTGTCTGAAGGTTATAGTCTACAATATGCAAAAAACTTCACATGACCGTGAGGATTCTACTGATTGAGGGTTATGATCCCTGCCGCGACCGAAGGCCGCCAATACGCGGAAAAACCTGTATGCAAAAACTTCACATGACCGTGAGGATTCTGCTGATTGAGGGTTATGATCCCTGCCGCGGCCGAAGGCCGCTAATACGCGAAAAAACCTGAATGCAAAAAACTTCACATGACCGTGAGGATTCTGCTGGTTGAGGGTTATGATACCTGCCGCGGCCGAAGGCCGCCAATACGCGAAAAAACTTGTATGCAAAAAACTTCACATGACTGTGAGGATTCTGCTGATTGAGGGTTATGATCCCTGCCGCAGCCGAAGGCTGCAAATACGCGGAAAAACCTGTATGCAAAAAACCTCACATCACCTCACCTCAGAGCCTTCGAGAGGGCTCTGCTAAAATTTTTTTAATAATGTTTTTTTTAATTTTTTAATAATAATTTTAGAGAAGTAAAATAAGAGTAATTTTTTATTATTTTCTTGGAATTGTTTGCTAGTGGTTTTAAAATGTTCAAGAAGATGGAAAATAGCGAAAAACTAGTTTTGTAATTTCGGGATCTTATTATTTCGGGATTTTGTCGTTTCGGGATTTTGTCATTTCGGGATTTTGTCGTTCGGGATTTTGTCGTTCGGGATTTTGTCGTTCGGGATTTTGTCTTTCGGGATTTCGTTACCAACCCAGATAGATAAGATAAAAAACAGTAATTTTATTACTTTTCAGAGTTGTCAAGAATAACTAACAGTACCGCCTTTATTTGATCATTTGGTTAAGGTTTAGGAGAAACAAAAAAAACACCACATTTTCGGAATCCTCCCAAAATTTCTTTGTAAAGAATATTTACTGTAACTTCCTTAGTTTTTAAAGAACTTTATTTTAACGCAGTAATTTTTGCGTAAGGTAAAAGTACCCTACGCAAAATCGATTCATATAGCATGAACTTTAGTAACTTTAAAAGTAACTTTAGAAGTAACTGAACTTTAAAAGTAACTTTGTTACTTTATTCTAAGAAGTTTTAAGTAATCCATCTTTTTATTATTATTACTTGGGAGTAATACAACGAATCTTCCAGTACTTTCGTAAGTACTTACGGTATTCTTACCCCTAAAAACACCTTAAGCACCCCTTTAACCCTCTCAACTATTAGAAATAAGAAACTCCTCACCTTTTATATCGACTGACTTTTTTATTGAACTTCTCTACGATTTTAAAACATTTATTTTACTTTTTAATATTTTAGAAATGGTACTGGAAATTAATTAAATCAATACATTAAATACACTTTTAATCAGATAATTGAAAGTTTGTTGTAAAGAGTAAAAACACAAAAAGGCGACAGCGTAAGCACTCTGAATCAATTCAAGAATCAATTTTCAGAATAAAATCAGAAATTAAAAAAACTTGGAAAATTTAAACTAAGAAATTGATTCGAAACTAGAAGAATCCATACATTTTTGGGGAGCTGATGAAGGCGATGATGAATATGCGTTGGAGTATTTTTTTAGCAATAAAAGCTAAAAATTAGGCTCACCCTTTTCTTTTGGCATGATCACTTGTGGTGAAAATGGTGAATGCATTGAGGGCAATGATACAGACATGGTGGAATGTTGCTTCTGTTGTTGTTGCTGTTGGTGATACTGATGGGGGTGTTGATACTGCTGGTGTAAATGATGTTGCTGCTGCTGATTTGGTGCATACACGTTTTGATGCATGATGGTCTGGTACGTTGGTTGCAGATATTGAGGGTACGTGGTGGTCGGCACTGGCATTGACATTGGGGGTGGTGGTGGTGGTTGTTGGTAAACGGGGTGCATGGTTTGCACGGGAAATTTCGAAAAGTGTTGTTGTTGTTGTTGCTGCTGCTGCGATAGTCGCTGGTCTATAGCACCTGTATTAATAGTTTGGTAATAATCACCGGATAGACCAGTGTAGGTGAAGTGCGGCGATCCAGGTGTGTGCGATTGTGCTGATGGTAGCATAGTAGTTCGTGGCGGTGGAAATTGTGGTGGTGGCTTTCTGCCGCGTACACTTGTTGTTGATAACCACGGACCAACTGTTGGAACCATTTCTCTATATTGTGTAGGCGGCAAGTGGTCAACAACATTTATGAGTCCATCCACGGCACTACTATTGCCATCAGTAGGGGCAGCAGCTCCAGGCATACCATCGAAATTAGTAGCATTAATATAGATGAATTTGTGCTGCTGCTGTTGCTGCTGATCACCTCCTGGCGGCGCATAATATTGCTGCTGAAATTGATGATTATGGTGATGATGTTTTCTGTGCTGCTGCTGCTGCTGTAACTTTCCAGCTGGCGTTATTGTGGTGGGCATAAAAGATGTAACCGGCTCCCAAGTTCTGGTGAAAATATTATCCGAATCCTCAGATGTAGTGGGCGTGAGAAGCTCGTGTATCGGTTCGTAGACGGTTTCGGTCGAAAGCTGATTGTCGTTACCCTCCAGCGGTGTTGTTGGACTGCGCACACGCAGCATGTGATAACTGGTATGCAAGGAGTTACATTGATATTTGCCCTCATGCACTTTAAGGGCGTGCCGAACGGAAAGGTGTGCTTCGATTTTGTGCTTTTCACCTTTACACACAAACAAACGGATTATTACATCAAGTCGAGTGATAAACTGGCTACGAAATATGGTACGTAGGTATTAAAAAAGGCAGGGCGGAGCGGAAGGATTATTGTTAATTAGACGGACAACTTTTTTCTAATCGTTTAAATAAAGTCACCGTGTTCATTTAATTCGTTTTCCAAGACAGACTAAAACCGTCATATCCTTCCTTCCATCCTTCTTTGCCTGACGTATAACATCCTCCAATCGGTATTTGTTACTCACCTTCAATAGCGCTCTCCGACAGCATAAAAGCATGCTCGTCACGTCCGTGGCGCAAGTTATGACGCGTTATTGGGTCACCATCTTTCAACCAGTAAATGGGATCGGTTATTGGAATGATGCAAGTAATCGAAAACGGTTCGCCCAGATTCACATTCGAGTCGCCATAATAAATGGCAGCCTCGTATTCAAACTCCGTCGAATCGCTATCGCCAACACCATCGTTTACTAATGCTGTTTGTTGTTGTTGTTGGTATTTTTATTATATAAACAATCGTTGCGAATGTTTTGTATCGTTTTCCATCATTTGTTTATCATTTAGTTGCATTTAGAATTTAGTTGTAATTTAGTTAAAGACTCTTAAAAACACATACTCATGAAACTAGATAGTTTAAAATGTAAATAGATCTTTAAGTAATAGAAAAGAAAACTAAGAAAACTTAAGAAGAAGAAACCAGAAAGAAATCGTACAAAAAACAAACCACAGGAACAAATCAATCATAAGG
Organism: Conops quadrifasciatus; assembly: GCA_949752815.1. Taxonomy (NCBI): domain Eukaryota; kingdom Metazoa; phylum Arthropoda; class Insecta; order Diptera; family Conopidae; genus Conops; species Conops quadrifasciatus. Next base: position 27,671,731 of record OX457080.1, on the reverse strand, counting down.
AAGCTGCTATGAAGGTATATGAGAAATGTATTTTTATTTTTCGTTCTAAGTTCAAAATTTTGTACTCTACTGATTGATCAACTGAGTTCAAAAATCTGATCTGAATTGGCTGATCTGGCTGATCGTTCTATTGTCGATAGCGATTTAAGAAGTCGTGGATTTAATAATGGTTTATTTATTTAATTAATTTCAGCTCCAAGTTGAATGTATCAATGTATGTATATAATGAGTATAAAGCGCTAATAAATTTACTTAAATAAATGCGCTTACATGTTGATTTAAATTAAATGTTTAAATTAATACATTACATACTATAAAATAGCATACGTACAATAATAACATAAGAAAACAAAATGGTCGCTTTGTGGTTGTTGGTTGTTGGAGTAGCGCATATCCCCGATAATATTTAAACACAATAAAATTAAAAAATAACAATTAGAAGTTTTTATACTTAAACTTTTTATCACCCATAAAGCATACGAGTTATCACGCGTTATCCAAAAATGTCAAATGTCTTTCCATCCAGAACTTTCCAGAATAGAACTGATTAGTAATGCCTAACGTGATCATACGTCCCGTTTTCAAGTAGCCTGTCCATTGCCCCAAGTAAGGCATCGGAACGGCAAAATGTCCCGTTTGCAGAAACCCACGATTACAGTTTCAAAAAAAGATGCCCAAAATTTAAATAATCTGATTGTAGCATCAGCTACCATCTTTCGCGTTGAAAATTGAAACTTTATACTATGCACTTAAACCAAATGGCTAATAACCATATGTATATGAGTAATCATCGTATGAGTAAAGCCTCATATGGTGTTTCCATAGAGCGGTTTTTCTTCGGTTTAGCACAAAATTGGTTTTCGCAGGGAAAACTATTACGAGTATAAAACCAATAAATCTCCATTGAAAAGTTATGAAAGTCTATCGTCTGAAAGTTATCGGCAAATAAAGAAATGAAAAAATTCTCTCATTCTCACTGCTCAAACTCCAAAGACCGGCGACTATCTCTTTCGATTCCACTAACAAAAACTTCAGCAAATAAAGAAGAAATAAAAAACATTTCTTTTTTCCCTAGGCGTAAAGTAAAAAACAACGTGTTTCCATGGATTCCATCAACAAAAATGAATCAACGAGATATGAATATTTTTTTATTCGATGCCCCTCCAATTCATAAACAACGAATAATCGTTTTCTACCGAGTCGTCTAGTGTAGAATTTTTAGGAGAGTATTCGTTCAGTCTCATTCGATTCGAATAATTAAAAGATCTTTGCAGTCAATGCTTGAATCTTTTTGTGTATCTCGAAAATGCTTTTGAGACGATCCATGCAGACCTCTAATAAGCATAACTTAACAAAACCATTAAATGTTGGTTTTTACATTTTACAAGAAATCAGAAGATGACCCGTTTTGAGGAAACAAATAAATAGTCACGTCGTTAGTAATGCCTCATCAACCGAATAACTCATCAGCATGTATCGTATTTGTTCTTTTAGACGCTGGAGGTGAAATTATTTTATCAAGCTAACTCGTGGAATTTTTCCACCGGTATGTTCTCGAGAGTTTTTTAACACTACTAATTAGTTGAATAGCCGAAGTTTTCTATCTTATAATAGAATGCTATTAGAATTAGTATAGCATCTAATAGAATGCTATGCTATACTACAATAGTATAGCTATTGTTGATGTATTTCATGTTGTAAACAAATTCCAATTTTAAAAATGTTGTTGGTTTATTTATATTTCTGCAGATTAATTTTACCATTCTTCACTTTTTCCACACAAAATTTTACAAACGCAATTAACTTAGGTAGTGACTTTCTCAAAATTTATTAGAATGTACTAATACCCGTTTTGCTTAACCCTTAAAATTGAGAAACTTCACGTTGGTCTGTCCGACCTTAAAAAGAAAGATTCTATATAATTTGGAAGTTTGCGATTTTAAATATGTTTATTTTAAATACACTTTAAGAATCGTTGTTAATATGAAAGTATTCTACATATTAATTTTTTCTACCAACAATAAAAGTCGGTTGTATTATTCTTCGGTTGCATTCTTCTATGGGGAAGAAGTAATGACAACAGAAATGCACTCTCAAGTAAACAATAAAAGTAAGGTACAAGGTAAGGTACAAATAAGGTAAGGTATGAATTACTTTCGAATTACTTCGTCATTGACGGTAAAATATTCTTTCTGGAAGCTATAAATGGTTGCTAAATATTCTATTTCTTTGCAGAAATTAACCTTTGAGGCTCTAAAATCACCTTCGTGTGACAACAGCTAAAGTGAAATTATGAATTTAAAGTAAATGTATTTTTATATTGTAAACTGAGCCTCTTGTAAACTGTCATTTTATCAGCTATCATATTTATCAAGCTAACATTTCTTCAGGAATGCATTTTTGTACTAGCGTAAGAGTTGCCTTATTTATTTTATGATTTACTAATAGAAAAATAAACTACACAAATAACTAGAGCAAAAGCCTAAGTTAAATTTCAAAAAATATAAAAAGCCTTTAGTGAAAAAGCGGTTTTTTGTTTCCGATACGATTTTTCGCTATTCCCCGACCATGTTATACGCTATACGCGGGTTACCTTATCTCATAGATATTAAATTCTTATTATGAGCACACCAAGTATCGCAAAAGGTGATAAGATTAACAGGCAAGGCTAAGTCGTTGAATTTTTGTGACGAAAATATGTACACAATTCTTTTGGAGTATTTTAAATTGAGATTATTTTTCGCATTGCAGGCACTGATAGCTTTTTGTTGGTGGTTGTTATTAAACAAAATCATTGGGGAAAAGTCAACAAAAAGTCAAACAATTTTATCACCATTAACGATAATGATAAATGTTATCATGTCTAAGGAAAAAATTATGGTATCAAAGTAGATATGTATTTAAATAAAACCTGAAAATTATCTACTTGTACTAAAAAAATTGTTTAAAAAACCTCAGAAGTAAGATATTATTGTAATCCTTTGTAAGAGCGTGAAGTTAAATTCGCATTTGCGACGTGAATTTAGCAAAGACACAAACCACATATTTTCAGCGAGCAAGTTGTCGAGCAAAAGCGTGAAGTTAAATTCGCGTTTCCATCGAGCTTCAAATTCGTGTTTTCAGCGAGCATTATACATATATATGTATGTATGTATGTATATTCGTTTGCTTGCTTGCTCACTAAGGTTTTTATTAGTTAAGAGACTGAATTGCAATAAAATTGAAATTTTTGGTAAATATTTTTAATATTACGTTTCGCAAAATACTTTTAAATAAATTTTGAATATTGTAATTTTTTATCGGAAAAAGTTCTTCATCCTATTTTTCATACTAATGAAGGGGCAGTGGCCACTACCCTTTGACTTGTGCCATGATGAGACCTAGTTTGGTGGAAAGTACATAGTTGGAGCTCTCCAACGATATCATGTACTAGTGAATCCTATATTCGTAAATTTTGTAAATTAATTTAGAAAAGTGGCATTTTTCTATGTTCATACAATTTTTGATACATGATTAAGGGGCAGTGGTCACTATACTTTAACTTGTGCCATGATGAGACCCAGTCTGTTCGAAAGTACATACTTAAAGCTTTCCAACGGTATCACGGACTAGTGAATCGTATATTTGGAAATTTTGTAAATTAATTTAGAAAAGTGGCATTTTTCTATGTTCAAACAATTTTTGATACATGATTAAGGGGCAGTGGTCACTATACTTTAACTTGTGCCATGATGAGACCCAGTCTGTTCGAAAGTACATACTTAAAGCTTTCCAACGGTATCACGGACTAGTGAATCGTATATTTGGAAATTTTGTAAATTAATTTAGAAAAGTGGCATTTTTCTATGTTCAAACAATTTTTGATACATGATTAAGGTTCAGTGGTCACTATACTTTAACTTGTGCCATGATAAGACCCAGTCTGTTCGAAAGTACATACTTAAAGCTTTCCAACGATACCACGGACTAGTGAATCGTATATTTGGAAATTTTGTAAATTAATTTAGAAAAGTGGCATTTTTCATACTATTTTTGGTACATGATTAAGGGGCAGTGATCACTATACTTTGACTTGTGCCATGATGAGACCCAGTCTGTTCGAAAGTACATACTTAAAGCTTTCCAACGGTATCACGGACTAGTGAATCGTATATTTGGAAATTTTGTAAATTAATTTAGAAAAGTGGCATTTTTCATACTATTTTTGGTACATGATTAAGGGGCAGTGATCACTATACTTTGACTTGTGCCATGATGAGACCCAGTCTGTTCGAAAGTACATACTTAAAGCTTTCCAACGGTATCACGGACTAGTGAATCGTATATTTGGAAATTTTGTAAATTAATTTAGAAAAGTGGCATTTTTCATACTATTTTTGGTACATGATTAAGGGGCAGTGATCACTATACTTTGACTTGTGCCATGATGAGACCCAGTCTGTTCGAAAGTACATACTTAAAGCTTTCCAACGGTATCACGGACTAGTGAATCGTATATTTGGAAATTTTGTAAATTAATTTAGAAAAGTGGCATTTTTCTATGTTCATACAATTTTTGATACATGATTAAGGGGCAGTGGTCACTATACTTTAACTTGTGCCATGATGAGACCCAGTCTGTTCGAAAGTACTTACTTAAAGCTTTCCAACGGTATCACGGACTAGTGAATCGTATGTTTGGAAATTTTGTAAATTAATTTAGAAAAGTGGCATTTTTCATACTATTTTTGGTACATGATTAAGGGGCAGTGGTCACTATACTTTAACTTGTGCCATGATGAGACCCAATCTGTTCGAAAGTACATACTTAAAGCTTTCCAACGGTATCACGGACTAGTGAATCGTATATTTGGAAATTTTGTAAATTAATTTAGAAAAGTGGCATTTTTCATACTATTTTTGGTACATGATTAAGGGGCAGTGATCACTATACTTTGACTTGTGCCATGATGAGACCCAGTCTGTTCGAAAGTACATACTTAAAGCTTTCCAACGGTATCACGGACTAGTGAATCGTATATTTGGAAATTTTGTAAATTAATTTAGAAAAGTGGCATTTTTCTATGTTCATACAATTTTTGATACATGATTAAGGGGCAGTGGTCACTATACTTTAACTTGTGCCATGATGAGACCCAGTCTGTTCGAAAGTACTTACTTAAAGCTTTCCAACGGTACTACGGACTAGTGAATCCTATATTTGGAAATTTTGCAAATTAATTTAGAAAAGTGGTATTTTTCATACTATTTTTGATACATGATTAAGGGGCAGTGGTCACTATACTTTAACTTGTGCCATGATGAGACCCAGTCTGTTCGAAAGTACATACTTAAAGCTTTCCAACGGTATCACGGACTAGTGAATCGTATGTTTGGAAATTTTGTAAATTAATTTAGAAAAGTGGCATTTTTCATACTATTTTTGGTACATGATTAAGGGGCAGTGGTCACTTTACTTTAACTTGTGCCATGATAGGACCCAGTCTGTTCGAAAGTACATACTTAAAGCTTTCCAACGATACCACGGACTAGTGAATCGTATATTTGGAAATTTTGTAAATTAATTTAGAAAAGTGGCATTTTTCTATGTTCAAACAATTTTTGATACATGATTAAGGGGCGGTGGTCACTATACTTTAACTTGTGCCATGATGAGACCCAGTCTGTTCGAAAGTACTTACTTAAAGCTTTCCAACGGTACTACGGACTAGTGAATCCTATATTTGGAAATTTTGCAAATTAATTTAGAAAAGTGGTATTTTTCATACTATTTTTGATACATGATTAAGGGGCAGTGGTCACTATACTTTAACTTGTGCCATGATGAGACCCAGTCTGTTCGAAAGTACATACTTAAAGCTTTCCAACGGTATCACGGACTAGTGAATCGTATGTTTGGAAATTTTGTAAATTAATTTAGAAAAGTGGCATTTTTCATACTATTTTTGGTACATGATTAAGGGGCAGTGGTCACTATACTTTGACTTGTGCCATGATGAGACCCAGTCTGTTCGAAAGTACATACGTAAAGCTCTCCAACGATAACACGGACTAGTGAATCCTATATTTGGAAATTTTGCAAATTAATTCAGAAAAGTGGTATTTTTCTATGTTCATACTATTTTTGATACATGATTAAGGGGCAGTGGTCACTATACTTTAACTTGTGCCATGATGAGACCCAGTCTGTTCGAAAGTACATACTTAAAGCTTTCCAACGGTATCACGGACTAGTGAATCGTATATTTGGAAATTTTGTAAATTAATTTAGAAAAGTGGCATTTTTCATACTATTTTTGGTACATGATTAAGGGGCAGTGGTCACTATACTTTGATTTGTGCCATGATGAGACCCAGTTTGTTCGAAAGTACATACTTAAAGCTTTCTAACGGTACCACGGACTAGTGATCTCATCATGGCACAAGTCAAAGTATAGTGATCACTGCCCCTTAATCATGTACCAAAAATAGTATGAACATAGAAAAATACCACTTTTCTGAATTAATTTGCAAAATTTCCAAATATAGGATTCACTAGTCCGTGTTATCGTTGGAGAGCTTTAAGTATGTACTTTCGAACAGACTGGGTCTCATCATGGCACAAGTCAAAGTATAGTGATCACTGCCCCTTAATCATGTACCAAAAATAGTATGAAAAATGCCACTTTTCTAAATTAATTTACAAAATTTCCAAATATACGATGCACTAGTCCGTAGTACCGTTGGAAAGCTTTAAGTATGTACTTTCGAACAGACTGGGTCTCATCATGGCACAAGTCAAAGTATAGTGACCACTGCCCCTTAATCATGTACCAAAAATAGTATGAAAAATGCCACTTTTCTAAATTAATTTACAAAATTTCCAAATATACGATTCAATATTCCGTGGTACCGTTGGAGAGCTCTGACTATGTACTTCCCAACAAACTAGGTCCTATCATGGCACAGGTCAGAGGGTAGTGGCCACTGCCCTTTCATTGGAAGAAGAATTTTTTCCGATCAAAAATTACAATATTCAAAATTTATTTAAAAGTATTTTTCCAAATGTAATATTAAAGATATTTACCAAAAAATGTCAATTTTACTGCATTTCAGTCTCTTAACTAATAAAAACCTTAGTGAGCAAGCAAGCAAACGAATATACATACATACATATATACATATGTATATATAATGCTCGCTGAAAACACGAATTTGAAGCTCGATAGAAACGCGAATTTAACTTCACGCTTTTGCTCGACGACTTGCTCGCTGAAAATATGTGGTTTGTGTCTTTGCTAAATTCGCGTCGCAAACGCGAATTTAACTTCACACTCTTATCCTTTGTAACTATAAATAAATTTTCAAAAGTGAATTTACATAAGAGAAAATATATTTAACATCAAGAGATTTAACATATTTTGTAACTCTGAGCCAGCACACAGCTGTTTATGACATTGGGATTATAAAAGAGAAGCTGTGCTGCCATAAGTAGTGCCGTTAAGTCCTCGGGGCGAAAAGAAAGGAAATGAAATTTAACTTTTAGAAGAGTCTAAAGTAAGATATTGAAAGGGTAGAATTTTTAGGTTAAAAAACACATCGCCAAGGAGCATTTAAATTTTTCTTACACTGTACTTAAAAGAGACAAAAAGAATATTATTATTGTGAATGGTTGTTTATGTATTCTCCATTACAACAGAATCCACTCAACAGGAAATGTTACATTACAGAATCAGTGACGTCAACAACAATTTAGGAGTTCCATGCCAAATTCCGATTGGGTTGATGATAGTGGAATAATTTTAATGCTTATTTCTTATATAAGCTAGTAAGTAATACACGCATACATCCATGCAAACAAATGCATATATGTAAAAGTATACGTACATATATACTCGCACAAATTATCGACACACATACTTCATTTTAATTGATTATCATTCGTATACGATATATGTATAAAGTCGTAAAATATTAAAAATAAATTTAACACTTTGTATACGAAACAAATCAGTCAAGCCGTGTTAAAATTAAGACTTTTTTTTGCTTTCAAATAATTTAAGTGAAAACAGACTGCTTTCGATTATATATGTATATTAGAAGTAACTACGCCTATACCAGCGAGATACAGACATTTAAAAACAATAACATCGAAATCTTTATATCAACAAAATGTGGCCTGTCTTCTTGTGGTCTCGTATGTGCTCTAATCAATATCTTGATGTCATAGATCTGTAATAAAAAATATACATATGTATGTAGAAGTACTCGTTTATGGTATCTTATAAGAAACGATATCAGTATGACATCATTTAAATCTTGCAGCAGTCAGTCAGTCGATTATGATGTAATACTAGTGTGTCATACTAAAACGGTTAGATGGAATGCATTCATTCATTTGTTATCAGTTTCAAATTGAGAAGATTTCCTTTTTGGAGAAGAAAAAATTGAATTAAAAATTAAGCTCGATAGTTTGGTGTCAATATAAGAAATAATAATCAAAATTTAATGGTAAGATTATCCATTAAAAAATTGGCAAGCTAAAATACACCTACTAAAATGTTGTGTTATACGATGATTTGACAGGTCTTACAAGGTCTGAATTGGCAGAAAGGAATTTTTAAAAAAAGAATAAGGTGATTAGTAATTATTATAAATAATAGTAGTTTTAGCAGATAGTCCAACCAGAGAGCCGAATGGAGTGTGACGAGATAGCCGGATGGTGTTCTGTTCATTACTTTTTTTAATGCAAATCAGTCGTCGTGATCGTCAAAAAAACGATCTCTTCTAACTATGATTAAATCTTTATATTCTTTGTTTTTCTTTGTTTTTCTATGAATTTCAGAAAAACTAATTTCAAAGGCAAAAGAAAAAATGTATTCATTCCAATGTCTTAAAGTTAAATTTAAAACAGAAAATATTATTTATTTTATAATTACTCGACAAAAAGACAGAATGGACAGAGAGATTCGCTACAACCAACCGCCGCATTTTATAGAAGAAACATAAACTTATACTAAATATACGATACTAGCTATACGATGTATGATGAATGTACAATAGAATACTATTGTAAACATTGAAAAGCTTAATCATAATAATCACAATAATAATCACAATAATAATAATAATAATAAGAAAAAAAGAGGAAAAAAAATGTATATTAAGAGATAAATTTTGCAAACTTGGGCAAACACGGCGGGCGGGATGATAGTCTGGTATTGAAAATGGTCGGTTGCAAAATTGCATTTGACACTCGAAACTTTTGTCTTTAGTTGTATAAATATAAACTATACACGCACACACACGTATTTATGAGATTATCATCAGTTCTTAAATTTACTTTAAATTAGTTTAATTAATTCTGAATAGTTCGTTTACTTCAAAACAAATTGACCATAAAATCTCTTGGACAATCAATTAATTATACAAATACAAATACGGATGGATATAATCGTCCATCAACGATAGATGTCAAGGCTGAGAGTAAAAGAAACAAACAACTTTCTATTGCAATCGAAAGAGACTCATCATCATACCTTGCGATTTAGAGAAAAGAAGAGAAAGAAAGCGTGTAACATTCACAGCAAACCATCGCCGCCGCGTGTTCGTTTAAATTAATAAAACCCTTAAATAGTGATGGCGAAAACATTTTGTTTTCTTCAACGGACTAATAATGAACTGTATGCGAATTTAAAAGAAAGACAAAAAAACAATACATACTGTATATGAATAGGTACATAATATTCAAAAGTAAATAATACACTAAACTGACACGAAATAAAAGAGAAAACTTAGAAAAATACAAATATAAAGAAAAGAGCATAAAAGAAAAGGAAAAAATAAACAAGTTGAACTTTATTTTATATGAAAGTACTTAAATTAATAAACGAAAAATATTGTATAATAAAATCTTTAAAGTTTGAATTTTTGGCAAAGATCTATACAAATTATAGCAGACTATTTATTCTTAAAGCTTTCGCATAGAAAATTTAAACATTTGTACTCACCAAGTGATTGAGCATAAATCGCTAAAAATATCGAGAGGAATGAAAAAAGGCTTGCCCAGAATTTTGCCTCCATCTTTGGTATTGATCCGTCTTTTGTACTTTAAAGCTTATTTTTGATATTATTATTATTAATGTTGGTTTGGTTTTTTTTTCTATTGATTATGATTGATTATGATTATGATTTGGATTTATTATATTTTTTTTCTTCTTTTGTTTCGAATTTAAACTCAAAAATTTGTTGCTTTTAATGAAATCCAAAATGTGGTGGCCGTCTTAAGCATTGAGCTGTCTATATGGAAAATACAAAGGATTTATTCTTCTTACGTATCCTTTTTAATTACATATAATTTAATTATAGGAGAAGTTTTTATCCAAGGTTTTTTTTTCTTTTTGTGATGATTTTTTGTTTTAATTATGAAATGGAAAGCAAACAAACTGTTGCTTTAAAAGAGGCGAAGATTATTTGATTTCATGTTAAAACGCAAGTTACGCTGCTGATGCTGCTTTATGCGTTGGAATGTCTGTCTGTCAGCTATAAAAAAAACGAATACCATAAAAAGTGCACGCACGATGCTATACTTTCTACACCTATTTGTTTTGGTTTTTCAGAAAAAAGAAGTGCGCGAAACTATTCAACAAACAAGCAACGAGCGGGAACAGGTAGGTAGGTGCCTTCACATGCTTCACATCACCCCAGAAATACACGAGTCAAAAAGTTTATAGCAACTTAAACCTCCGCGAGCGCAACGGCTGATGATTCAAGAACAACTAAATTGAACGAACAATCAAATAAAATTGTACCGATGTACATTGTATATATTTACATACATACATACAAAGACACACACACACACAAACATATACATACGTATGTATGACTGTATGCCTAGATAGCTAGAAATACTTAGTAGATATTTCTTCTAATTTTTGCAGCAGGCGCTCGTTATGCGTGGAAATTAAACGGCGATAACGACAACGTAACTATGATGATGATGATGGATGGCTGTATGGGTTGTTGTAATCGCATGCACGCAAAAAAATATGATCACTTGTACTGTAGATTAAGTTTAGGTTCATGAACCACAGCCAATCTTGCCTGACTGCTGCTTAACAAGTTCTAGTAACGCGCACACGATTTTTCCTAAAAACCTCTAAAAATACATACTCTTTTTAGACTGGACTCATTGTGCCGTTCTACCCACTGCATTAGTGTCATTGTTTTGCACAACAAAGAAGAAAATAAAAAAGTAAATAAATGGCAAAAAAACGACGGCAACATTAAATACAGATCGATCTAGGTCGATCAATTCGATTAAATTAGTTGATAGACGTCAATAAACAATATCCACAATAATAATAATGCAAGTCAGCTTGTGTCATAACTGGAGTCAGCAACTAACTAGATTATCAGCAACACATTGCTGTTATCGTTGATTGGAAATCTAGTAGAGAAAGAAGCACAGAAAATAGACATCATAACAACGACCAAGTCGTGAAGAGTGTGAAGACAAATTTTGACTAGATAACACAACAACAAATCTTTACACCTTAATATCGTTTTTAATATTTAATATTTTATGGGCATTTTGTCTAAAAAAATATTATTCTTTAATGTTACGTTTTTTTCATATTCTTTCCATCAGACATTTAAAAATCTGGAAATTCTCAATTATTAAAAAGTAGTATACAATTTAATAATAATCAATACCTAATTAAAAATTTAATTTTAGCGAAGAAACAAATTATTATTAAAGCTATTGAAATTTGCCAATCAATCAGATCTATGGATGTGTATTTTTATAATTGGAAAAACTGAAAAAAATATATAAGCAATTTTTTTCGGATCAATAATCTTTTAAAAAAAATTTTTTTTTTTTATTTAAAAACAAGGTGGTTTCTTGATATTTTTTAATCAGTTTTTCCGACAGGGTTGTATGATGATGATGATGGTATTGTGAATTGAACTGTTGTTTTCTTGATTCATCCTAACCACACTACATCACATCCTCAACCAGTTAAAGACCATTTCCATTAATATAATACATGCATCTAACTCCAGAATATGAACGAAGTAGATTATCTATAACTATAAACTATAACTTCAAAATTCAGATTATGCAAATAATCACCGATTACCGAAAAACCTTTAATAGACGTACAAGCATTCCACGACGTGAATTTAGAGAGGTAAGTAATCTTCCTTACAGGCTGAAAAGCTAAGATATTTCATGTAAAGGTGTATAAATAGAATTTACACTTATGTATTTGACATACTATGTACAGCCTTATTTGCACGTGAAGCATATACATAAGTCAATACATAAAAGCATGAACAAGTGTGTTCACGAGATGGTCTCCAATTAAAACTCGCAGCAAATCCAGACTATTCTTAAAATTCCGGAAAAGTTCCGGGAGAAATTTATAGTCTGAAATATTCTGTACACATACACACACACACACACACAAACTCTTCTAACTCCACGTAAATGTCAAGACTGCTATTGTCTCAGAGAACAATGATAGCGCTATGGAACCTGTAAAAATTTTCTTCTGACACGCAAAGAGGAAGCGCTGCTGAATAAACTGCCCCTGTATCCAAACAGCCAAAAATTTGCTTTGGAAGACGGCCACGGCAATGACGAAATTCTCGCGATTTCTTTTCTATTCTTATTCTGTGCTCTTTGTGTGCAATCTATTTTTCTGCTTCCGCTGAAACCACAAGTATTTAGTATTGAATTTTTTCTTTTCTTCACATTTTTTCTATTAGTACATTTGGAATTTTTTTCACATTTCTGGCACTCACTTTGAAGAACTGTTGCATATCCCCAATGGTTGATATTAATTTTGTCGATTTTCGTTCCAATTAATCTAATATTATATTTATTTTATATGATTACCAAGCGCAGAATATAGAATTTATTCCATTGATGATAAATTTTTCACTCGATTCGATTCACGGTGACCTTATATCACGCATACACACAAAAAATCCATACTTTTCGTGCATGTAAAATTTTGACAATTAACTGAAAGCTGCATTTCTTTTGCTTGCTGCAGTTATAATTGCAAGTGATGCCAGATGTCGCGATATTTTGTTCTGTAGCGGAATCACCTATAAGAGGTTCTTTCATACAAAAGTTTCTCCTTTTAATGCTTGTTAGGATTATAGTCAAGCATTTTAATTTCTGAAAATTAAGGTGACTTAAAAGCTTTTCTGAATACCATTTAAGAGAATCTTATTTCTGATTAAATTCCTGAGAATAGTATTCAAGAACTATAATCTAAATAGAAACTAAATTATATGTACAATATTTTATACTTCAAAACTAATAAATTATTATAGGACTAGTGAATTATTTATTAGAATAAATAAATTAAAATTAAAATTAGAGTAAGTAAATTACTTACTTACTCACTTATTACTTACTTAAATAAATAGAGCGCATAATAAACATATCTAAAGTTGTGTTCTAATATGAGATAACAGCTAATATCTAAATTGTGATAGAAATTTTGTATTTAGTACTTTTTCTAATCTCTTTAACATACATCTTTATTTGTTGTAAATTTATTGTTCTCATGCGCATTTTTACAATTTTGATTTAACATTTTCGGAAAATATGAAATTTCTTTGTAGATTAACGTTAGGAATTTAGTGTCTCAATATATGTTAATTTATTAGGGTTTGTACAAATTAACACACTCACAAGTGCAAAAAAATCGATCGTTGAGTCTATTTTAAAGCTAGTGAGTGCACCGCATAAAAGTTTACACATGAAATGCAATAGCAATCCTGACATTCACAATAGTCTAAGAAAACAATTCACTGCAGTTCCACCTTTGTGTTTCCATAATCTATAGTTTTTCTAATACAGTTGCAGCGTCACTGTAAACGTCAATTTAATTCGGGCTTGGTTTGGTGTATAATCGTTTACTTTTTATTCCAATAGTTTATTTGCATTCCGTTCTTACCAGCATTTATTTTAAAGAAAATTATTACTAGAATTATTATTATTATACTAATTAAAAAGATGCTTACAAATTAAGCTTAGAGAGTTCAATTTAACAAGGAACAGTAAGGTAGGAAATTTCCAAATCTTTATTGTATCGTATTGAATTATGGTTGAGTACACATGGGCGTCAACCAGAAATTTAAAATTTTTCTACAGCATTAATAAGGAAATATTTTAGTTCGAGTCCAGTTTGCAATGCTTATATTTTTGTAAATAATTGAAAGAATAATTTCAAAAGAACATTTTTCTCATATTTAAGTTATTTCTGCACCTGCTAAAACAAAACCACCTGCTAAAATCTTAAAGAAAAAGGGTACAAAAGTATTTGAGTACTTGTTTGTATAATTAACAGTGGAGGAGATTCGCTTTTGTAATAAATACAAATTATAATTTATAATACATGCTTATAGATTATAAATATGTATAAAATAATATTTATATAGAAATTGAAACTACTAGTATTCTCTTTGCCGACGACATGCTACTATTAGCTATAGTATATAGCTGTGTTAGAGTTGGTACAAGCATATATTTTCATTCTGAATATCGACATCGCTTTAATTCGGAATGCAATTTTGATAATACATACGACGATTAGGAAACACGATTATAGTTATTGATATGTGTAATTTATGTCTTGTTATATACTTTCATCTAATTATTATTGCAGATATTTGAAAGAATGGGTCATTCTATGAAATTCCTTTCTTGCCTCTTTCAATTTTATGGAGTGTTCTGCATACTACTACTACTGCTACTGATGGAATATAGTGTGGGACAGCAACAACAACAACGGCAAAATGTTAATACAAATCAACAACAGACACAATATTCACAGTCATCACCCCAAGACAACAACCCTAATTATTACCAAAATCAACAACAGCAACAACAACAAACCTACAGCAATGGCGATCCTTTCAGTTCAAATTTGAATACAATCAATGATCAACGAACAACACGTTTTCGTACGACCAATAGCTTCAATGAACTAGGACGAGATCAAAATAATCAGCTAGATAATAAATCAAATTGGGGCAAATCGAGTTATAATGTGAAATCGAAATTTCTGGAAACTTTTCATTCTAAAGAGCCCAGCTATTTCATTGTGGCCTCCCGGATGGTGCGTCCGGGACTTATCTATCAAGTTTCTGTTTCTATACTGCAGGCACAGTATCCCATCACCGTGCACTCTAGTATATCCTGTGATGGCGTACAAATAAGTGGTGACTCAAAGGACGTCAAAGAAGGTGTTCCCGAAACGATACTCATGCGAGTTCCGCCCACCAGTGTCATGGGCGAGTATAAGTTGCGCGTGGAGGGTTTTTATCAGAACATATTCGGCGGTGTGGCATTCCTTAATGAGACCGTACTGACTTTCTCGCAACGTTCGATGACTATATTCATACAAACCGACAAGCCTCTGTATATGCAGGGAGAAACGGTGCGATTCCGAACAATACCGATCACGACCGAACTGAAGGGCTTCGACAGTGCAGTCGACGTCTACATGCTCGATCCGAATAGGCATATCCTAAGACGCTGGCTTTCGCGGTAACTTATTTCTCACAATAACATTACAATAAAACTAATGAAATGATTGTCTAAATTTACAGACAATCCAACTTAGGTTCGGTTTCTCTGGAATATAAACTTTCCGATCAACCCACTTTCGGTGAGTGGACGATACGCGTTATAGCTCAGGGTCAGCAAGAGGAGAGTCATTTCAGTGTCGAAGAATACTATCAAACGCGTTTCGAGGTTAATGTCACAATGCCCGCCTACTTCTTTACCACGGATCCTTACATTTACGGCCGTGTCATGGCTAACTTTACTAGTGGACACCCGGTTCGCGGCAACCTAACACTCAAGGCAACAATAAGACCCATCGGTTACTTCAGTAATCAGGGCTTAAATGAACGATTCCGTTTGGGACGCTCGCCATGGGAAGCAGCAAATTCCAATCAGGAACAATTACAAAATAATTATAACAATCTCGCAACAATAATGCGCGAAGAAGAGCGAGAACATGATCGTACACAAGACTTCCTGTACCGCAGTCAATATGTCATTGAGCAAAACTATAATTTCTATGAAGAGTGGCCATTTTGGGTGCGTAAGCCGGAGACGCAACAAGTTTACGATCCCTGGAGCCAGACCTACCGCAACACACTGCCATATTTGCGTTATTTCAACGGCACCTTCCATTTCAAATGGCCCATACGTGAGCTTGAGCTTTTGGTGCCAAATTTATCAGGTGAGACAATAACTAATTATTGGTTATTTTTTAGCCAGCATTGACAATTTTTAAAAAAATAAGACAGACATTTTTAATTAAACTTTGTTTTTGTTTTCTTAATTTTTTTTTTGTGGCTTTAAGGCCACATTCATTCAATAAATCATGATTTATTTATAAAACATTTTTTTCTTCTTATTTGCAGGCATGGAGATACTAGTAACTGCTACCGTTGGCGAAAAATTCTACGATGAAATAATCTCCGGTTACTCGGTTACACGTCTCTACAACTCTAGCATCAGCGTTGCCTTTCTCGGCGAATCACCTCAAGTGTTCAAGCCCGCTATGCCCTTCACCACGTATTTGGTCGTTGAGTATCACGACGGTTCGCCCATCGATGAATCCACACTCCGTCAAGGTCTGATGGAGGTGACCGGCTTTGTGGAGAGCAAGTCGGGTGGTCGCCGTGACTGGCCCGGGCAGCGTCTGCAAATGTCGCCGCAGCGTGCTGGCGTTTGGGAGGTGAAAATCGATTTGCGCAATGACTTGGATCTGGACGAACGTTCACAATCGCGCGAGTTCCTCAACGGCATAACGCAAATGCGTTTGCAGGCGAATTTTATCGATGCTCGCGGTGAAAGAGCACAAACCGAGTTGTTGCTGGTGGCGCACTACTCTCCGCGAAATCAGCATATCAAGGTGACCACCAGCACGGAGCATCCCACTGTGGGAGAGTATATCATTTTCCACATTCGCACGAATTTCTTTCTGCAGGAATTTAACTATTTAATCATGTCAAAGGGTGTGATACTAACCAATGATCGGGAGTCGTTCTCCGATGGCATGCGGACCATAGCTGTTGTTCTCAGTGCTGAGATGGCGCCGGTGGCAACAATCGTGGTCTGGAAAATCACACAGCAAGGGCAAATAGTTGCCGATTCGTTAACATTTCCGGTGAACGGTATTTCGCGTAACAATTTTACGGTGTTTATAAACAATCGGAAGGCACGCACCGGCGAAAAAGTCGAAGTGGCCATCTATGGTGAGCCCGGCTCTTACGTCGGCTTGTCTGGCATCGATAGCGCCTTTTATACAATGCAAGCTGGCAATGAGTTGACGTATGCTAAAATCATAACGAAAATGTCAACATTTGATGAGCAAACAAATGGCACCTACAAACACATCTGGCACTCGCATGCTGGGACACCGGATGAACTGGTCTACTTGCCGGCCTCTTCGTTTGGCATTGATGCAAACAGAACATTCGAGTACAGCGGCCTTATAGTCTTCACCGACGGTTACGTTCCGCGACGTTATGATAACTGCAACCGATCCTTGGGATATGGCGAATGTTTATCCGGGCGTTGTTATCGTTTGGAAAAGAAATGCGATGGTTTATTCGATTGCGACGATGGGACCGATGAAATCGATTGCCGAGTAAGTATTGCTCATAATGAATGTAATGATACATACATGGATGGAGCTTAGTTAGCCAAAGTTGTTAAGATGCAAGCATTCAATGCAGATGAGATGGCTAATGAGAAATTGTCTTGGCTAGTTCCGAAATAGCCATACGATATGCCAAAAAGTGATCTTAACGATCTATCAAAAATCTAGTTTCAATTAGAAACAATTTTTTGATGCGCTTGAACACAAATAAAAATAATATTAATATCAAATAGCACGAATAATAATCCAATTATATAATGTATCATTTTAAAATTGATAGATTGTGTACGTTCACATGATCGCACTAAAGAAGATCGAGAAGCTAACTCTTATCTTGAAACGTCCCTATAATGTTACTGTATTTATTTTTATAGATACGTAATGATACTGAATTGCTGAGCTATCGTAAATATCGCTTTAATCGCGTCCTACGGCATTACGAAAATGTTTGGCTCTGGAAGGACGTCAATATTGGACCGCATGGTCGTTATATATTTAACATTGACGTTCCCGATCGTCCGGCATATTGGATGGTTAGCGCATTTAGCGTTAGTCCTTCGAAAGGTTTCGGCATGATAAAGCGTCCCATTGAGTACGTGGGTGTTCAGCCCTTCTTCATTAACATCGAGATGCCCTCACTGTGTCGCCAGGGCGAACAAGTAGGCATACGTGTCACCGTCTTTAACTACATGACGACCGCTATAGAAGCGACTGTAGTGCTTCACGGCAGCAAGGACTACAAATTCGTCCATGTTGAGGAGGATGGTATTGTTCGTTCGTACAATCCGCGCACCTCTTTCGGAGAACATCAATTCTTTGTTTATCTCGAAGCTCAGGGAACAACAATGGTGCATGTGCCTATAGTGCCGCAGCGTTTGGGAGACATTGACGTAACTCTGCACGTGGCAACATTGCTCGGTACAGATACGATAACGCGGCGTTTGCATGTCGAATCTGATGGTCTTCCTCAGTACCGTCATCAGTCTATATTGTTAGATTTATCAAATCGGGCGTATGTTCTGGAATATTTGCACGTAAATGTTACACAAACTCCCGAAATTCCGTATCAAGTTGATCGCTATTTTGTCTACGGTTCGAATCGTGCACGCATCTCGGTTGTAGGCGACGTGGTGGGACCTATTTTTCCCACCATGCCCGTGAATGCTACGTCGTTGCTGTATATGCCAATGGAGTCAGCCGAACAGAACGCTTTCTCGTTTGCTGCCAATCTGTACACCATCATGTATATGCGTTTAATAAATCAACGCAATAGGACAACTGAAAAGCACGCTTTTCACCATATGAATATAGGTTATCAGCGACAATTGAGTTTTATGCGTCCGGATGGTTCCTTCTCACTCTTCCGCTCCGATTGGAATAATTCTGCGTCATCGGTATGGCTGACGGCGTACTGTACACGTATCTTCCAAGTAAGTGTTGAAGAAAGTAAGAGTAAGCAAGAATAACACAAGCCTACACAATTCGACTAAACACAGCTAAGCGAATGAAAAACCCACACATGAGCATTCAAAGAACTTTGACCGCTTGCTGTGATTGAAGTGCTATGTTAACGCTGGGTCAACACGTGTGACCCTCAATTAAAGTAAATCCGGTCAATTACTTTCAAACAAAAATTGTTAATAGTGTACCTTCTGGCTTAAAATTTTCACGCTGCGTAGTCGTAACGTGATTAGTATTAACTCCTTTGTTATTATTATTATTCTTCATAACTAGGCGGCCTCCTTCTACGAATGGGAAAACTTTATTTGGATCGACTCTACCATTATTGAGAAAAATATTCGTTGGTTGCTGCAACACCAGACTGCCGAGGGTGCATTTTACGAGGTTACTTGGCTGCCAGACCGCAAAATAAACCGCACCAATTTTGCCAATAGCACTACCTTGCGTAATCGTAACATCACATTGACGTCGCAAGTACTAATAACGTTGGCCACCGTCAAAGATTTGTCCGGTTCGTTAGGAGCGCGGGTCGCTTTATCCCAGCAACGTGCGATTTCATGGATTGAGCGAAATATGCAATTTTTACAAGATACTCCAGAGCCGTTCGATGTTGCCATTACCGCTTATGCCTTGCAGCTCTGTAAATCGGCTCTGGCAGAGCATGTCTTCTCAATTCTAAGGCGCCATGCACGCATTTTAGGCGATTATATGTATTGGGGCAGCAAGGAAGTACCACAACCGCCGAAAAAATTAGAAAATCAAAAATGGTTCTCACTGCCACGCTTACCTTACGATTACGACTCGTTAAATATCGAAACAACTGCGTACGCATTGTTAGTTTATGTGTCGCGTCGAGAATTTATCGTTGATCCCATTGTTCGGTGGTTGAATGCACAACGTTTGAATGATGGTGGTTGGGCATCAACTCAGGTATTACGATATTCACATACAAAAAGGGAATAAGTAGCCGATATTACAGTAACTATCTTTTTAGGACACTAGCACTGCTTTGCATGCCTTGGTTGAATACACCGCACATTCACGTATTCGTGATGTTTCATCACTCACCGTCGAAATTGAGGCTTCATCGCAGGGTGGAAAAACGCAGACTTTACACATTGATGATACTAATTTGGCGCAGTTGCAAAGTATTGAGGTCTGTATTGAGCACAAATTCTTCCTCTGTTTTTATAATACAGCAGCTACCTCTAAAAATTTAGATACCCGATGCTTGGGGTACCGTAAAAGTACAAGCTAAAGGTGCTGGTTACGCCATACTGCAGATGCATGTTCAATACAACGTTGACATTGAGAAGTTCCAAACAAAGCCACCTATTCCTGCATTCGGTTTACAAACCAAAGCTATATTCCATGGACGCAATCAGTCGCACATTTCTTATGTTGCTTGTCAGAAGTAAGTCTTGGAATTCAGTCGAAAATATTCAATCTACGAATCTAGGCCATACAAAAAATAAAATTAAAATGTTGGATTCCCCGACGGGGAATTAAACCCCGGTCTCCCGCTGGGATACCAACCACTATACTATCGAGGATGTTGAGTTTTTGGTGCTTAAAATTTTTAAAACAGTTTGGTAACATTTTAGAGAAATAATATATGAAGTTAATGGGGACCACAATTAATACTTTCTTTCCAAATTCTTCCTATCAGAAAATCATCTTTAAATTCTGTTTAAGTATTAAACTGTAACATTTGATTTAATAATTTGTTCGTCATATTTCAACTAAGTTGAATTTCGAGCTTGAACGCTTAAATTCGAGTTAAAATTTGGAATATTGAAATCATTTGGATGACTCTTATTGTACTTTCAGTTGGATCAATACAATAGAATCGGAGCGTTCTGGGATGGCAGTACTTGATGTTGCCATTCCTACAGGATATTGGATTCAGCAGCAAAAACTGGATACATACGTTCTCAGTAATCGAGTTAGAAATTTGCGGCGTGCCAAGTTTATGGAGCAGAAAGTTGTTTTCTATTTTGACTATGTAAGTTGCGATTTGTAGTTTGTACTCGTAAACGGCATATTGTCTTTATTTTTATTCTGTTTATTTTTAATGTAAATGATTTTTCAGCTTGACCAAGAAGATGTTTGTGTTAACTTCACAATAGAACGTTGGTATCCTGTCGCAAATATGTCACGTTATCTGCCAATACGTGTTTATGATTATTATGCACCAGGTAATATTATGAGACTTCCATTTTTATAACTATCTCGTGTAGAGATAATTTAGGGACAAAATGAATGAAATAATTATTTCATTTCAGAACGTTTCAATGAATCCATCTTTGATGCTCTACCCACGTATCTTCTGAATATTTGCGAAGTATGTGGCAGCTCGCAATGTCCTTATTGTTCTGTATACAATATGGGTTGGCTGAACTCGTTGTCCACATCATTAGTATTCTTTAGTGTTACAGTTTATCTTCTAAGAAGTCGAATGTTTGGCATCGTCACTTATATTCAACTGATGGTTTAACAAAGTGAAGAAATTTTTGAATCCGACACAATAATGCTTTTTCAAAACAAACGAATATTTCTTTTTTATTTTATAATCCATGTATTTCAAAATTTAAAAACTTTATTCTCCGTCCATTAGCTCTAACATTTTTGTAGTTAAAATATTTAAAATTAAGCTTAACATACATACATAATAATTATTGTAATGAGGTCGGTCCTTTATTAAATAATGAAATGTACAAACCGTAGGGACGTTTCAGGACACGTACTATTTATAAAAAATTTAATTAAAATGGAAAGCTTTACTTCTTAAAATGTTGAATGAAATTGTTATTGAAATGTTTTATGTATATTTCAAAAATTGTCCAATAATAGTGCCTTATAAGCGACGCCTTTTATATAATATGTATTAATGATTCATGGAAGCTTAGGAATAATTACAGATTACAGCCCACAAAATTATAATAACTTTTGGTATGTAAATAATAAGTATACATACAGATGTTTTTGAACTGGGTGAATTTTCATAATAGTTTCCTTTACATTAGAAATTAGAGTACTTTTAAGTACTCTAAAAAATGTTCTTAAATTTTATTTCATGCAGCAAAGATTTTATGGTTAAAACTTGTACATGTTATAATGTTGCAGTTTTTCTGGGTTACCTTTTTCGTAAAGTCTGATGTAAATGAAAGACTTGAACAAATATTTAATTTACAATGAAAAGGTTTTAACACGTCTGTGGGCCGTAATCTGAAATTCTAGCATACGTTATGTATGTACGTAATTGTTAAATAAGTATGTATGGAAAAGTATGTGTTGTACATATTTTATAATATTAAGAAAAAACCAACGCACAATTAAACAGAATTTTTTTACTCATTCCATAAAATATTATTTGACTGCGTTCTTCAGAATCCGTCCGAATCCGAATGTAATTTTATGGAATTAATAAAGTTTTATATCTTAAAAAAAGGCGTTTTTAAGCATTTTAACCTTTCTTAGTTCCGAAAGTACTTTGTCTTATTAGTATATCCTCACATGAAAGGATGCTCGTTGAATTTGCTTTGTTATATTCCAAATTTGTTGTTTGGCAGAAAAAATTCGTATGAGGGTACAGATTAACGTCGTAAAAATATTTTATACCATGATTTCTTTTCGCATCGCTTCTTTCCTGACTTCCATGATTTCATCAGCGCAAATCGCTGATGGCTTTGTGGACGCGATCCTGAAATACGTTTGTACTATATCGTCGATAGCCTGCCGCCACAGCGAATACTCATATGTAAAAGTGGTCAATAAAATGCCGCCAAATTTTTAAATTTTTTAAAAATTACTGTGAAAAAAAGGCTGAGAATCACTGGGAATATTTTTCCTCTTTATAATTTTCTGCTTACTATGCGAACTTTTGTTAGTCTCTCCGTAATACCTCGCAAGCAATGTGAATTTTACCTTTAGACAACAACGATACCTAGAAAGTCCAGCATTATTAACGACACAAAAGGTAAAATATTTTTATATTTTTAATATATTGATATATTTATATTGGAAGAGAATGTTATCCTCTTGTAACCAATTAAGCTTTCATTGAGAGTTAAAGCATAACATATTGTTTAAGTTCTCGAACATGGTTAATATGTTTTTATTGTGTTATGAAATCCATTAAATATTATAGTGCACATTTAAATTTAAATTCTTAAGCGTTCGAAGATGAGGGCAACGATAGCAACACCTCTTCAATAAAAGTTTCCGGCTTGTCAATTAAATGTAGAAGACCTGGAGATAGAAAATTGATTGCACATTAGTCTTTACTTCACGCCGCAACTTAATGTCTTTATTACAAACGAAAGACTTACCAGCCACATCGCAGAACTCGACAAACGAAACACACGGCAAAAACTCCTCGCTAAACGTTTGTAAAATGATATCGGTTGACTTGAGCATAGCTTCATCATTTTTACGTATGTAATCAAACAAGGATATAGACCAGTCTTCCTCCTTTGGGTTGGCAACGGCTTTGAAAAGACTATTATAGATTAAGTCAACAAGTGCCCACAGTAAGAGGAAAGGCCGATAGACACTATAATCCTTCGATTGAGTTTCGGAGGGTGAAAGTAGAGCTTTACACTGTCCGGTTGGTGAGATCGCTCGAGCCTGAGCGATCGCAATCAGACGTTTCAAATGTGCTATCTTATGCTTATTCCACGTTTCTTGGCTGTGCAATGTCAGCGACAGCGTCATCATGTAGAGCGGGCCCTCAACCTCATAACCGCATTCGAGCCACTTTTCCGAAGGCGCCGCCGTCAGATACGCGAGCAAAGTTTTGTTATCGCGCGCTGCCGAACGCGACGACAGTTGCAAGTAAACGGCATAGAACAGCAAGTACGGCACAAAATGCATATTCGATTGTGGTCCACCGCCACCAGCATCATCATGGAAACTTTTCTCCCAAGCGAAACGCATTAGCAGCAGCTTGAGATCGTGAACGCTGTTAGTAAAGGAAATATCGCAGCGTTGAGTGCTCTCCTGCATGTAACTGCTGTGCCGAGTCATGCACGCGGAGAATGCAGCCTCCGACACTTCAGGGCCCCAGAGCGGCAGTAAGCCGTTGCATCGCGTGTTCGCATTCTGTAAGCTAGCACGTTCCCATTCATCTCGGCCCCTGGCCAAGCGTATGGCAGATGTATGACAGTCCACGTGTACCACGTTGAAGTGTGTCACCGTGGTATAACCTATAGTCTTACGTATCTTCAGTTCGTAGTCTTCGACATTGGTACGCTTTGTAAATGTGTAAATGCCCAACACTTTCGCCGGCTGACAGGCATAGCCCTCACGGCATATGAAACATGTTAGGCCCGTCTCATCGCGTAACTTTTCAATCTTTTGCAAAATGGAACCTTTAGCCGTAACCTGGCCCTTCTCATTGGTTCGCATGCCCAGGGCATCAAGTTGTTTTTCCCGAGTGGCCATTGCCAGCCGCTTCTTCTCAGCCCTGGTAAAATCGCGTACCTCCTGAACTCTCGTCGCAGTAGCCGCATCCGTACAGAGTGCTTCCAGGAGATTTTCAGCTAAGCTGCCAACATGTTCATCACTAGAAACCTGCTCAAGTCGATGAATTATGGGGATGATGTCGTTGCTGATAGCAATTTGTGTGGCTTCGTGCTTAGTAGCGAGCCCGGTGAGAAAACGTAGTATGTACTTGAGACTTGGGCGCGAAATAAACTCCTTCAATTCGTCGGAATCGGTGCGCAACAATGTTGGCTTTACGCATGGTGCGTACTTAGTTATGTAAGCGATGGCTTTCTCGACTATACCAAGACCGACAATATAGTCCTTCAGAGTTCCGCCGATGCAGTTATGTTCAATCTGGTTGGTCAGCACACAAAACAGCTCCATTTTGAATTCATCTTCTTGTGTTCGATCACCGTCGAATTTAATAAAGTCTAAAGTGTCCTGTAATTAATGAAAATTGAAATTAAAGTTGATAAACAGTTTATTCAGCAAATAAACCCCAAAAGAATTTACCTTAAAATGTTCGCAAAGTAATGCCATCTTGACCTCATTACCATAAACAAGAGCAGCTAAGACCCGAATCAGATGCCGCAGTACCGAAGGATTGTTACGTACATTCGAACAATTGGTGCAAGAAATCAAAGCGGTTACGTATTCGGGGCCCCCGAAAGTCAATGAGAACTGAAGAAAGGAATCCAAAGTGTCGCTGGCGGCCTTCGACAGTATTGTCTCCATTATTTCGAGTAGCTGCTCGGTAACCGAAGACTGTATGGGTAGATCGTTTTCCGACTGCAAACACATTTGCAAAACCTTCAGCAACGTATTGATGGCACCCAATTCCGGCTGGCAGAGAACCTCCTGACAGCGTCGCACTTTCACGCAAATAAGGAACAATTTCAACAGCACTTGGGTCAGCTCGCGAGTTCGTGAAATATTCTGAAAACTCCCGATACGATTGAGCATCACTTTGAGACCATTGCAATCAGCCAAAACATTTGCCATGCGGTATAATTGTTCGGTGTCAATTTCTTCTTGGCTCTTGTTGTTCAAGGTTTCGACAAACTCTTCGGTAGCATCGCCCAACAAGCCCCTCATGCGGTAAACTACACGCATAGCATCACGTTCGCCACCCTCTGCCAGCCACACTTTCTTGTATACATCCTTCACCGGCAGGTCAAGGCTTATGATTTTATTATTGACCAGAAGCTCCATGCCGTTGTCATCCTCCAACAGCGCAATCAATTCGCAATCGGTGCAAATTTTGTTTTTAACATCACGCATTAGTGGACCCAGCCCCACCTCGGTCGAGGGATACGGATTGCCCAACATGCGTCCCTGCAAAAAGTCCTCCTGCTGCGGATCCTTTTCGAGCGTCATGAAAAACTCACTCTCATCATTTTCCTCCGGGTGTATGATCGAGTAGAGTCGCTCGAAAATGAAGACGGGCGTTTTAATGTCATCCAGCGGAGTACGCTCCACGGTGTCAATGAGTATCTCCATGAAAGCTCGGGTTTCTTCCTCGGTTCCGCTTGTCATTTCCTCCAACATTTCAAGGAGTTTTTCCTGCGCGTCGTCGATTAAACGTGCCCGTTGTACCACCAGCTTGCGCAGCGACAGATAACTTTTCAGCACCGGCCCTAATAATCGTGTCTTATACGCTTGCCGTATGGTTGGACTTTCCAGGAACACAGAGAGCAATTCCACAAATTGACGCAACGCGTATCCTTGCGAGAGATCCGAGGACAATGTAGTCTCTTCCAAATGATGGATTTTAGCAATTTCTTCGGCCAGTAGCCGCGTAATTTCCGACAACACGCCTCTCAACACCAGATACTGACGCCATGGTGTATCCGCTGCCAGCGCTCGATAAAGAGCAAGAAATTCGGCACTGGCTTCACCTGCTTCGCCCACATATTTCAAGAATCCTGTCAGCAAATTCAGAATTTCACGCTTCCGTTCGTGTGTACGACTCAGAGATGTTATGAGCGAACAGACCAACTGTCGGCCGAAACGCGAGTTCGAATTGAAAATAATCGGTTGTATCCAGTTGGCACTGAGCAGTAAGGGCTTATGGAGCAACGTGCCCTCCTTGTTGTGGGCACGTTGACGCCAACGACGACCGTATTTTTCAATTAAATACGTCTCTCGTGTTAGTAGTTGCTTTCTGCTATGCAGGGATTCTCCTCCTCCACCGCCACCCTCACGAGACTCATCATCTCCATTTTGCTCAATCAAAACTGATTTCAAGACAGCGGCGAGGACGCGATCCTCTTGTACACCATATGGCAATTTCCTTGACTTAACACCGCCACCGCTGCCACCGCCACCAGTTCCACTAGCGGTGGTAGAACTATTTGGCGGCATGCGCGCTTTCCAAGCATCATAGCTGTGTTCTCTGTGACCTTCTAACCATTTATTGAAGTCGACGGTTATACCTTCCACAGTCGTTATAGTCGACAATTCGGCTGGACTTAAGTCTTTATTGAGTTTACTGATGGGATGTTGTGGGCAAATTAAAGCCTGCATTATACGCAGGCAGGGCTGAATAACAGAAATGGCAGGTCCACGTGGCGTCCTATTGTAATACAGTTAAGGTATGTGGCTTAAGTTAAAGTTTTTTACATATTATTCAGTCTATAATTAAGGGGGAGGAAGGCTTCCTCTAATGGATCATAGGAGGAAGACTATTCACTTGCATGCTAAAATCCTAATCAAAAAGATCATTAAACTGCCTTCGGAAAAAACATAGGCGCACACATGATGACAAAAGTTACAATTTAGTACATAATTAGTACAAAATTGAACGCCAGTGTAATTTAATGAAAACAGAGTTGCATTCAGTTTTCAACGTAGTTTATGAGGTAATTTAAAAAAAAAAACAAGTAAGAGCGTTATCTTCGGCCTGGCCGAAGCTCATATACCCTACACCCGCATCTGTCGAGGTGATAAAAAGTGGGCGGATGACACCTACTTTTTTTTAATTTACGGTGAGAAAATTTTGATCTATTAACTCGTCTACAACACCGCTTTTCCTACCAAACATCTCATTATATGGTATAGTATATAAGTGGGCGTGTCACGCCCATTTTTCAGAATATATTTTAGTCTAAGAAGGTGGACTCGGGGAAAAAATTTTAGCTTTATATTCGCTCTACAAGCTGAGAAATTGAGCTATAAGCATGGGAAAATTCACATTTGCTATTAAAAGTAGGCGTGGCACTAATCCGATTTTCCTCATTTTCAATACCAAACAGCCTATGATGACAAAGTATATTCGTGCCAAATTTCATGGCGATAGCTTTATTCGTTCTCCCGTAATCGTGATTTCTACAGACAGACAGACAGACAGACAGACAGACGGACGGACATGGCTAAATCGAATCAGGAGGTGATTCTGAGCCAGAATATATATACTTTTCTATACCTGCCACGCCTCCTTTAATGCGTTACAAACGGAAGAAAAAAGTGAATATACCCTCATCCCTTCGGGTGTAGGGTATAAAAACGGCAGGTTATATATTTAGACAATTTAAACATGACTTAGCTCTAAATTATAAAAAACCATAAATTTAGTGCCACTCCGAACATCCTATAAATCATGTAAAGAGTCATGGAATCATCATTATAGTTCTCTTACCGGCATGTGATCAGGAAAAGCTCAAAGACAACCTTTAATTTCTCTTCCCAGCAAAAATCATCTTGAGCGATTAAAGTTTCAAGCAGCATCATCTCATGATGTATTGCCGTGTCCAAATTTACTAGCGGTATAGCACCCATCAGAGCCGTTTTCACACGCTCGCTTATCAGATGCAATAAGCTGAGGCATCCCTCTTTATTGTTTTTGGTCAAGAGAACGAGCAAATTGCGTACTTCATCTTGTATTTGCGGTGTGCCACGACGTAGATTATTTTGTGCCAATTCTTCGACCAATCCTTGTGAGTACAGACCGATGCGGCACTCGTAGTTGGAAGCCATGGCACGCAAAAGTGTCAAACAATGTTCGGTCGATGCCAAAGCACAGCCATAACAGCGATTAATGCTGTAGCTATCACGTGTCTCCATATTTTGCTGATTACCTAACTGATCCATCTGACTGCGATCGTAAGCAATAAGTTCACTGTGAAGTGTATAAAATGTAAAGTGTATAAATTTATTAACGCTTCGGTCTCAGAAAGTCTCTTTGAGTTGATCTTCTTACCTTCGACAAGCCTTCACCTTCTGCACAATTTTGCTAAGCTCCTCAAATGATGACCGCGATTCCATGCAGTATTTCTGTGCAAGTAACTGAATGATCTTGTTAACTTGCGATGTGCTGTGTATAGTGCCGAGATTATCATCCACCAAGCGATCACTGCAACGATGTTCGGCCACTTTCTGTATGAGCAACTCCAGCATTTGTTTGTTCGTTTGCAATTGCCGATATATACGATCGGCGCGATCCAATGAACTGTTTATAATCAATACTGTCTTGGCACGGTCCTCAGCCGACTCTATGGGATCAACAGCACAACACACACGCCCATAAATGCTGAAATCAAATTTGGCGTATTTGCAGAAACCACAGGAATGACACAGAAACGGATCCTTTTCGTCATAGTTAATGGCACGGCATTTGTGACATTGGAACACATTTTCTCCGCAATTGGCGCACACACCCGGATAGGCTGGCACTGCGGCGCTACAGCGAGGACATTGCAAATTTTCACTGGAGCCGGTTACAGTTTCATAGAAATCGGCATATTCAATCATCAAGTTACAAGCGGTAATGGGTAGAGGAAAATCTATTTTTACCTCCGTCTGGCCGGACTGCAATGTTACGGAGCGCGCCTTGTGCCACATGGCGGGCCGATTCTTCAACTCAACGACCGCTTGCACGGTGCGGTTATTGTAGAAGATATTGATGGTGCGCACCATTTTTGTGCGCTTCAAATCGGCAATACGTACTATTAGTTTTGATATAGTGTGGCTCTGCACTAATTTCACAATCATGGTCGTGGTGGTAAACTTTGAGTCTGACTTAATCGAGGGCAATTTAATGTTGGTCATCGGCACCTCGGGATTATTACAAACCAAACACGGTTCAGACTCCAAATAATAACCATTCACTTGCAGTATCTGTTCCAGCGTGGCATAAATGGGACCGTTGGGATGCCGGGATAGAAGTTCATTTTGCTGACGCAACACTTCCACCGCCTTCTCAGTATAGTCGGGCAGCTTTTCCACAATCGATTTGGTGCTGAGCGTTAGGTAGCCCAAAATATCTACGAACTGGGCTGTTCGCCGACCAAAAGCTGGCACAAACTGCCACATATTCCACAAAATACCAATAAGTTTTTCCTTTTGTCGCTCATTGCAGTTCTCATAGATGGCAAAGAGCAGTGAGTGCGCCTGCCAGCGTATAGACGTTACATTGGTCTCCAGCAGGAATACCTTAATAAATTTATTAATCAGTCCGTCCGGCACAAAACGGAAGATCTGATGTACAAAGCTGCTGCAATGTGATGAATCGAATTTCGAATCGCCGCCGATTTCATTGTCTTCGGACTTATCACGGTCCGAACGTGTTTTGACAGATGTGCTGGGTAATTGTTGTTGTTGTTGCTGCTGTAGTTGTTGTTGCTGCTGCTGCTGTTTCACTGCCTGATTATTATTGCATAAGGCGGCCTGTAATAGCTGCAATAAAATTGGCGAAACACCATCGTCCAATTGATAGCAAGCGATCTGAATGATCGCTGGAATAACGTCCTCATGCACAACGCAGAATTTTTGCCAATTTCCGGTACGTATTTGACTGATTTCCTGACAGGCGCGCAGATGCTCTGTCAGTTCAACAAGAGAATCATAAGACAGTATGGGCGTTGATTGGAACGCAAGTCCTTTTAACTAGAAACGTATAATAATGCATTACTATTCGTCTGTCCTGATCAAATTTGGAAATTTTTTTTTAAGAGAAAAAGTATAAACCCAGCAAAGATTTTTAATCGCCAGTTCATAAGATGGCAAGCATCGGCTACAAATTTTCAGAGTCAGGACCAATCTAATGCCGTGACAATAAGAAAGCGAGTCGTCGTCTAGGCTCGCCAATTATCGTCATATTTTTCTCGGCAAATTGTTGTCGTGACAGTAAGAAAGCGAGCTCGCTATATAAATTTCCCGCCCAAATATTGCTCAAATGTCTGCAAGAAACAGGCCACGGTCCTGATGCAAAAATATACATGCATCAACGTGTTCTCAATTGGTCTCTCAAATGAAGCAAGCTTAACGCCTGTAGTATTCAGATGGGTTGGACCATTCGGGACCACAACGCCATCGTTATGTAAAGAAATACTTAATAATGATTGTACCTTTCTAGAAAAAAATTCCTTTTTAACTTAGCAGAGCTTTGCTGTATGCTGAAGCATTAAAATGCCCCTTTTGAGAACTATTCCTTTTTGAGTCTTTAGAAGTTTTGTCTTTTTTAAAAATATCAATCGTATAATATATAACAAAAGTTCTTATTCTTTTTAATATTGATTTTAGAGGTAAAGATTAAAATTTGCACACGCACAATTATGTGTCAGGTTAACGGCTGAAACTAAGATTGAGAGCACTGTAGTATAGCACAATGCACCCTTCATATCGCATATACACTACAGTTAGAACTTATTGTACTCATACCTTAGCATTTTGGAGATTGCAAATGGCTTTGATTGCATTGATGTGCACATCCAGGGAATGTCCATCACGGAACATGCGGAACTTCTCCTTATTGCCGCAAATATACATTAATAATTTGCGCACTTGACGACGCAACAATGCGTTCAGATTAAGCATCATGTACTCGCAAAGGGTGAACGTCATATTCTCACAGAATTTATGATACCAATCGAAGGTGGCCGGATGACTGGCCGACAATTTCAGCACCTGATACGGTAAGCGCACAGCTATCTCAGTGAGCAGACTGTCGTAGGCCTCAAAAATCTCCGGAAAACTTTTCAAATAATTGTGTGGTATCAGGGACGACATATCCGGCTTCGGGCCATATCGTACAGGTTTGAGTAAATTATTTTGTGTCGGAGATAATGGTCCCTGTGCCATTGTAGGAGGTGTAAGTGCAGAAGCTACATTTGACGGATTAGTTCCACCGCCAACAGCAGTACTCTGTTCATGAGAAACCTTTTTCCAATGTGGCAACAAGGATTCCATTATGACTAGACAGTATGGTATGGCGCCATTTTTAATCATGGTATTAGCGGTGGTTGCGGCAACAAAGGAGGCGTTGTCCTTAAACTGATGTGGCGGTGAAGTTGTGCCAGCTTGCTTCGATGAGGAGGACTTGGTTTTTCCCATAAGCACGCCGAATAAACAGAGTAAAATGAGTTTAACCTCATTCGCGGCATTTCTTTCGGTTAACTAAAAAGAGAAAACGTTGCTGATTAAATGCACAAAACTATTTGGTTGTTATTTTTTTTTTTACCTTAGCAGCATTTGAAACAGGACTCATGCCCAAATATTGCACTAA
This sequence comes from Conops quadrifasciatus, assembly GCA_949752815.1. Taxonomy (NCBI): domain Eukaryota; kingdom Metazoa; phylum Arthropoda; class Insecta; order Diptera; family Conopidae; genus Conops; species Conops quadrifasciatus. The sequence goes on along the minus strand of OX457080.1, from coordinate 27,639,595 downwards.
AGCCGAAAGCAAATTATTCAAAATTTGTTGATCCATTTCGTTGTTGCTATTCAAGTCCGTAGTAAGCATCAATATAACTTGAATAAGCGGAATCGATTGATTGCCATTACAAGACTCCAAGCAATTAAGATTTTCAATAAATTTGGTGAGCACAGTACACCTAAAATGAAAATATTGGTATCTTTGGATAAGCCTAACCAAATTACATTAACAGAACTACAAGGTTTGCCAAATACGTCCTGCCCAAAAAAAAAAGTATTTTTATTTTTCTCACCTTAATTCGTGCAGTTTTGAGAAATTTTCATCATCCGTCAAGTTCTCCTCATTTTCCGTTGAGCCTGTTCTTAAGTTATGCCTTGCATTGCTGCCGGTGTGTGTTTGTTCGAGGCTGCCAACTCCACCACCACCACCACCACCGCCGCCGCCGCCGCCGCCAGCAGCACCACTACTTGTTGATGGTCTTTCCACCGATTTATTCATCAATGTGTTCTCGGTTAAGGCGACTGTGTGCACATTAGAAGAGTCTCCGTATGTACTACTTCGTCCAGAAGTGCCGCCAATGCTCTCGACGCCACTGCCACCACTTTCCGAACCACCACTGCCCACCGGTTCTGCCGGCGAAGTGCGCAATGTGGAGCCGTCTGTTGCAGCATTAGAACCCTCATCGTCATCCGAGCCACCAACGGAAACACTGCCTGCCGCATTACCTGCCACCAAACCACCGGCTTCAAGGGTGGCAGCTGCAGATGCCGCATTCCGTAACCCTTGCAAATTCGCCAAGCCTTGCTGTAGTGACTGCAAGCCACTTCCCGAACCTCCCGAACCACTATCACCATCATGCTGTTGCAAGCTCAAAGCTATAGCTATATCCATAATGGCCTCATCGTCTGCGTCATGTGGTAGGCCCAATAATTGAGGAAATCCGCCACCCATAATTGCTTCGATATTTAGTAAATGGCCACCTGCATCGTGTGGATTAAGCGGATCCAAACTACCGCCGCCACTCGCTTCTACAAAATCAGCATTGTTTGCTTGATTAAGTCCAGCAGCTTCATGCATTTCACCCCCATCGACACCTGCGCCGCCAGGGGGCGGCAGCATTGAGGTTAAATTGGCAGCCGTCACAGCCGTGCTTGTTATAACCGGGTGCATCGCAACCGGTGTCGGCGTCGAACAAACCGGCGGACTGGCCAAGGCCACCTTACGGCGCTTAACACGTGGACTAAGCAGCAGAATTATTGCTTCCTTTGCGCTGTGGCTGATAATAGTTGATTCATCCAGAAGTAGGTCGATCAAGTAGATGGTCATGGGCTCCACTTGGCTGCTGTCCGACAACGCAAACGCATACATAATTTCCACCATGCTGTGCACAATCATCACGGTGTGACACAAGCCGCGCTTTACAATTGACGTCGGCTCGTCCATCTTCGGTGTAATGGCATGCAGCTGCTTGGCGAAATGTATCAAATTGGCAACTATTTCGAAATCATGCTCCAGGCTAATTTTGGCCAATGCCTGCGGGCGTGATGTTGCAATGCTGCGGACTAACAATACGAGACGATAGAAAGCTTCCGGATCAATGCCGGCGATGGCTTCGGTGCAAGTTATTTTCGGCTTCATCGACAACAATTCATTGTTGACATAGTTAAGTATCTCGTTGTCCTTATAATTGTGGTAGGCGCTACGGTTGCCAAAGAGTGTGGCGAGGATGCATTTGGATTGTAGCTGCACCGGATTTGGTGTAGGCATCAAGATCAGTGTGGTAGCAGTCTTTATGGCTCGCTGCTTAATGCTCTGGTTGCCGATATTACCGCCGCCCAAAAGTGCCAATGCACTGTCCAAAACCTCCAGCAGCATTGTAACCATCTTATCCAAATTGGTTAATGTTGTGTAACCATCGGTAGATCTGGAATTTGCCGATAGGGCGACCACTGCAGACGGTGCCAGTGCACCACCGCCGGACGACAAAGCACTTGCAGCATTGGCGGCAACAGTTCCACCAACCGCACTCACGGCTGCCTCTTCTGTCTCGTCTGGCCAACCAATTAAATCTTTGGATTTTCCATACACTTCAATGCTATCCAGCATGCAAACACTTTCAGGATCCTGCGATTTTCCGAAGACTACATTTAATCGTTTGTCAGATTGCAGAATTTCTTCTCTTGTTAGTGGAATATCGAACCATCGAGCGCGGCGGACCGGTGTAGGTACGGTACGCCCCAGGATGGTGACGTTTTGAGGAGCACGCAAGACATCCTGCGTCCCCAGAAGCACACGTATACCGACAAATACGGTATTAGGATCGCTATTATAAATTTCCAGGGTGAAACCGTTCGGTTTGGTGGAGGCTACAAACATTCCGGTCGAAAACAAACGTGTCTTCAGCTTTTGCTTATTGTAAATCTGAAGCAAATCGTTGCCGCCGAACTCAACATCTGGCAGCATAGTGCAATGCTCGAAGAAGTCAATCGGAAATAGCGGACTGCCGTTTGCTGTGGTGAACTTTTGGGTGGCAGTGCCGCTTGATTTTCCGCCCGCGGCACTGCGTTTAGATTTGCGCTGTGCCGAGGAAAAGTTGGGTGAAACCATTTTATGCGACATGGTTGAACTGTACAACTGATTTCCTATAGGCTGCACTTGGGCCGTGAGCCAGAAATTTGTATTTTCAGGTTGCGCAGTGAAAATCCGTAGGCTTCCGTCTTCACAAAGCAAGATGAGAGTAGTTTTCTCGACGCCGGAAACCGTGTGTCTAATGGCAACCATATCCATTATCTTGGATTTCGACGACTGTGCCTTGATCTCCTGCATGTATATGCGTTCCGGAGTGAGCATAAAGATTACCGGATTGTTCGAAGTATGCATCATGGCGCAGATGAGGCCGGGATGTCCGGGGATTTCAGTCCATTGGCACAAGGGCTGTGGCGGGCCCTTAGATGAGTTCTTCGAACTGGGAGGCCCCGTTTGCAGCTGTATAACATTACCCACACCGCTGTTTACATCACTCAAAGGTGCCATAAAGCTACGGCCCAGGGAATAACTGAAAAATAGCAATTGCAGCGTATGCGAATAATAAATGGAGACACCGCCGCCGCCAACCTGACCATTCGTGTCCTTGATGTGAGGATGTTGCAAATCCAAAGTATTGGTTACATAGAAATCGCCGTGCTTAGCAAGGCTTTCATCGTTCAGCAGCTGGTAGTAGATGTAGCCAGAGGAAGCAATTAGGAACATATAGTAAAAGCCACCTTGTTGATATACAAAAGTACAGTCGCGTATTTTCCCAACCGCCACCAAGAAGTAGTACTTCGGACTGTACGAATCCTCTGCCAGTTCGTAAATTTTCACATAATCCGCAGTCACCAGCGCTAGCATTGTTTGTGAGCCGGGCAACCATAAGGCCTTCTTTATAAAATTACCATTTTCCAGCTGTGGCGTCAGCACTATGTGATCATTAGCGATACCACTGTTGACTAAGGTTAAAATGTGGCATTCCTTTAAGCCACACACGGCCAAGCAATCCTCGTTAGCTGGATTGGCGGTGAGTGATAATACGGTGCAGGGTATGGGCGCAGAAGAGAGCTGTGTCAACGTTAGCTTACGTTTTGCTGCATCGGCTTGCTTAAGCAGCGCTGAAAGCTGGAGAATGGTAACCTTTCCCTTTTCGTGGGACACGGCTAAATGCTGCCTCTTGCCATGCGGAGAGGAGAGGCAACACAGGGCAACGCGTCGTACTAAGCCAGATGAGAGCAGCTGTTTGATGGTCTGTCCTTGGTCGCCGGAATAGCTCATGCGAACATTTTCGAAGGCACCCTCTTGGGAACCCAGCGTGGGAACCATTAAGTGTTCTGACATTTGAAAGTGTTTTTCCGGCGAATGCAAGCGTTCGATAGCGGTCCTAGCTCTTCGATGACAACCGATAATAGAGAATAGGGCGCAATTGTCGCGTATAGACGGTATCAGAACATCAAAAAAATCTAGAATGCACCGCACAACGTTAGCCCATTGCTCAACATTCACCAAGACGTCACGACTGCCCGTAATAATTTTTGCTAAATGTAAAATGCGTTCATTAGCATTGTTAGAGTCTGCGGACTGGGCTGAATTTAAGGGCGGCAAAGAATGGATTGCTGAGAGCAAGGTGTGTTTCTTACTACCAGCGGACGCGTTGGTTGTAAAGGCCGCTTGATTGTAGGCGGTCATTGCTGTGGTGGTGTCTGTATTGTCGACGGCGACACATTGTAAGCTGCTGGAACTCTCCGATCCGCCTTCGGCGCCAGGACCTTCAACTGTTGCGGCTGCTGAGACCCGTTTGCTTAAGGCCTGACAAGAACCATCTTCTTTAGCACCGCAATCACAAAAGAAATTGCCGTACTTGGCATAACTGACGTCGTGATTTTTATGACAGACTCGAGCGCAAATCGAGCATACGCCCACCGTGTTGACCATGTTGCAAGTGTGGCAATGGTACCAGTGCTGATTCATAAACTCCTTTTGAGTTTGGGAGAATGTGCAAAGCTTATTTCCGAGGCTGTCCTCGTCGGAATCCTCGACAATTGAGTCTTCATCCTCTGGACCACCACCACCAGCACCAGCACCGCCACCTCCCATCATTTCGTCCATATAGTCCTCTAAATCGGCATTCTGCATATCATCCTCCCACGGCGGCGTCATGTTCTTGCTGCCCTTGTAGCCCAAGCTTTGAAGTAAATCGCAAAGATAACGCAGCAATGCAGTGACATTCTCGAGGGCAATTTGCGTCTTATTGCCACTGTGCCATTGACTCTTAAACACAGCAGCTGCGGTCTTATCCAGAACATGGGCTTTTGTTATTTCCAGCCACATGGTTACGGCATTGAAGAGGGTGGCGTGGCCACGTCCCTGTGCCGCATCGGCCAGTGTTATCATAATCTGCAGAATATCACTGAAGTCGAGAGTTTCTCGTGGAGGAGCCAATAGCGATTGACCCAGCTGTAAGAGCGACTGAAAGAACACCATCGAAACAGCTTGCGGTACGCTTTTGTCCTCGACGATGTATTTAATAACGTTCAACAACAAAGCGCCATTACGTTCGACAAGATGCTCATCATGCGTCGATCCATCAGAAGGATTGGTAAAATAACTATTTCCGCCAGTCTGCCAAAGGCTTAACGACTGTCCCTGTACAGCGGCAATGGCGGTGTTGCCACCAACAGCGGAGGCGCCCCCGTCATCGTCGATTTCCATCGCCTCAGCGTCCACATCGATAGCAATAGACGATTGAGCTGCTAACTGGTCGGTGATACTGGGTATAGCTGACACTGTAGCCATATTTGTGGGAGTTTGGGCATTGCTCGAAGGCGTGCTGGAAGGCTGGACGACGCTACTACTCGGCGCAGTATAGGTTGCTCTATCTGCGGCATCTGCAATACCGGAAGCACTTTCAGCATGTGGCCCACTAGAAGGCCCGTATATAACATGACTGAGCCAGGTTTTTAAAGACGCAATTTCCACATGCTCCAACTCGTAGAAACATTGTATCAAATCCTGTTTAGGGAAATAAGTGGCATCTTTTTCGACAGTCTGGAAAAGTTTCTCTATAAATTGCAGTAACTTTGTAGCGTACAATTGCGACATAGTTGTGCCAGTAAAGGATAAAAGTAGCTCTACCAGGCTGCCTTCTTTTTGCGCTCTAAAAAAATTATGCATGGCTTTAATACCCATCGGCTTATCCAACATTTGCGACATGCTCTGTAAAATGGCCAGCAATAAGGTTTCACCGAAACTTATATCCGTCTCGATTGTTTGGCGCATCTCGGCGGCATATTCAAGTAGAAGCTTATAGCAATATTTGATTTGATGCGACATCGTTAAAAACTGGTTGGTGTCGGACATGACATCTGCCTCCAGTAAATGCTCACAACATTTCTCGCTTATTTCGTAAACGTATTCCATGCGTATGTCGCACATTGTAGTTATCAGAAGAGGTTTCAACTTCTGCTTAATGCGTTGGTTCAGTTGGTCGCTAGTGGAGTCGGCCGCTGTAGCGGTAGCAACAACTGATCCTTCACCGGGCAGGAGGAAGTATATAAGATTCAGAACAGATTTAATGGTATGTTTCAATGAATTCAAATGCGTGTAGTTCATATTTTTTGTCAATTCACAAAGATGTGCTTCAATAACGGTCAGTGTATATTCCTCCACGGGATACGTTTGCGTATTAAAAGCATCTTCGGACACTTCCAAGCATTTCGGCCATTCATTAGTTATGGTCTCTTTGTCTGGTTTCGGCAACAATTTTAAAAATGTGGCATTTAGCTCGGATAGGAATGGATTTTTAGCGCTAACAATTGGTATTATTAAATTTAGGAGACCAACAGGCGTAATGACTTCAGAAATCTGCTGTGCCATCTTAACTTTAATAGTGTCGCAGATAATCCTAAAACTGTCTATCAATAATAGCAGCAATTCTTTTGATAATTTCTCACGTTCATCTGAAGGTGGCGAGGATTGAGAAAATAATTTTTTGCCATTGTTATCACTCGGTTCATTGATTGCGATTGATGATGATGACGCTGATGACGATGGCGATGGCGAGAAGGAAACTATCTGTTGATCAACGTTTTGAATTCGAGCATTTTGTACACTAGAAGAAGTGCCACTGGTTGCTACTTTAGGATGTTGTATACCTTCCTTTTCGGCCCAACAAATTGCATACATGTGCGATAGAATGGCATCCAATAATATAATGTGAGAGAGGCGTGGATTACCTTAAAATCGATGAAATTAATTTATTTCACATTAAAAGAATCAATCCGTACATGGAATCATACACAAAAATGTGCAAAACAAATGTACAATGTGTTGGTTGAATCTTCTTTAAAAATTGATGAAAAGCTTTATATAAACTATATTAAGACTAGAAAGACGGACTTATCACTACTACCTAAAAAGACGAATGCCGTCATTTTTACGGCATATATTAAACGAGTGTAAGCACGTAATTTTGGGTTAGTATTTTATGTATAACCCTGTGTTAAAATAAAATCAATAAAATCAAATCATCAATCAAGCTACAGAATAAGTGCTCATTCCCTGAGCTATGACTTCTTAGGAACGTCTAAAATATTATTTACAATTCAATTCAATATATTTCAGTGTTAACATATGGGTTGTTACAGTTGACAGTCTGACGAGAGATCAGTTCTGCTAAGGAACTTTATAGTTTCAATAAATGGTAACAAAAAATTGTTGCAAAAGAATAAATGAAGAAAAAAAATTTTAAAAAAACCATTGCAAGGTGAGAGATTTGGTAAAATCTTATTTCATTATTCGATAAGCGAAAAACATGCCGCCTAAAAAGCGAGGCATTTCAAACAAATATCTTCTTACTTATTTTAAGTCTAAAAAAAATAAGGCGTTCTATAATAAATAACTATAAATTTATTCAGTAACGACTATTAATTATGTTGCAAGTAATTATGGAGCTAAGTATGGCGTAATAGATCCCAAATTCTTGACTGGGTTTATTTAATAAAATATATGAATACGTTAATTACAACATACAGAATAAACTTACTTGCATCAAAAATTCTATTAAACATATCGACTCCCAGAATTGTTTGTTTCAATCTAAAACGAATGTCACTGACATGATCGGTCACATTACTCCACAACGTTTCAGCGAACTGTGTATACATTCCTTGTTTAATAAGACTATTGACGATTAGATAATGTGAACTTGGCATTGGGCAACGTATGGACCAAAGCAATGAATGCAAATTAGGTACTTTGTCCTCCAGCAATGATTCTACGTGCGTTGTTGATGGCGGAAGGCCCAGAAGTAATTTCCAACAGATACTAAAACAATACTGCATTCCGCAAAGTGTTTGCGAATTAGTTTTATTTAATGAAATATCCGTTACGGATAGTATATCGATAAGTGCATCGACCAACAGCGGATATTTTAATTTATCCGGAGTGCAAAGTATAAAATTCCAGGCAAGACCATCAAGTTTAAATTCTTGCTGCACTTGATTGTCTACTAGAGTAAGAGAATAAAATATTGGCCGTGTTGCTGAAAATATAGTAATAAAGAGAAGGAAGAAAGGAATATAAGCAGGTCATCAATATTAAATTTATAATACGTAATAATAAACAATAATCGGGGTTTGTGCTTTTTTAGTTAAATTTTAATTCGACGCCATATTCTGTAAATATACGCATATATTGCCGAACTTTGAAGACCGCTTTGAATACGAGTATGTTTGCTTCTAAATAGAGGTTTATCAAATTTCAAAGTTACATTTAACGGTTTAAGTAACGGTCTTAAGTTATTAGTCATTATATTTATAATTTAATATGAGTATTGCCTTGACCCATGGAAATATAATGGGTCGTGGGTACAGTAGTGGCTCTTAATAATACGGTCTTGTGTCCGTGTTCCTTTATTACTCTTTACACTTGACTAGAGTGATATTAATCGATTTTTGTTATGATAAACTATACTCTCTTTTCAATGAAAATGCAAATTGTATTTATTTAAATTAATTTGTTTAATTTATAACAAAAAATATATTGTGTGTTATTTTTAGGTCGCAAAAATATTCGGACAACCATTATTTAGCTGTACATATGGTCTAATAATGTATGGTAAATAAATAAATAACTGACCTGACACTAAAGTCTCATTAACAACTTACCAGTTAAAACATCCGAAGTGGATTTGCGAAATTTATCTTCAATATCTTTTCGGCAAAATGTCATCAATTTGGTTTTGCTATTTAACAAATCTGAAACCTTTTGATTTTCATCCATTGTATTGACGCTAAATAAATTCCAGCGCACTTGCTCCAGGAGGGCAGTCGGTGCATTATAAAGATGTTTCATTAGATATTCCAAAAACAATAGAAGACGAGACAATAGCATAATTTGACTGTTGCGCAGTGGTTTATCGTATGTGATGCCGCGACACACTTCGGCACATCTTATAACACCACCAGCCGTTAATAACAAAATTGATTTCTTCTGCATTAGGTTCAATGAATGAAAGAGGAAAAGCAGCAGCTGTGCATGCTCCACATTTAGATCATCAAAATCGATGTCGGTAACTGTTGATGAGACAACCGACTGAGATGTATTGGCGGATGATGTGGCGCATACTCCTTCCACGAGTGTGTTAATCATACGGTGCCAAACCGATAGGCAAGCAGCTTCTTTTTCTTGCGTTGGTTTTAGCAGTAATATTTGAACCAATACCGACAGTGTACTCGGATAAATCTGCAATGGCCATGAATTACATTCAGTCGACCACGGAGACACTGACAAATGCAGCAACAAGTTAGACTGCAAGGATTCATTCAGGAGACCAGCCGATATCAAATTATGTAGATAACGTCCAACAGCTCCCGAAAAATAGATCATAGTCGTTTGCCAATCAGAATTCAGTACGGTAGTTTCAGTCTCTCCCCGCGCAGCATCACGATCCAAATCCTTCAAAATGTTTGCAAGCAACAGCATTTGCTGATCGCTCAGAGAAGCTTTGGCATAGCGTAGTAAGTAGGCGTGTTTGCTGCCGAAAGAACGATCAAGAAAACAGAAAATCTGTGCAGCCAAATGAAGATATTCATGCGGTTCATCGACTACTGGTACAAGATTCGATTTTGAACTTGGTTCACTAACTCTCTCCTGGGGCTGATTGTTGCGCACCTCTTCTGTGGTTTCTGGTGAGAGGGTCTCCTTAAACCACAAACCCAAATAGCTTTCGCTGTCATCTTCTTCCGAGTTATCAGAACACGAAAGCGTATCGTTAAAGTATGTCGTAGAATCGGAATAACTGATAGGGTCACATTCGGTAGCGCGATCCTTTGTGTTGGCACGTCGCAACGCACACGCTTTTCGATACGAAACAGTCGCCAAGAAGGTATACAATTGATTTAGTGTTGCCGTGTTCAGCACACGCACGACACGCTGCAGCGATGTATAGTGCTCTAGTATATTGAAATCAGCGGGTTCCGGAATATGCTGCACACCCAGTAGCCCTGTGTCATTACATGTGGATTCAATTTTAAGATCATCAATTAAGTCGGTCAACAATTTGAGGCTATGTTTGGCGATGGCTGCATTCAATACACCGAAGCCTTGTTGCACTTTAAATAAATTGACACGCGCAGTAGGCGTGGCCGGCGTATCAGAAATCTGGCGACTAACGGATCTTACTTTTTGATCATCAAGGTGTCCCTGAGTGGTGGTGGTGGTGGTGACGGTAACTGGGGGAGGCAGTTTTGAGATCACACCGCACCCAGAAACCGCAGTGCTACTACCAGACGCTCCAAGCGCACCCTGTATGCCAGTTACCAGCAACCAGGCGCCGAAGCAAAGATGATTTTGATAGATATGTTGTCGAGCGCCTGTGTTGAGCATATTTCCAACAGTTGTGTAGATCTCTAATGCTTTATCGACGATAAATCGTGCATGTTCCTCGGTTTCGTCTGCTTCCTTTTGCGACTGTGACTGTGACGCTGAAGTCGCGCCCATTTGCTGCTGCTGCTGTTGTTGGGCTTTCTGTGCTGCCGTCGAAGTGGACATACCCAGAACACTGCTGGATATGGATGTTAGGACGGCACAATAAAGTGCAGAAATGGCACATTGTGAAAGCTTAGTTATACGACTGGGCGAGAGAGGGCTTAAAATAGGCAACGACAGTGCTTGACAAAGTATTGAAATGTCTGCGACCATGTGAACTAATGTGTTCTTTATTTGCGTTGCTTCGACGTGCGACAGAGGCAGGTACAAGGGCTTGCCATTACTTACGGTGTCCTCATATTTATGACGATAACGCGTTAAAATAGGTAATGATATACATACATCAAGTAGATTATCAGCTGCATTAAGAGATTGCAAATATGCAATATTCGCTGAGGATAAAATTTCCTAAAAACAAATATTAAATATCAATCAAGGAAATAACTTGGAAAACAAAATACGAGTATTACTCGTATAGACTAGACTTCTTCGGTCGTGTGTTGGCAAGGTTGTCGGCGCTTGCGGTCGCAGCTAGAAATTTTTTAACTAAAAATTTAAAAGCCATTTCAAGATTTCTTTATGTTACGCGATATAAGAAATTGGAAATTGAAATAATGGTAAAATTGTATAAGGGTTAACGAGATAATATTTTAAGAAAATATTTAAAAGGCTACAAGCAAAAAATACTCGTATTTATTAGTTTTTGAAATTTAATTTTTCAAAATAATTTTTTAATTCGTTTATAATACTAGAACCTGGGACCCCGAGCAGTTGCTCCGAATGTTTTTCCCAACGTTGCCAAGTTCTATGAATTATGAATTAGGCCAAATTTTATAAGTTAGGTTTAATGGGGCGAAAAATTTTAAAAATAAATAAAGTAAATAATAAAATAAATAATAAATAAATAAATAAAAGAGTATTGATTTTTTGCAGTGTGAATAGTAAAAAAAAGGCCGTTTCTAAGCGAAGGGAAAACACTTTGTCTGTATACTTTAAAAATTTTTGGAATTTTTATAAACATTTTTGCCTTGAAAACATTGACATCTGTTGATAAATTTCTTTAAATTTTCTTCTTCTTTATTCTAAATATTTCTTTTAATATTTGAATATATACTGACATTTTATTTCAGAACAGAAAAAAATTTAAAAACAAAAACAAAACAATGTCAATAGATTCAATAAATTATTTACACACTTGTTGATCATCCACTTTAATAGAGAAAAAAAAACACCAAAATGAATTTTTTAGAAAAAAACACCTTGACAGATCGATTTGCAATCTCTCAAACTCCCTAATATGTGAACATCAAAGAAATCCTTAGAGCCTTTTCGACCTCAAAAAAGCTACAAATATATATATATAATTTCAGCTCGTTTAATGAGATTAGATAGATATTTTAGATATTATTAGATATCTGTGTAAGTAACTTATTTTTAACACATGTATGTTATAGGAGATACAGCCAAAGCACATTGCGGCAGCGGCAGTGACAGCATCTCTCTCTCGCTGCTCAGCAAAGTACATTAGAGCAGCGAGAGCAAGTCGACTATTTGTTTTTGTATTCTGTATGCCATTCTCTCGTCTTTAAAGGGAGCTTACTCTCCGTATATTTTTCAATACAATTTGTCGGGTTTTTAGTGAAAAGTGGCAACATTTTGAGTGGAAAAAAGAGAGTTTTTCTTGCTGCCGTAATAGAATCTATTTTTCAAGGCAGCGGCAGCACCCATAAGCCTCTATATAATTTCTGTGTGCTGTCGCTGCCGTAATGTGCTTTAGCTGATAATGAGCCTCGTTTACTTCTACTTTCTGTAAATGAAAGGTTAGATAAGTACAATAGGTAAGTACATATATTTGTTTGTAAGCTACAGAATACATGCCCTTTGTCTTTTTAGGAACGAGTAAAATCTTATATTCTGTCTTCATTATTCGATAAGCGAAGGAGATGCCGTCGTAGGTTATCAACTTTATTACTTTAAGTTAAAGTTGTAAGCAAGACATTTCAAACAAATGCGTTCTTCCTCATTTTAAATTTTAAACAAAAAAAATTAGTTTGATAATAATAAACAGGGTTGGATAATGAAGGGTCGTTCGAGAACGAAAAAAGACACTGAAGATGGCACATCGCCGAAACCGGTTTGTCTCCAAACCAAAATTGACAAGGGATGACGGAAATTCGTTCCAACACTCATCATAACTATAAATTTATCCACTAACGACTATTCATTATGTTGCAAGTAACTATAGAGCTAAATATGGAGTAATTGATGCCAAACTCTTGACTGGAATTATAAGAATTAATCAACTTTAATTAAACAAACAGATATTTACAAATATTTTATAAATAAATATACATACCGAGCAATCGGTGAGTTCTTCATTCAATGGTGCCCAACTATTATTGCCTGCTTCCAGTGGCAAAGCCAACTGCTGCAAAATTACTGAAGACAAGTCTGAACGGGAGCGTTTAATTTCAGATTTGGGACTTTCCTTATCACTTCCGCTCACAATGCTTTTGTTAATCTCTGGAAATTTTGTGCCTTTCAATATCGACGCCACCAAATTGTGATCGAATCTCAGAACATTTGACAGAGACGTATTTGAGCCATCTTGTGTCACTTTGCTGTCGCATAAGCTTTTCAACGGTGGTAAGAGCCATTCGATTTCGTATACACTGGCCTTAGCCAATTTGTTAAGTATGAAACGAATCAATACCGAGCTAGCTTCCAATATTTGCGGTACTTGCGTTTGACACACTAAAAATAAAGAGTTCAATGGATACAATTAGAAAATTTGCAACAAAAACTGCGTACATATTTTTAAATTATGAAATCTAGTTTTCGAAAAAAAATTCGATACTCACCCAGACTACATTGGCTGATGGTATCTGCAGCCAGAGCTGAAAAAGCTGTGTAGAAATGTCCGTAATTGCTCTCCTCATCGAAGAAATCATTTTCACTGAAATTTTAAACACATACGGAAAATCTAAATATTTTAACAATTTTCATGATTCTTTAAAGTGTAAATCGACCTACGGTCGCCATCTTTTTTTCAGATTTTAATTGCAAATTTGGTCACCGTTTGATAATTATATTTGCGATTTGTAAATGTTCTTACCATCTCGTAATCGCCTTTAGAATATTTGTAATTTCGGTTTTGCTTAAATTTCCATTATTGTTGGCTAAAAGTGGTTTTACCACGGAGCACCAATCAATACCTCCGCTATGTGCAGCCATTTTTTCACTTTGACATTCTAGAAATTCTTTTAAAAATTTTACTTCTCTTCCAGTTTGACGTTCTTCCTTACACACTATTCTAAAAATTTGTCGACAAATTTCTCATCAGACTTTTGTTTTGATTGATATTATTTTTATTTGACATTTGTCTGGTCGTTTAATACCTATTACCCACGCATAAGTCATCACTGTGTCAACTTTTAAAACTTAACCCAAATTCTATTCCCCACAATGGCCGTGTACCAATTGAAATCTTTTTACTTGTTATGGATAATTTTCCCAAAAACGTTATAATTCGAAACGAAACCTGAAATTGTTGTTAAAGAAAGGTAAAAAGCAACTGAATAATAATTTTAATCACTTTTAAACTATTAACTATTTCTTAACCTAACCTGCTGCCCTGTTTTTCACTAATGGTGTTAGCATCAGTCTATTAAATATTTTAAAAACTTTTTGCTCCCGAACAAATGCTCTCAAATATATAGTAACAGCCTTATTCCGTAGAAACGAAACGTAGAGCCAGAAATTAAAAAAGCAAACCGGAGAAATAGCCAATTATTCCGTAAGCACAAAATACTCGCTTCTGGTCAATAATGCTTCGTTGGTTTCTAAATTTGTCGTTGTTTACTACCAAATACCAGAAATTGGTCAATCAAAAATTGGCAATGTAACTTCGATATTATAGCTGTTTGTGTTTACGGAATAAAAGCCAGAAAATAAAAAAGCAAACCGGAGAAATAGCCAATTATTCCGAAAGCACAAAATACTCGCTTCTGGTCAATAATGCTTCGTTGGTTTCTAAATTTGTCGTTGTTTACTACCAAATACCTGAAATTGGTCAATCAAAAATTGGCAATGTAACTTCGATATTATAGCTGTTTGTGTTTACGGAATAATGGGAATAACTACTTCCGGATTATAAGGAATAGTGCTAACACATAAAAATCCGGTGCGAAGTTTTGGTGCGAAAATTCGGTCAAATTGTCAAAAATCTGCTGTCGTTGAAACGTCGGCAGAGCGTTTGTTTACAAAATTTGCTCTTTGAAATCCATTCTAATGGTTTCTTAATAAATTAACATATGAATTATATATATTTTAAAGTATTTTAAAACAATCACGCAAGATAATTTCACACAATTTTCAAGTTATTTCTCAAATTTCTTGTTTTTTACTAAAAATAGCAAAGAATTGTGAAGAGTGTGCTGTTTTGTGTATACCGAAATGTGTATATCCCAATGACAAGAGCAACAACACGCACAAGAAAATATAAAATTTTGCATAAGAGCCTGTGTTATTTTGACAATCCGGCCGAAATTTCGCATGGAATTTCTATGTGTTTATAGCATAAGCCTGAAAATATTTCTAATTGTGATGTGTAGTGAGCATAATACTCGTTACTGTATTGTAAATAAAATCTTCTTCTGTAAATTAGTGACAGCTGTTTGCAAATTCTGCACTTTTGTCATTCCTAGTAATCAGAGATTATCTTTTCTAGTAATACTAAGAAACAGATTACCAAATTTATTCATTACTAGCTGTATTTACCAACTGTTTTGTTGTGTATTGATTCAAGAACGTTTTATTGGATCAAGCAATAAAATCATGGAACCGAATAAAACAAGTTCTCCTCTTAATATAATTAACAACCCAGGGCAAAGGACTGGTAGTAACAATCATGCTAATCAACATCTGCAGCACAACAAAGTATTTAACATTATCTTTGATTTAGAATATTAAGAAGTTTTTATTAAATGTTCTTTATAGATGAATCCGCACAATAGCCTGCAACCTCAAATGCCTCTGCTCGCTCCGGCTGACAAGGACGCTTCCCACGAAATCAAGTTACAGTATGTTGTGTTTATTATTAGATTATTGCCTCACAGAGCTCCTTGACGTTTTTTGTAGGAATGTAGTGGCTACTGTCTCCGTTGCCTGTGAATTGAACCTGCAAGACATAAATTTTCGAACCAGAAACACTGAATATACACCGTCTCGTTTTCACGGTGTTGTGATGCGAATGCGAGATCCTCGTTGTACGGCTCTCATTTTTCGAACAGGCAAAATAATTTGTACAGGAGCGCGCAATGAAACGGAGGCCAGTCTGGGAACACGTAAATTTGCGCGAGTTCTGCAAAAACTTGGCTATCCAGTGAAATTTATAGACTACAAATTGCAGAATATTGTAGCAACAGTTGATCTGCGATTTCCGATACGACTCGAAAATCTTAATCAAGTTCATGGGCAATTTAGCTCTTACGAACCTGAGCTCTTCCCGGGCTTAATCTATCGAATGGTTAAGCCTCGCATGGTTTTGTTGATATTCGTCAATGGAAAAATTGTTTTTACGGGGGCCAAGGCTCGAAAGGATATACATGAATGCCTAGAAGCTATTTATCCCATTCTGCAAAGTTTCCGAAAGAATTAAATGCTATCCAAAATTACCTGAAACAATTTTCAAATTTGGATTTTTATACAGACAATTTCTTGCAATATTAATTAGATTAGTCAATATATATTTGCAGGCATATTATTTTAATATTGTACATCAAAGTGATGCATATAATCAAGAGAATTGTTATAGATGTAATTTATATTTCAATCGTACAGATTTTGTATTATTTTATTGCCGATTACGCCAAGCATTTGTTTACATATACCTGTATTTTATTATTGAAGGTATAATTACATATATGGTAATTAATGTTCTATCTCGTTTACTTCAAATAATTAGCTTTAATAAATTACTTGTAAAAACTATAAAAATAAAATAAAAGTCATTCAACAAAGATTTTTGTACCTTCTTCTTTATTTAAAGTCGGCTTCAACGCGATCGCTATTACCCTTTACCCTTGTTTTGGGTATTAGGTTTACATGATTGAGCGTCTAAAACTTGTGACGTATGGTGATAATCTCCGTTGACGTTTATCAATAAGTATTGTTTACATTTGTTACTGTAGAAACAACATTTGCGGAAATCACGTATCTGGAATAATATTTTTGTGAAAAGTTGGCTTCAATTGCACAAAGTTTTTATAAAATAGAAATTTTTCATTCATCGAATAAAAAAATACAATTATGATACCAAAGAAAACACTTGTGAAAGATTCGCACATAGTAAAAATTGCAGTAGAACTGGAAAATCACATTGCCCAATTGATCAATTTGGACCAAAGGCAACCACTTGCAGGTTGTTTTCTTTAAATCTTTATAAGATAATAAATAAATAAAATAATAATAAATATAAGCTAATATAAGTAACATAAAATTTAGATGTAAAATTGTTCTTCCTTCCGTTTAAAAACGTCAAGCCGACCAACGCCCAACATTGGCCTTTAAAGGAAAAAAAATTTGTGTATTCAAAAGCAGGAAACTATAAAAGAAAAGATTTACTACAATATATAAATAGTTTTACGGCAGGTTTTGTCACAGAAATATTTATTCTTTCATGGCATTGAAGGCACATTCTATCAAATGAAAATCATATATTTCAGGCATTATACAAGAAATCTGCAGCTGTTGGGGAATCGTAGATCCAGAGAGCTATGCGCTGCAATTTTGTGAGCAAAATAATCACAAATATGTCACCGAGAAGAATAGAAATGAAATAAAAAATGGGTCTGTTTTGCGTCTTCAATACTCGCCGTCAAAAACAGCCAATGATACGCTTGAAATATTAACATCCGGCTCCACATTCGAAAAGGTAAAATGCCTTAAAGACTTGACCTCCCTAAGTATGGATCTAACGTTTGCCCTCGAGTTCATAAAAGAGCAAGGCTTGAGTATAATTATTAATATGATCGAAGACTCGACACAAAAAGATGACGATATACTCAAGTATAGCTTGGGCAGTTTTGTGGAACTGATGGAGCATGGCACGGTGTTGTGGGAGGTTTTACAGAACTCATTTGTGCAACGTAATATTTATATTGTATGCAATTTTCAAAATTTCTCTAAAGAATGCACTGAAAGCGCTCTCTCCAATTTGGAGAATATAGTCCAAAATAGTAGTAAATATGTTCTGGTGGAAAAGGAGGTGACGCTGCAGGATTTGCTGCGACTACTGCAGGATGCAGGCTCCTCTGTGATTCAACAGAACTCAATAGCCCTCATCAATGCACTCTTCATGAAGGCTGACGAAGCGCGCAAAAAGCAAATCGCCCACACACTCAGTACGAAGCAGTACCGTCTGGCACTCATTGGCAATGTGTCGGGAAGCGAAATGACACATCAGCTGTATGTCTTGCAAACGTTGACGCTCGGTCTATTGGAGCAGCGTATGCGTATGAAGATCAATGCACAAGACCAGGATGCGCATGACAAAATTAAAGAATTACGACGAATCGCTTTCGACGATTATTCGGGCGCTGTTGGTATTGGAGACGGTGAGCAATTGAGGCGTGGTGGTTCCGGAAGCGGAAGCGTTAATTTTTCGCAATTCTATAAGAAATTAGGTTTTAAATGTGATATTAATCCAGCGCAAGATTTCATGGAAACGCCACCAGGTAAATACAAAAAAATTCTCAATATTATTAGGTACTACCAACAATTTATCTAAAGGCGTTTTAGCCCTTGACTGCATGGTCTACTTTGCCCGCAATTATACCCAACAATATACGAAGATTGTGCATGAGAACTCCTGTCGCGCGGACGAGCATGAATGTCCGTTTGGTCGAACATCTGTAGAGCTGGTAAAAGTTCTCTGTGATATTTTGCGTATCGGCGAAGCAGCTTCTGAGCAATCGGGAGACTTTCAGCCCATGTTCTTCACTCACGATCATCCGTTCGAAGAGTTCTTTTGTATCTGCATTATTACACTCAATCGCACCTGGAAAGATATGCGTGCCACGTACGAAGACTTTCAGAAAGTGTTTAGTGTGGTGCGCGAACAAATAAAACGTACTCTCAAAGTGCGTCCTGAGAACTTGGAGGATTTTCGGGGCAAGATCGCCCTACTGACATATCAGACAATTACGAATCTGCGCCAGCAGGAACGCACCTCCAAAGAGGAGTGCGATTCGACAGCGTCGGCGATTGTAAAACTAAAAGAGAAAATATCTCCGCATATACTCGATCTTATTAAACAGCAGCGTTTGTCATTCTTGGTTGAAGGTTAGTACATACTCTGAGCAGGATTGCAAGTTCTGAATTGAGCTCTTCTGCGCCCATTCTCGATAAACATTCATCTCTGTACTCCGTCAGGTACTCGCTTCTCCAAATATTCACGCGGCGCTCGCTCCAAAGACAAATTCTGGTATGCACGTCTTTCGCCCAATCATAAGGTCATTCATTATGGTGACTGTGACGAAAAAACTATACCCACTCTAGAGGAGCTAACGAATAAGGTGCTTGTCATTGATATTAAGCAACTGCTCGAGGGCAAAGAATGCCCGCATATGAAAGAAATGCGCACACGTAAATCGGCTGTGAACTTGGCCTTCTCAATCACTTTCGATAGCATGGATCATGCCACTTTAGATTTTGTGGCGCCGGATGAGACTATTTTCAATTATTGGACCGATGGCATTAATGCGCTACTGGGTCAACCAATGGTGAGTAAACAGAGAAAGGAAGACTTCGACACCTTGCTCTCGATGGAAATAAAATTACGATTATTGGATACTGAAGGGGTTGACATCAGCAAGGATCCTCCGCCCATTCCAGAGGATCCAGAAAATTATGACTTTTGTTTTGAGAATTAATTCAAATTCGTGGCCATAAATCGTGGTGTAGACTATACCAAAGTATATTTTAATTTAAGCTCAGTATTTGGCATTGTGCAAATTACTTTTTATAATGTTTAGACATATTTCCACAGCAGTGCTTTTTTTATGATATTTAATGATTAAATTTGTGTAATCACTTTCAAAAGTTTGTGCTTCATTTCACATAGCATTTTAGCATTCAATTCAATCCGGCTTTCCGTAGTAATCAAATATTGTCATCCAGCAACAGATCATTGTCATCGCCACGGTCAGGTAAGCAGATAAAGAATTCCAGCAAATTTAGGATCGGTCCTCGAGAAAATGGATTTTGATAACGGCCACGTTTGTCACGAAGATAGGGATAACGTTTGTAATTGAACATTTCGTTCGTGGTCAAATTCATACAAGCGTGAAGAATCTGAAATAGATCAATCAATGATTTGATGAATGATTGATTGATGCGTGTATATTTTATTGAGTGTTAGACATACCGATGTGCACGTAAGAATCCAGCCTAATCCACAAAATGCCACAGCTTCGATTAAACCCAACACATATAGCAAAGTAAAGCCCTCAATCATAACACAATAGCAGGCGAAATAGATTGTGAAAGAGCAATTCACAGCAACGGACAGCACGAACAAAAAGAACCACATGCGATTGCGCAGACCGACACAATTGTAGATGAAGGGACAATGGTGATCGAAATACGATACACAACGGTTGCACACGCGGCAGTGTTTGGCACGCAACGGCCGCAGACAGCGACAGCTATGGCAAAGCCGTGTAAGAATTACGTTGCGCTTCTTTAATTTATCGAAATAAGGTATTTGCTTGATAGCGCGATAGTAGGCATCCGAACTGAGCGGTATATAGCCCGGATCACGACGATTGGCAATGACCCAACTGATCCACATCACAATATTCCAGTATATGAAACAATAATGAGATCGTCGCAATATGTTCCATGTTATAGGGATAGCCTAAAAAACAAATATTAATCGGAAATTGGATTCGATTTATGGTAATGTACATTAGAAGTCGGCATCAAATAGGATATCCTTTCAAATACACATCTCTTTCCGTGTAGTACAGATTCCTCTTAACCGAGCACCTGTACTATAGGTGTACCTGTACTTTTTTGGGCATGTAAAAAAGAACAAATACCAACAAGGATCGATTTGTGCAGACTTCTATGTATGCCCGAATACATATTGTCAGATTATAAACGATCTGCTGTTTTTTTCACGGTTTTTTTTGAGAATTCATTACCCTTATCATGTACATGGGATAGCCCCACAGAAGCACTGAGAACAGAAACAATAACAACGGTCCCTTTGAGTCTCCTGCGCCGCCAAACAACCATCCCCAAACCTCTGAAATCGATGGCAACCAACGCGACTTCTTCTTGACCTCAGCATAAAGCATTTGAACAACATCCTGATGCTGATGCGCTTGTGCCAGCATTATGGGTGTCTTTCCATTTTTGTCTCGTGGCTCCAGGTCCAAGTTGGACTTCTCACAAAGTAGCTTAACACACGCCATGTTACCCGATAAACAGGCCAAATGTAATGGAGTTGAACCGAAGTTATCAGTTTTTTGTAGATCAACACCGGAATACATCAGTAAGCGCATTAGGTCTGCGTGTCCCTTGTAAGCAGCCCAGTGTAAGGCAGTGTCGCCATTGATATCCGTTAAATGATTTAGTGCACCCATTCCCAGCAAGTAAGCTGCCGTTGCTGTGCGCCCGTACATGCAGGCGGTCATCAAAGGAGTCAATCCCTTAAAGTCGGCCGCATTGACAGCCACACCGGACTGCAATAAGACTTGCACCACAGCGGCATATCCCTTGCGACAGGCCCAGTGTATTGGCCGCGGTCCTTGTGTGCCCAGACACGGCAAATCAACGGGCGCTACTCTTTCGATAAGGTAGCGCATCATCTCAACATTACCATTCAAAGCTACCCAGTGGGCCGGTGTGTAGCCATGCCTATCACGTGCCGACAAGCATTCCATGCCAAATCGTTCAGCCAAACTTTCGACATCACTAACTTCCCCATTCTTTATCACATCGAATATATCGTCCAGATTTGCCAATGCTCCATCTATTCCTTCTATCAGCAGATTGCTGTCGTGTGGCTCGGCTAAGGATGGCGAATGAGGCCGACCATTATGCGTGTTGCCATCTTCCTCAGCAACCATATTACAAGAGGCTGTCAGAGGTAACGCCCAGACATTGCGAGCGGCTCCTGGGCTGGGATGAACCTTGCTGTTTTGCGTCCTGATGCTATTTTCTGAAGCCACGTTAAAAGAATCTCGCTCCACAGCGAGCAGCCTGATGGAGGAATTGTGGAAAGTAATTTTCCAAAAGGTTGGATAATTTCTCACTGATATGAATATTGCTGAATATCAGTTTGTTAATTTCTATTGTATTTCGTATATATTCCTTATCTATTAAATATTTTGCGATACTTGTGTGATGTTAAACGTTGGAAATTAATGGAAATGGAAAAATCAATCGCGAGCCTTTTGTTGGAGAAAATCGAAATGATTATTTCTATTCTTTTTTGGTTATATTATTCTTTTTAAAAACTGCTATTTTAAATAACTAACCCACAGTTTAAATTGACAGGAATTTTAAATATTTATAGATCCTTATATTTTAAAAATAGCGTTATACGGTCGACCCAAAAAAGAGCAATAGGTTAGTGTCCTTACACAAAATACGTTCTAATACGACAACGAGTTTTTCACTCGCTGAAGGAGGTGATGTAACGGTTATATTAGAAAATCTCGTTTTGGTCGATATTACATTGGAATTATTTGATTGGCAAACTGTCGTATTGTTCTTGCTTTTCTTTAGAAATCATCCAGTGACTAGGAAAATGAGGGAAAGAGAGAGATAGAGAGAGAAAAAAAATTGCAGAATAATACAAAAATAAACGTTTTTTACAATTTATTTACGGTCTGTTACAATTGAATTATCGTATCGAACAAAATATTTCTAAAAATGTCCTGTGCACAAATGCAAGAAACGGTATTTGATATTAATAATTGTAATAGCTGTAAATAAACTGTAAACAGCTGTAAATTATAAAAATTAAATTTTTATTTTCAATTTAGTTGAACTGAAAAAAAAATACGAAATAAAAAACTTCATCCCATTTAATGCAAGAATTTATAACGTAAAGTAAATATTTTCTATATATAAAAATGAAAGTCCTGACTGACTCATCAACGCCCAGGCTAAGCGCTTGGACCTAGAAAGCTGAAATTTTGCACAGACGTTTCCTTTATGATGTATACAAGCACGGATATTTCAAAATTCAGGTGGTGAAAAGGGGTTACAAAGTTTATATGAGGAATATTTTATGGTAGTCAGATTTGCTTGAAACTTGGTCCTAATGCTCTTTGGTATAATTAATCAAATACATATTTCGACATTTTTAAAAATCCAACCCCTGAAGCTTTAGTGGTCGCAAACACTTCGTTTTTATTATTTATCATTATTTTATCAGCTCTGTTCAAAATCATATAGACTGATAAGATTAAAGCCTGAATCAGAGATAATCTCTGGCCTGAACTATAATGTGAATAGCCTGACTTTTGCCGACTTCAGCAATCGAGCGAAACACAAAGATTATATCGCAACCACATTGTGCATCAGTGTTGGGAAAAGGGGGTATTTTGTCGGTTTTTTAGTACTTTTTTCCTTTTTTAAATATTTTATACCTACACATATTTGCAACCCTGAAGTGTTCTGTTGAATAAATTACAAATAAAATACTGTTTTTAATTTATAATTTCACGAAACAGAAAAATATGTTCGCAATTTATAATTTTAGTACTTTTTGCCCAAAAAAACCTTTTCTTACGCAATTGGATACTATTTTAGGAAATTAATTTTTCAACCATGTAGAGCATAGCCACATTTCGTTAAATTTCTCTCATGCTTAAGCAGCTGGAAACAGCTGTTCATATGTTTACACATTATAGTTCACATAAGCCCATTATAGTCAGCTTTCCGCTTATTACAAGAAGTTCGTTCATTTCTCTCCAATTCTTTCAGAAGCTTATGCATGTCTAGCTTGGCATTTGATTCATAACTGCATAATCAGTTTACACCTGAACGAAAAGTCACTAGGCTAGCCATGTAAACCACCCTGATCGTGGCCAACGACCGTCAACGAACGTTATGGAAATGGTGAAACGTGGTGCTTGAATTGGAATAAGCTGGGTTTAAATGAAAAAAAAAAACAAGTAGACGTGACAGAAAGTAATGCTAAAGATTGCATTAAAATTCCCAACAAAAATTATTACCGCAACATATTCCATATTAAGAGTACAACAACGTCGGCAGATAGTGTCTGCAATTAACCCACAGCGCAGTAGTGGTGGATTGGACTTTTCTTTTGGAAATCATATTAACTTGAACCGCAATCACAAATTATACAATAATCTTGGATACGCAACATTGGTCAGTTTGAAATGAATTATAAAGCACGATTTTTTAATGTGCTATGAGTTGGTGTTTATTTCCAATGCCATATAAGTCACACTTCCCAAATCTTGTAGTCGCTGTCATCACTTTGTAAATTATCTAACTAAAATCGTTCCATCGGCGGCGACTTCAAAGAAAATAACTATGTTGTGTTAACATGAGAATGTTAGATTTTAGTTTAGTTAACAATTATTTCTATAAGCGGACGATGACGCTGCAAGAAATGATGGGTTTTTAACATTTTTGTTAATTGCAATCGAGTATTTAATAACACCAATGATAAATTCTAATTTGTTTTTAGGTTAAAAAAATGAAAAAGGAAAAGCAAAAGAATCAGCCTAGTAGTGATACTAAAAAAGGTACATATGTAGCTTGTATAAATTGTTTCTATTAACCCATTTATGTGCTTGTTTTCTTGAAATAATCAATACCAGCAAAGTATACATATTCTACTTATATACATCCTATTTATAAAATTTTAGAGTACGAGTATGTATGTATTTGCATATATAATCCAAAAATACTTATTTCTTTTTTTTCTAATTTGGTCAAGAACTCGACCCTTTGCCGGCCTACATCGAAGAACGCAATGTTCTCTGGGAGAAATGTAAATTGGAGTATTTGAAAGAGTTGGTGCAGAAGCCACGTGTCGCCATTAAAATAACTCTACCTGACGGAAAACAAGTCGAGGGCACATCTTGGGAAACTACACCGTACGAAATTGCCAAAGGTATTAGCCAAGGCTTGGCCGATAACACCGTAATTTCGAAGGTAGATGGAGTTGTCTGGGATCTAGATCGCGTCCTTGAAAGTGACTGTAAATTACAATTGCTGAAGTTCGATGATCCTGAGGCTCAAGCTGTCTTCTGGCACAGTTCGGCCCACATTATGGGCGAAGCGATGGAGCGAATATATGGTGGCCATTTGTGCTACGGGCCACCAATTGAGAGTGGTTTTTATTACGATATGTATTTGGAGGGAGAGGGTGTAAGTATAGAATAATAATAAAAATTATTTAAAGTTGAAAAAAATTGTTTTTTTAAATTCTAATAAAAAAAAATATAATAATAAACATAAACATTTTTTTTAACATAATTCTTGTATACTCGTAGATTTCAGGCAATGACTATCCGGTCGTGGAAGGCTTGATCAAACAAATCGTTAAGGAAAAGCAGCCTTTCGAGCGTTTAGAAATGAAAAAATCGGATCTTTTGGAAATGTTTAAGTATAATGAATTCAAGTGTCGCATTCTAAACGAGAAGGTCAACACTGAGCGGACCACGGTATATAAATGTGGCTCCCTCATCGACTTATGCCGCGGTCCGCACGTGCGCCACACGGGTAAAGTGAAAGCTATGAAAATCACTAAGAATTCTTCAACGTACTGGGAGGGAAGGGCTGACGCTGAGACCTTGCAACGAGTCTACGGCATCTCATTCCCCGACGCCAAACAATTAAAGGAATGGGAAAGACTGCAGGATGAAGCAGCGAAACGTGATCATCGCAAAATCGGTCGAGAGCAGGAACTGTTCTTTTTCCATGAACTTTCTCCGGGCTCTTGCTTTTTTCAACCCCGTGGCGCCCACATATACAACACGCTGATGGGTTTCATAAAGGCCGAATATCGGAAACGTGGCTTCCAGGAGGTTATCACGCCGAATGTCTACAATGCCAAGCTGTGGCAGACTTCAGGTCATTGGTTGCACTATTCCGAAAATATGTTTGCATTCGATGTAGAAAAGGAGATATTCGCTTTGAAGCCGATGAACTGTCCAGGACATTGGTATGTCTTGTCTTGCCTTGGTTTAACTTTGCGCCTACATAAATCAACTATTCTCTATAATTCAGTCTTATTTTCGATAACCGCAATCGATCTTGGCGCGAATTACCTTTGCGCATGGCTGATTTTGGCGTACTGCATCGCAATGAATTGTCGGGCGCTTTGACGGGACTGACTCGAGTTCGTCGTTTTCAGCAGGATGATGCTCATATATTTTGCGCACCTGAGCAGATTAAGGCCGAAATGAAGGGCTGCTTGGACTTCCTACGTCACGTCTACACGATTTTCGGTTTTTCTTTCAACCTAGTTCTTTCCACACGCCCCGAGAAATACCTGGGCGATTTGGAGCAGTGGAACGCCGCGGAGAAAGCCTTGGCCGAGTCTTTAGATGAATTCGGTATGCCTTGGCGAGAGAATCCCGGCGACGGTGCCTTCTATGGTCCTAAAATCGATATAACCATTATGGATGCTTTAAAGCGTGCCCATCAATGCGCAACCATTCAGTTGGACTTTCAGTTGCCAATCCGTTTCAATTTGAACTATATCGCGGACGACGGTGAGAAGAAGCGACCCGTAATTATACATCGCGCCATTTTGGGCTCGGTGGAGCGCATGATTGCGATTCTAACGGAGAGCTATGCGGGCAAGTGGCCATTTTGGCTATCGCCGCGACAAGTTATGGTCGTCCCGGTGGGTCCTGCCTATGACGAGTACGCTCAGTCAGTGCGTAACGATTTGCATGCGGCTGGCTTTATGGCTGAAGCGGACTTGGATGCTGGCGACACAATGAATAAGAAAATACGCAATGCCCAATTGGCCCAGTTCAATTTCATTTTGGTGGTGGGCGAAAAAGAACGATCCTCGAATACGGTAAACGTGCGTACACGTGATAACAAAGTGCACGGAGAGATTTCAGTTGTCGACTTGAAGACGAAACTGACTAAAATACGCGAAGATTTCATTAACAATGAAGACGACATTGTATTTTAAAAAAAAACAAGGAAAGGATCGAGCAATGCAAAATTATTTATGAAATATTTATTAAAATCCTGCAACGAGTTGCAATTGATTGCTAAGCATTTAAATAATTAATAGCCTTCGTATATTGAAAATCTTACACACGCGATGCTAATAAAAAAAAATCGATATTAATAAAATGCTGATAAAATTACTTTTCTTATATTTTTAGCTCTCTCGTCTTGGCTGTTAAACGAGTTAAAACTTACCTGCTTATTCGGTATATACAAAACAGGACAATATTCGCAATTCTGCTGTGTTATTTTCCAAATTTGTTGTTGTTTACCAGCAAAAAACCGAAAATAACAGCAGAATTGAGAAGATTGTCCTGTTTTGTGTATACCGAATAAGCAGGTCAGTTAAAACTCAATTTATACAAATGACATAATTTTGTTGTTGGTTGTGCATGCACACAGTTCGACGAATTTCATTGTATGTACATATTCTACAAAATATCTCGGAAATTTTAAGAAATATATAATGGAATGGAATGGCCGGCAAAAGTGTGTAGAAATTTATCTTCAAACCATCTTTCTTAAACGTATGCACAAATGTATGTATGTATCTACAACTGCGAGGATGTTGTTGGGCTCTGTTACGTACGTTAAGTACTTAACATAACAGGTACTTCAATAAGTCCCTAGGATAAGTAAGAAAAAAACAAAATTCTTACAAAACTCGATTTTATTATTCAACATAGTTGCCTTCGAGGGCGATACAACGAGTATAGCGCTTTTCCAATTTTTCGATACCACTTTTATAGTACGATTTCTCTTTCTCGTCAAAATATGCCTCAGTTTCAGCGATTACTTCATCATTGGACTTAAATTTCTTTCCAGGAAGCATTCTTTCGAGATCAGAAAACAGGAAAAGTCGCTGGGGGCTAAATCTGGAAAATATGGTGGGTGGGTAAGCAATTCGGAGCCCAATTCATTCAATGTTGCCATCCTTTCCATCGATCTGTGACACGGTGCATTGTCTTGGTGAAACAACACTTTTTCCTTTTGCAAATGTGGCCGTTTCTTTGCGATTTCAGCCTTAAATCGATCCAAAAGTGCACAGTAATAGTCGCTGTTGATGGCGGTCCCTTTTTGGAGATAGTCGATGAATATTATTCCGTTCGCATCCCAAAATACAGACGCCATCACCTTACCGGCCGACTGTTGCATCTTTGCTCGCTTTGGATTCGGTTTATCGACTGCTTTCCACTCAGCTGACTGTCTTTTGGATTCTGGTGTGTAATTGTGAAGCCATGTCTCATCC
The DNA here is from genome assembly GCA_949752815.1 of Conops quadrifasciatus. Classification (NCBI taxonomy): domain Eukaryota; kingdom Metazoa; phylum Arthropoda; class Insecta; order Diptera; family Conopidae; genus Conops; species Conops quadrifasciatus. The sequence continues at coordinate 27,611,598 of OX457080.1, read as the reverse complement.
ATTGTCACATATCGACGATAGAATTCCATTTTATTGCGGTTTAACAGCGCCAAACACTCCTCTGAAGCATCGATTCGTTGTTTTTGGTCGACTGTGAGCTCACGCGGCACCCACTTTCCACAGAGCTTTCGCATACCCAAATTATCGTGTAAAATGGTAAAAACACTACCATCTAATATTTTTACAATGTCAGCTAGCTCGTGCACCTTCAATTTGCGATCGTTCAAACCCAACTTGTGGATTTTTTATGTTTTCTGGAATAACAGCCTCATTTGGGCGTCCACTGCGCTCTGCATCATTTGTGCTGGTACGACCACATTTAAATTGAGCAATCCACTTCTCTACCATTTGTCTCGATAAAGCAGAGTTCGGATAATGTTTATCAAGCCATTGTTTGGTTTCCACTGTAAACAATGTATTTTTTTTCATCAAAAAGCAATGCTTTATTAAAACTCGAAATTCACTTTTTTCCATTTTTTTCTTCAAAAACAAAAGTTTCTTCACACAAAATGCTATAACTCACGAATCAATAGTCAGATTGCTGTCAAATTTATACACGTATCGTTTAAAGGTTAGTATGTACTAAATAAAAATCATATGGAAAAAATTATAGTAACGTCATCTATTTGTCATCCTACGGACTTATTAAATGAACGTTAATAGAGCCTTTTATCTTTCATATAAAGCGTAAATATTACGACAGATATTAATATTTTTTAATAAATTTACGTTTTCTCATAATTAGTATGTCCGAAGAAATTTTTAAATTTATAGTATAAATTTTATAGGTAAATTTTTTTTTTAGATAAATTAAATTTTATTTATTCAAATTTATTTTATTATGCTAAATGATGCAGATGATGCTAAATTCGGAACAATAAAATACAGTAAATGGTCAAAGGATTGTGGTACATATTTGCAAAACTTTATTTTATTCAATCAATTAGTTTAAAAATTTAGAAAGTGCAAACTTAATAAAAATAAAAGCTGCAATAGATATAAATATCGTATTTTTATTTTCTTTTTCATGCATTTTGCATTTGGTTTATTTCCAAGCGCCATTTTCATTTGTTGGTCTAGCCAAATATTTTGAAATTAAACCATTCTACACAATTTATTTGTAGCATTAAAGTTGTTTACTTTGAGAATGTATTATATTATATCTACATATAGTATATCTGAACACACAGAGGTAATATACATAAATCGTTAGTAGGGTTTTTTTAAAACGAACACATTGAGAAAGGTTTTGTGTAAAAGCGCGTCGGATAAAGAAACGGATGTAATTTTGAATGAAAATTACATTCGTAACGAATTACGCAATTATAAAAACTTTATGCTAACTTTCCAAACTCTGCTGACTTCAAACTTGAAGAACTAAAGAATTTGAAATTACTTAAGTGCATGGATTTTTAGAAGCCTTTCGTACCGCACTTAATGAATGCATGAAACTTTTGCTTTAAGTTTGCCGGGAGGGAGGGGTTCAAACTCATTTCAATTGAGACCATTAAGGATATTCGTACGAAAAAAACGTAACAAATCTAAAAATTATTCCGTATACTATATAGTTATAGCACCCTAATAAAGGATTGAAAACGAATGCACTTCACAGTAATTTTTGGATCTGTGGGATTCCTCCTCTCCGTAAAGGCCGACTAACATCACTAGACCGACTGTAGCCTGCTGAAAAAAAAAAATAAAGCACAAAAACTCAGTTTTAATGTTGTCACAAATGTTTTTGCTGTGGTTGCTTTTTGTATATTTCCAAAGTCTTATAATGACATACTTATAACCTTTTAGCGCGTATATTTAATTGATCTACAAAGAACTAAAAGAACGGCTCAATTTTGTTGCAGTCCGTCCGTTTCTTTGTTGTGCATTTCAGCTGAATGGTGCAATAACAAAAGGCTATTTAAGATACAATAAATGCTTTGCAAGCCACAATTTTAATGAACCTTTTATACCCAGATATTAGTAATTAATTCTTGTATAAGCTTCTCTCTTTTTTGTGTTTTTTTTTTAATCAGCGGATTTTCTATACCGAAAATTGTACGAAATCTAATTTTCATAGGCGCATCGGCATAATTCTTCTCTAGTTTGCGAATATTGATTGCTTTTTTTGCTCATTGAAAAAATGGACAATGCTTGAAAGTAATTTTTAATTGCAGCGGCATGAAACTCTTTGCAGCTTACAAGCCACATAATGCGAAAAATTATGAAACGAGAGAGCTTTTAAAGAACTAATTGCTTTTTTATTATGCCTCACGCAAGAGCAAACAAGCGCGGGGACATCATTTTCGTTTTCTTTCAGCTTAGTGAATATATTTTAGTTGATTCGTAGAAGAATTCCGATGTAATTCCTTTTAATTATGTTATAAATAGTCTTAAACTTAAATACATTTCCTTCAGGGCATTCCGTTGTTTGTCTCATCTACTCAGTCGTCCTTCAGCATGCGCAACCGCCTTCGGGATCTTTTGTCTCGTTCGGTGAGTCTTTTAGCACCACCTCCTGCATGTCTTCCGAGGGTTTGTTTTCCGTCGAGTCCATGCCGGGCAATGCTGCCGCCACACGCCGGAACAACTGCTTAACATTATATCCGGCCTTAGCACTCGTTTCGATGAACATAACATTCAATTCTTTAGCTTTTCGCTCGCCTTCTTCGGTGGACACTTGACGTTTGTCCGATAGGTCAGTCTTGTTGCCCACCAACATAATTATGACGTCACTGCCGCGCTCCGTACGAACGTCGTCAATCCACTTCGACGTCTGATGGAATGAGTTGGTGTTGGTGATGTCGTAAACAACCACAGCCACAGTGGAATCGCGTATATACGAAGGTATTAGTGAACGAAAACGCTCCTGACCAGCGGTGTCCCACAATTGTAAACGCACAGTACGGTCCTCCAAGTACATGGTTTTCGATAGAAAATCAATACCAATAGTCGCCTGATACGTGTTGTCGAAACTATCGTACATAAATCGCGTTATGAGCGATGTCTTGCCCACACTTTGTTCGCCCAGAAATACCAATTTAAATTTACGGAGCGGATTGCCGAAGTCTCCTGATGACATCTCGACTATTTTAGGTGGGTGTCGCTATCAGAAGAATTAATGCAGCAGGGACTGTTGTCGATATCAAATAATGGGTTGGGCTGTTTTCACTTGTTTACTCTATTCAGACTTTTTCACTCACGATAATACAGCTCTTAAAGATTTCCCTTAACAATTTACTACACTTGGAAATTTCCTTTTTTCGCTTTAAGAATTCGTAGATCCAATAAAATTTCTTTATTCCTTTCAGTAGATTTTCACTGAGTCACCTTTTTCAATCTTTTCAGTCCATTCGATGATTGGTGAAATGCCACCCGCTAAACGAGTTCAAATGTCAGTTAAATCATTTAATCCTAGTTGCATTTCAGAGTATTCTCGGTTTCTTAAAGGTTTGGTATTAAATTTTACATTACTATGTAAAATTTAGAAGCAAACACTAGATTTGCAACAAATCATCACTGGCCTCGCGTATCCATAGATCTATCTATATACGTTTATCCGCCACATAGCCAAAAAAGAGTAATTACAAGTGTCAAACTAAGACCCCGTAAGAAATCCAAAAGGAATTGTGCATATACGAATGTTTACTGTTGAGTGGGCAGCTTGACAGTTGTTATACAATTTTTAAAAGAAAATTGTGGCAAACATAAGTTTAGTTTAAAAGTTTGAAAAAATAAATGTCCACTTTTTAAACTTGGTTGTGGATATGGCTATAAAGAGTCGACATCGATATGACTTAACAGTGCCATACCATACCATCCATTTTCAGCGATTAAAAGGACTTTAATCTACATAGATGTATGATGTGAGGGGTTTAAAGCTGCTATATTTGGCAGCAGTGTTTTGGGTAGCTGTAGTTTAATCGTCTAGTATATTTTCAATGAGAATTTCTTAAATTTAAAAACTCCGGATGACAAAAGATTTTTTAATTATACATTTAGCTTCCCTTTCCGTAAATAATTGGTGAATTTTACTTAAGGTTCGAACAGAATATTGTTATACCTTTTATGAGTAAAATTTTGTCAATATGAAATTGTTATCATACCAATGAATGAAATGAAATGTGACAAATGAAAAGTCAAACAAATTTGGTAATTTTTTTGCATTGAAAAGCTAGGGTCTATCCATAAGTACTTTTCATATTCGGCGAACTTTGAAACACTTTTGAAATCTCTTTTGTTAATATACTCGTTAATGATAAATACTCGTTATTATTTGCAAGTGTCAAAGCAGTGAAGTCGCAGAATTGTGGTTTATGTTTTTCTGTGCACTGGATAAATTATACTTTCTTAAGCAAGTTAGAGGTTTAAATTAACTTCATAAATACTATATCAAGTGTAGTAAATATCTAGAGAAGTCAAAATGTCGGACATAGCAAATACGGAAAGTCAACAAAGTTTCGCTGATGTGGACATAAATAACGGAGTCACTGTGGAGGACGAAGATGAAGAGGAAGAAGTTCCTCCAGAGGAAAATGATATATTCTCAACACCAACCAGTGAAACTCATGTGAGCGAACAAAAGGGATTTTTTTTTAAAATTCTAGATAAACTAATGTAAAAATTATGGGGCGGTGACCGAAATAAAGATTAGTCTACACACAGTCTTGCACTTCATAGAAGTGATCTAATAAGTTTTTAAAATTGATTATGTACGAGTATATTGAAGTTAAATCTAAAGGGTCCAAAAATCTGCGTATGCATTTGCATACGGCAGTGCATATTTTAATTTTATTATAAATAACTCTTAAAGCGATTTATTGAACATTGAACGATAACAAAATTGATGTTAGAAATGTTAATTGGTTTTAATACGTGAGGAGTGACATGCAATAATTTGTATAGTAACATATGTATCTATAAACAGATATTTTTCATCCAAGTTAATACAGTTAGAGAGAGCTTAAAAATCCAATTAGAAAATCTAAATTTTTTTAAGATTGTATTTATTATAATTTTTTTCAGCGGATCATATCATCTAGTAATCTCGAGGATGTACTAAATTATTCCGGTGATTATTATATAGAAATAACTGTATCTGAGCCGCAGAAGGTTGGCGATGGCATGAGCTCTTATTTAGCATACAAGTAAGGTTAAAAAACTTCTAAGTGAGGGCGGCTTATGCGACTTCTTCTTTCATTCATTTCGTAGGGTTACAACGAAAACCAATATACCGAAGTATAGGCGCAATGAATTAAGCACACTACGTCGATTTAGTGATTTTCTGGGCATTCATGCCTTACTAGCCAGCAAATATACAAGGATGGGCCGAATAATACCACCTGCCCCATCAAAGAACATAATTGGTAGGTAGTTTCGTCAAAAGTTTAGTCATTTAGTAATACATATTTAATAAAACAACAACAACACCACACTGCGACCGTATCTTGTTTTCTAGGAAGCACAAAAGTTAAAATTAGTCCTCAGCAATCGGAAACGGGGTCGGTAGTTAGTTGGGAATGGGTGGAGACTCGACGTGCTGCATTGCAACGATTTCTTAATCGTACTGCAAAACATCCAGTACTGCGTGTTGATTTAGATTTTATAAACTTTTTGGAGAGCGATCAGGTATTTGTTTTCTGCCTTCAGGTATTTATCTGCAATATTAAGAATAACCAAATACAACATATTAGGAGTTACCGCGAGCCGTCAATACCGCAGCTTTAAGTGGTGCTGGAGTGATGCGTTTATTTAATAAAGTCGGCGAAACAGTCAATAAAATAACATATAAAATGGATGAAAATGATCCAGTAAGTTATACAAAATATCCATAGTCGCATGATAAACTTTTCTAAATATTTTTTATAATGTTTTTCTCTTGCTGTTTGTTTTCCTTATTCTAATGATGATGATGATGATGATCATCAGTGGTTTGACAAAAAAATTACCGAAGTAGAAAGTTTGGATGCAAATTTACAAAAATTACACAGTGCTCTTAAATCGTTAGTAACTACCCGCAAAGAATTGGCGGCATTGACAGGACTGGTGGCTAAATCAGCTGCCATGCTAAGCACTTGTGAAGAACACACTGGACTTTCCCGCGCACTCTCCAACTTAGCCGACGTTGAGGAAAAAATGGAAATCTTACGCTCAGAAGAAGCAAACTCGGACTTTTTTATTTTGGCTGAACTCGTTAAAGATTACTTGGGACTTTTTGGTGCAATTAAATGTGTTTTTCATGAAAGGGTTAAGGTATGTATTTGTGTATTTAAGGTAAGTATTTATGTATGTAAAACTACTTGTATTCTTTTGTTCTAAGACAAGACAAGCAAGATAGTATTCAAAACATCTTCTTTTAAAAAATTTGAAGAAGAATTATACTAATAATCAATTGTTTCGTTTTCGTAAGGCTTTTCAAAATTGGCAATACGCCCAATTGCAATTAACCAAGCGACGTGAAAATAAAGCTAAGCTGGAATTGGCTAATCGCACCGATAAATTAGAGCAAGCTCAACAAGAAGTTGATGAGGTTAGTTAGTGGCATCAGTGACAATTATTTGTTGATAGTGTGCCTGAGACTATTAACTAATAAAAGTTAATGGCCCTTAGTAATAGAAATTAAAAAAATCGATTCTAAAGTCATATTTATCTATGAAACTCCTAGTTACTTTTAAGTTTCATAGTAATGAAACGAATTTATAAAAACTCGACTTTAAAGCAGTTATACATAATTCACTTAATATAAATAATTAGCTTTTCCTAAAATTTCTGTTATTGTGATCTTGCTCCGTATGCTTTTTTGACAGATTTCATAGTTAATTTTAAAACTTTCAAATTTTTTAAATATAACATTTTTTTGTCAGTTTAAAAATCGACTTACATACGGGTGAGTCGAAATCAAGAAAATTTTTTTTTTAGAACTGACATTCAACAAATTTTTTTAATTATTACTACCGATCCAGAATTAAACTCGACTTAAAAAATGAATTTCTTCATTACTAAAAGCCAGTTTACACGCTCATGCAATTTGCTCCAACTGATCTGATTTCTCTATATAATTGGCGCCAATTAACTAAAAGCAATGTTGGTGTTCAACGTTGAGTTCTCCCTGATCAGTTTTTAGACAATATCTGACAGTTTCTGACAATTTGGCTTGAAAATTACTAAAATTTTCTAGCACAGCAGATTTTACTCAAGCCCCATTTTTTTACTTGTGCCAACCTCAAGCATTCGTTTACATGTACCGATTTAATTTCGCCAACTGACTAATGGCGAACTAATGACTGTTCTGCTATAAAATTTTATTAATTTTCAAACAAAATTGACAGAAACTGTCGGATATTATCTAAAAAATGTTCAAGGAGAACTGAACGGTTGAACACTAACATTGCTTTCAGTTCATTTGCACCAATTGCATGTAGAAATCAGTTTGAGCGTGTAAAACGGCCTTTAAGGCAAAAAATATTTAAGTCACATCTACTTACTCGGCGCTTACTAATTTTCAGTGGGAAAATAAAGTACGGCGCTGTCAACGGCAATTCGATGATATATCAACGGAAATTAAGAAAGAAATGGAACGTTTCGAATTGCATAGAGTTGAGGACTTTAAGTCGAATATACTTAAGTACATTGAAGATCAAATGGCACACCAACAACAGGTAAATGAAAATGGTTTAGTTCAACCCATTTTTTTAATGTTAAGTTTCCTATAGATAATCACTTATTGGGAGGCATTTGCACCATCAGCAAGAGAAATTGTTTAAAACCTTGCCAGCATTCTATAATGTAGTAGTATTCTTGAAATTTCAATATCTACGAGTTTATTCTTATAAGCGCAAATTTAAAAAATCGCAATTATTTCATTCCAGTTCGCTAGTAGCGGGACCAATCCACTTTAAAACTCCATCTCAGATGATATAAGGTGAAGCTAATTCCTTTAGTATGAATAATAAGATAAAACCAAAAATATTTAGGAATGATTTAGCTCAAAAACATCTATTAAATACCTAATCCTGCTAGCAATACATTTATTCATATGTAAAGACAATATAATACATAGTTATATACAAAAAATTTAATTTCTACTATACCATAAAAAAATATGTTAACATAATTGTAATAAATAAAGGCATACAAATACATTATTTTATTTATTTTTCTAATTTTGAGTGTAAAAATGTACTCTGTAAAGCTGTACTCTGAGCAAAATTAGAAATTTTTGATTCAGCTGTCAATTCTCGATAAATTCTGTAATTGGACCTTTTCCTTTTCGAACTGTCAATTTAACAGCTGATTTCATATTGTGAAGATTTGAGACGAAATTTCATCTATTGTATTTTAAAATGGCTTGCCAAAAAATAGTTGCAGAAATTCAAAGTTTGACTCGAACTAGCAATAAATTATCGTTGATTGCCTTACAACGCAACTACTCTTCAGGCGAATCCAACTCTCGTAAGGATATCGAGAAAGTTACGCACACCGGCCAAGTAATTTTGCAAGAAATTTCTGTTATGCAAACATACCTTATTTACACTATTTTTAAAAGGTTTTTGAAAAAGACGATTATCGCAATATTCGTTTCATAAATTCAAAACGTTATGTTAACGAAAACTGGGGGATTAAGTTGATCGACGAGATTCCACCAAAAGAATGCACTGAACGTGTCGTTTATTGTGATGGGGGAGATGGTCCACTCGGACATCCGAAAGTTTACATCAACCTGGTGAGTGATATGAGATCTTGTTAATTTCTCTAGACTTTAATCACAGCTTAAACCCACAACTTCCTTCGAACTTGAAAAAATACACGGGAAAGATCGATCAACGGACTTCGCTTTTCAAATACAATACCTTTTCCTAAAATCATGTCGCAAAAATCCATAAAATTTTCGAACTCACTAAAATTATTAGTAACTTACTAAATTATTAAGTATGTTTAATTACATTTTCCTAATATTCAATCGATTTTTTATTAGGATAAGCCAGGAGCACACATTTGCGGTTACTGCGGATTACGATTTGTCAAAAAGGCCGGCCACCATCATTAAATAAACTGAATTGCAGCGTATATACAGAATTTAATTCTTAATAAAATCTTAAAATAAGTATTGGAGTTTCATCTTCCAATAGTTCGTACAGCGCGGTTGCAGTTTGTTCCAGGAATTTTCCCGTATTAATCGGACATCAACACAAAATCATTGTTGCAAACTTGTGTGATATGTTTATTGTCTAACAGATAATAGATAATCAGGAACTGAGCTACTTCAATCAAAAAAATTTATAACTTTTTCGAACTAGAAAGCAAGCGTTGGTGTTTAGCAGTCTTCGTTTTACTCCTTTTCTTTCTTAAAAACTTCACAGGGATCGACATTAAAAGGGAGATACATATATCTACATACCGCAGAAAAACATTTGGATTTGAACTACGAAATCACTGTGGCAGGGTGAACTCACTTTGCCAATGTGGACACACAAATTTTCTCTTTTAGGCCAAGCAATAAATTAAGTTCAGTTAGCTCAGCAGTATATCAAACGCTCATACATACATACTAAATGTATAAAAAATAAATAGGAAGTTATAAAAGAAACAGGCTTAAAATTTCCACAGGCGATCTAAAATGCTTCATTGAGAAATGCATTCTTGATGTACAACGAAGGTTGTCATGTGACATTGTTTGACGAATAATCGGTTACATTTAGGAATAACACTTAGTAGATTTGGGTTAAAGACAGCATTTCACAAGAAAGGAATTTCACATATATCCATCCGAAGAGCTAGCAGAGGCAGAAATCTAATATATGTATAAAATATATTAAAATAAATCTTATAACCAGCTCGCTGTGATTTTCAACAAAAGCAAATAAATTATTTCTCGGTTACATAAATTCATAATTTTTATTTGAAGGTTTAAGTTAAGTTCACATTAAATTGTATTAAATTACGATATTTAAATATCAAGCTTATAATTTTCATGTATCGTTTATCACGCAAGTAATTATAACAAAGGATCTAAGTAGATAATTATCATCATGTCTTTCAAAAAATTTCAGGAAGTCTTCGCGTAAATTAACAATTGGTAGGTATACCGTGTACGAATATAAGTTTATTATTAAAATATTAACGCGAAAGCATAGAAAACTGACCGCGTGCGAGTTGCGGCATAATGCTGCTTTAAATTAATGTGGGCTCCTGCCAAATTATCAATACATAATTTTAAAGCCACAACATGTGATGAAATTCGTGGCGCCCTTTATGTAGGTAATGATATCGTTGCAATTTCAAATTGCTTAAGTGTGCTACGTCTTGTCTATCGCTTGCAGCAATAATAAAATCCTTTCCGATCAACACATTGCTCTCCAAAACACTTCCTATTAGCCTGAGTGTACACCAAACTAAGCTAAAGAAAAATTTGAAAGTGAAGAACTTGCACGTCCATGAATCTGGTCTGGTAAAGGTTTCTGTCTGGTTCTCCAAAAACAATAGTAAAAATGACATTTTGGCCAGTCAACAATCGCCGCTGGTGGCTTACTTCGGTTTACCTCTTTCAGTTACTTTTTCCTCTTAATATTTTTTTGGGTTTGTGGTTCCGCCGGCGCTTGTGCATACGTTTCTCGTTTCATCTTAAACACCAAAATCTTATTAATCTATTAATTAATGTGTAGTATATTTTAATTTGAATTTTGAAAGGGACAAAATTGCCAATAAGAACTAGCAATGCCGCCACTGGTCACCAGAGGTTCCGTGGCACGGCATAACCTTGTTTCGTCACATAAATGTTACGATCCGAGTACACTTGCTGCAAGCCGTTATCATCGCTCACGCGAGCATGTGGCACCGGCCTACTGCCCGCACCGACATCGTTGCCATCGTATGTGGTGACGGTTTCCGATTTGCCATCTTTGGTACGTGTCACTGTTGTGGTTTTATTGCCGTCTGAATCTTGAGTTATTTTGGTAGTCTCATAAGTACCATCAGGCTTGCGTAAAGTTTTAGTCATAACACTTTGTCTGAATAATTTTGGACCCTACGAACAGACAGAATGTATTAGACTAGAACTATATTACAGAATTTGAATTTTTGTATAATTTTATTATTCTTTTTTAAAAATTTCATTATAATACAAGTACGTACTTGATATGTTCCCTCAAAGACACCGCTATGTGGTGGTACTGCACGCGGCATCATAGGTGTCATGATATCCGGGCGTTGTTGGTGATGTTTTGACTGCGGTCGTGATTCCTCGTCAACAAGAGTTCCATGGATTTTCCCTAAAATAGTCTCCTCATCGCTTAATTTCTTCTTGGTTTTTAATAATCGATTTGATTTATTGTCATTACGCGGCAAGATGCCATTATCACTTGCCTCGCCTGGAGTTAAACGCTGCATTAGTGAATGAAGCTGGTCAGGATAAATTCTGTAATTTAAAAAAAACAACAATAAAACGTTGTCGAATAAAAATAATTTTTTAAAAATTCGATTTTTATGTATGGAAATTCCGTGGCGGCGGCATGTAAGCGAAAGTCGACTGAATGAAATCAATCGAGCGCAATAAAGTTCTTGATGTTTTACACACACAAACTTTCTTTCGAGTACACTTAAACTAACTGTATATACTATGCCACTTAGATAATTTATAGGAGTATTAATATATGGAATACTAATCTTAACTTATATAACTACTTACTCTCCATCTAAATCAGTGTCCAGTAGATTTTTCTTCTGCTTTTCGAACTCTTCAAATAAGCTGCCTTCAAAGCCAGGCTTTAAGTATTCTTCTTTGAGATCTTTTTCTACCTTTATATTACCATCTGTGAATAAAAGGGGAGTTTGTTTAAATACAACAAACTCTATTTGATACAACTCGCGCTCTTAACCAGTTTTATAGTTTTGTATAAATAAGAGCTTAAACTTCATAGAATAGATCTAGTATATCTTTCTACATAAACTTTAATGAGTTGGTGGTACATAAATAGTTCATTAACTTACCGTCAAACTCACTAACAGCCTCCAGAATTTGTTGCATTTGCCTTTCGAAGTGTTTTTGTAATTCCATGGGATTAGTGAATATCTGAAAAGCGAATTTTCGGTCATCATCGAAGAGTTCATCGTCGGTTTCCGATTCTTCAAACCATTGCGGCTTACGGAATTCATCTTTGGGTGATGCTCTAAAAAAAAAACACTAGTTTCAAAGAAAAACATCGCGAATATCGTCAATACGCAGCCTCCGAATCCTGTCTCTATAAGACGTGTACCCACACTGACTTATATACTTACTCACAGTTATCGATCAATCGATTTTCTGTGATGGAAAAATTTGGCTGGAATTCGGAATTCAGCATTTCAATACTTATTGAAAATGTTTTCAATTTTAATCATATTTCGCTAAAACCACTTACTCGTGACCTTCCTTGTTGCTAGAGTCGTCAGGATTCATTTTAAACATTTTACGCAAGATGTCCATTTTTTTGTTGGCTCTTCAAAATTCTTCGCAGTTGGATTTTTATTGTTTGCAATGAAAAAATGGGCGAAGTCGCAAATACTTCGGTAAATTATAGTAAAATAAAACTTTTCGCTTTTCTTGCAAAAATGTAATTTTCAACAAAACACAAAGAACTTGCTCGAATGTGCTATCAACCAACTCCACTTCTTTCTACGGCTTGACCAATCGACAATCTGACTACTTTTCGTTGTTCTTATTTTTATACACGTTGCTTTTGCTTGCTCGTTCGTTCTTTGCGCATGACATTCACAACATAAAGTTGAGTGGTCCTTTTACACGACGAAGGTAACCACAAGTAATTGTTTTTAATTTAGACATGGTTTTTTAGGACTGACTTGAAATTTAGAAATGATATACCTACTAATTTGTCATAAACTGAAAGAATACGATATGAAGCATGGGATGATTTAAACAAAAAATGGAGTTTTTATATGTTACGAAATAAAATGAGAATTCTGTGTGAAACGGTGTTAAAGGAGACTAACAGTGAATACAAATGGGATGCGGTCCGAGAACTATTCTGCCCATTTTGCGGACAAATCGAAGATCCTGGTCTAAATGCCCTTCTAATTTTCCTTTAATTTTGTTTAAAGGTGCCACCAGAAGACAAGAGTAACGTCAGAAAAAAAAGTTTCTTTAAGAAATCAAAAAACTCCCAAAGAAAAAATGTCCTTTTAATATTTATTATCTTACCTACAGACATGTTTTCAGGGAGATTGAGTATAATTTGGTATAATTGAATTGGATTGAGTATAATTTTGCAATAATTAGTCCTAAAACAGTTCTTCAGGAAAACATACTCAAACATTTTTTTAAAGGGTTTTTCTCAAAATTACAATTACGCAATTGTATAAACACGAACTTAACGCGTAGGAGTGAAAGTAAAGTAAAGTAGAGTAGGAGTAAATAAAAATATTTGTAAATAATGACCAAGATTCGGTTTTAAAAGAAAAAAAAGAAAATCATCTTGATTAGAAGAAGTATCTTGATTAGAGGTATCCCCGAATTTTATTTTATTTTAGGGGGTACTTCAAGCTAGGTAACGATGGGTCGTTTGAGTTGGTATAGTGAAATACAACAAATGACAGAAAATTTAAATAAACAAAAATGCTTACGTAGACCCATCGCGTACGCTCGGTATATGTATGTTTTAACTGATGGCACTCGCTAGTCGATCCTGGACCTTCAAGTCCCGGACGTTCAGGAATAACACCCTTAGTGAAATCCCTACGAGATGTATCACATAAGCTCATAACCTCACCATAGGACTAAAATATCTTGTCCTTCCACATAAAAATTACTAAATCAAAACCGAAGATTATAAATATCATACATATTTCGATGGCTAGAGATTTTTAACTTTTAATATATATAATTTTTTTATTTGTTATGAAGTTAAGATATATTCCGTATTTATATTTCAAAAAGTGATTATTTGGCCTTTTTAGGATCCCAGGCCTCAATTTTCGGCCGTGTTGTTGTAAACGGCATATATTGTTCTGTAATCGGAAAGAAAACGTGTTTAATTGTAATATGGTTTAATTAAGTGAATCTTAACAAATCTTAACTAGGAAAAAATTATATACTATTAGACACATACTAAGGTAAAAATTCTTAAAAAATATTTAACTATAATATAATCGTAGCCGAAATTTATTAAGAGAACATAAAATGTAATCTTGTCAAATCATTGAACATTTTATTCTACGACTTATTGTTAAAAACTACCTTTAGTTCCAGACAGATTTTCTGAATGATCTGCCATCCACTTGTATTTCACACGTTTTCCATCCCGGTTGGGAGGCAGGTCAGTCTATAGTAAGATCAAAAGTTTATTTCCAACTAACGCAAGTCTCTTTCAATAATATTACTTTATAATGCATCCAACCATACCACTCTGCAGGAATTTGTGAAGCGTCATAATCCAGATGTACATGGTCTGCGAACTGAACCCACCGATTTCGGCCATAGAAATAGTACGCATTCTCGTAATATTTATTTCCGTATTTATCCGTGCCAATTAGTGTTCCTGTTTTCAAATCATCCATTCTGTGATAACAGAAAAATTACAGTACATATAATCAAAATCTTATGTAAGAAAACGTAGCAAGACAAATCAAACCTGAAAAGTTTCAACCAAGATCTTTTAATTCCTCCATTTTCTTGAATTATTTTAAATAATGTTCCCAAACGATTAAGTCCTAAATATTTCGCCATGACAGAATTTAAAAATCCTCCTTTTTAAATGAATAGAAACATAATCTCGCCAACCGCAGAAGAAAATGATTTAGTACCAATGTAAAAACTGCAGGTGTCACATTTGACATTTCCAAAACAAATCATTATTTAACAGCCTGATGTTGAATTCTTATTATTAAGCTCCTATAAATTTTTGTTGTAAAAATTAATAGAAGTAGTTAAAAGTTGCCTATAACATTTTTATTAATGAGAGGAAAACTATTAGTAATACTCAAATCGGTCTTTTATATGACATTTTCGCAAACACAATTATATATTTTTGGGAAGTAAAAATTGAGTGGTTGAGTGCACTCAAAATACAAATCTGTAAATATCTCGAAATAAAATAAATTGAGTAAAACAAACGGTCCATATGTTTGCAATTGTTTTATCTAAAATGCGTCGAATATCGAGACTGATTTCTTGTTGCCATTCGTGGAGGCATATGGGTTTCGTGTCAGAAAGACATAATCTGCTTAATATAAATATGTAACACATATCTTGTTAATACCAGCTTGTTTGTTTACTTATGGCTATTTGGTTTAGATTAACTAGAAAGACTGTAGCGTTTTATACTCCGACGGTGCGAGTTATAAATAAATCACAATATTTACTCTTTGTGAATATATAATTTTAATTTAGGGGGCTATATCGTATACACAGACAGGAGAGTTCTTCCTGTGTCTGCTTTGCTGATTTCTGAATTTGTAATAGATTTTGCTGGTAAACAAAAACAAATTTAGAAAATAGCAAAGCGGACACAGGAAAACTGTCCTGTCTGCGTATACGATATAGCCCAATTAGTTAGTTAATTGATATGATACCATAATTAATTAGTTATTGGTACATCGTATGCCAAAAATTTATCTCAACGATCTCTTACGGTATTAGTACACTTGATGCCATATTAATAACTAAATAATTATGGTGATATCATATGAAATAACTAAATAATAATATCGTAGAAGCGTAGCTAGAAAATACTTTTGTAAATTATAACAAAAAAGTATGGATAAATGTATGTATGTTCAATAAAAAAATTCATCGTTGCTAAGCTAATGGACGGCTTTTTAAATAGACATTTGACAGCTAAGAACAGCTGAAAGCTTTGTATTATTTTATTTTAATTTTAGATTGTTTATTTCTTTTCTGTAAATTTTTGGGCAATTACAATTATAAATTGCACATATAAAAAAATAGTATTTAAAAGTTTACCTCTTCAAGCTATGGACCAACTTTTTATAGAAATTGAAATAAATTCTACCAATAATGAGACGGAAATATTCACAACAATTACCTCCTTTATAGCACTTTATGTCTATCGGTATTTGCATTCACCAGAGAAAACCAAGTTAAATTTTGTCCGTACGAATTTACACAAAACGCAAGCCAAACTAAAGCTTCGCTCAGAAACTCTGCGCCGTGAGCTAACAGAGGAGCGTATAATTTGCAAACGTAATACCACGATACAAGCTATACGCGATCTCAGGTTACCAGTGTATGTAAAGGACTTAAATACATGCATAGCTGGTATGAGCGCCGTCTGCCGGGAGCTTGTGTTGCGGCAAGATGATGCTGAACGACGAAAATTGCTGGGATTTAAGGAGAGCTGCCTGTTAGCGCCTGCAGAAACATCGATTTGGACGCGTTTCTGTGAAGTGAATGTGGTGGAGGCGTTGAATTACATTCTGTATGCAGACGATTTCTGTGAACTCCCAAAGGAGGTCCCCCGTTTTGAAGGACACATGAACGAACCGGTGCGCATGCATAACATATACAAATTAGCTCGTGATAATGCAAACAAGGAGAAAACGCTTCTGAAAAAGGGCAAGGTAATCATTGATTGTAAAACACCAAAGGAGGATCTGCTCATTGAACATCGTTTTGCGGAGGGTATTGCTTTTACAATAGCCGACTTAATACTATATCCATGTTTCCGACTGATTTTTCTGCGTTGTCAAGGCGTTTTGGAACAGTTTCCATTAGTTAATACATGGTTGTGTGAGGTAAGCTGGAACAAGGTGCTTTTCTATTGGCTTTAATATTTCCAGAATCCATTTTTTTTCTCTTAGATTGACAGCTTCGAGCCACGTTGCTGCAAAGTTTTTCAGGAACTGCATACATTTCCGGAACATCGTTGCAGAAAGGTTCCTTTTAAAATACCTGATTGTGATAGCAATAGCTTATACAAAACCGACCCGAAGCGTTACAAGCCACGCAATCGCATCTACACGGATCAATCTGAAGTGGATACTGCCTTGAAAAAGCTGCAGTCACTGCGTTTGGAATTTAGTAGCGAATCCAGTATTGTATACAATCAAGTCGCAATTGATTGGACATCTATAGAGCCGCAGCATGCAAAGAATAGTGCTCTTCCGCAAGAAAGGTTACTGCGCAAACGACATCAGCTGGAAAACTTGGCCAATGCGGTTGCTGCTTTGGCCACGGCGGGTGACCGCATAGTAGACTTTTGTAGTGGGACAGGTCATTTAGGCATTTTGTTAGCACTGCAGTTACCACAATGCAGTGTAATCCTTATGGAAAACAAAGCAATTTCTTTGGAACGGGCTAAAAGAAGAGCTACGGAACTTAAACTTAAAAATTGTCATTTTTACCAGTGCAACATCGATTACTTTGAAGGTCAATTCGACATCGGAACTGCCTTACACGCTTGCGGTACTGCCACCGACATTGTACTACAGCAGTGTCTACGTAAACGTGCTAAATTCGTTTGCTGTCCTTGCTGTTACGGCTCACTTCAGCCGATGCCTCACATTTCATATCCACTGAGCAAGAGCTTTCGAGCGGTGCTAAGTGAGAAGGAGTTGCTGCACATAGCACACACAGCCGATCAGGCACATGAATTAGGTACCTTAAATTGCAAACCGGAAACCACACTTCAGGGACAGCTATGTATGGACATTTTGGATACTGATAGAAAACTTATGGCAGAGGAAGAAGGTTATCAGGTGATACTGACACGTCTAAAACCAGAAAACTGTACACCAAAAAATCGCCTACTCGTGGGAACATTACAAGATGCTGGTGGTGGTGTACAATAATCGGTCGCAAAAATTGTTCTTGTTTTCATTTTATAAAACCGATACAACAAACTGTGTTGTCTTTGACTTTATTTCTTCCTGTAAAAATAAAGCGCTTTACTAATCTTTCTAATTTGCTGGCTTTATATAAGTTCTTCCGGGTTGTTAGATTCAGCTTTGCAAATATAATTATGAATTTCTCGCAATGGAAAATGCAGTTAAATTATAGAAATGATCAAATAATTTAGACATAGTTTTAAAATTCATTTTATATTTATTTTAAATAAGTTATTCCAAACCACCACGTAGAGCTAAAACCAAATGAAGTACCGAGCCACCCTGAACTTTGTAATCTGCAGCAGTTTTGTCATCGTTCCTGGAACAATTGAAAGAAATGGTTTATTTTAAATGAAAGCCAAGGATTTTTTCATTAAGCAAAGGATTTCACCGAAATCAATTTTTTCATATTTCTCTTTATAGATGGGTGCGCATACATATATTATATCATCTATAAAATCAATGGAATTTTAACACCGAGAAAATAATTTATCTGTCAATATTTCTTCAGTGTTTCCATTAAGTTTCTTTTTAGGTTTTTTCTTACATCTGTTTTCCTGAGAAGATCAACCGTTGTTGCTGCGGAGGAATTCCTTCCTTTTCTTCCACACGTTCCTTAATACGGTCCACTTTGTCTGTGGGTTCGATATCTATTTCAATTTCTTTGCCGGTTAAGGTCTGCAAATTAGAGAAGCCAAGATAAATTGCTCTGGATATTAGGATATAATTAAGATCTGAATTAATTTCACAATTCTAAAATTTTTTTATTTACTTTGACTTTTATTAGCATATTTTGTTTTTTTGCGTGATTTTTTTGGTAAATAGAATTTAATTTTTCAATGCAGTACAATGTGCGTTAGCTCAGAAATAAAATTTGAAACTGTTAAATCAATTGTGGAAGTTACACTCAAAACATATTACTGTTTACCAAGAGTGAACACAAGATTGCGACCATCCAGGTTTCAAAATTGCTTCGTTCTGCGCACTCGTCACTACAGCCGTTCAATATGGATGAACTGTCAAATCTGCATACAACTCGTACGTAAAAATGTAAACATTGAAGTTAAATTTTAAATAATAAAATAATTACGCGGTTTTACAAAGAAATTATTGTGAAAATTTATTCAAAGTGACTATATCTGTGTAATATGCGCTTTATTTTCGAATAATAATAAATTGGGGCGCCTCAATGTGTTTTTTAGTCCAACTCGAAGGGCGTAAACATTTGTTCAAAATGAAAATTTTTTCTATTGTTTTAAGTAACAATAAATAAATAACAACAGAGTTATAAAAATAAGACTAAAAGAATAATAAATAATGTCGTATAGCAGCCGATTACTTGCAAAGTGAAATACCTATTCGCAGTGGTCAAATGTCTCAAAGTGTTTTTTACAATTTTTACAATTTTTTTACACTGCACCTTATTATACTTCGTTTATTTAAATTGGCAAAATAAAAAGCCTATGGAATTACTTGTAATTTCACGAAAGCTTATGCTGTAATGACGTCACATACCAAACGTAAAATACGCTGACACCGAATAACGGACCTGCGCAATACGCATTCTTGTATTCTCTATCATTCTTGACTGTTTACTACTCTGTCTTATAGAACGTTTAGACCTTATCTCTGGTTTAGACAAACCTCAAATCACAGATTTCGACGTCAAGTCAAAATGAGAAGCAAAGTCTGAGTAAAAACAACAACAATATCATACAAACTGACAAATTACACATTTGAAAACCATTCGCATTTCGGCCGAAAGCGAAGCAAATGTGAATCTGCCTTTACATCGTTTATATCGACCCCAAATGCGAATCTGTAATCACGCATTTGAAACCCGTTTATACCGCCTTAAAGCTGCATTCAGACAGAACGCGCTTTTCGCTTCACGCTGCGGGGCGATTTCGCCTTGGTTTTCACACAAAACGCGAATCAATCGTAAATCGATACGAAAGTAAACAAATCAACTGGGTGTATATATAGATAGGAAGATGCCATATGTGCAGAAAATGGTAATTTTTTAGCAAATTTTTTCTTTAATCTTTCAAATGTCTAACGATAACTTATTATCTCAACTCTGGCAACTAAAAAAATCGTAGAATTGAAGAAACTTACCCACTCACAAAACTCTAACACCAGTAGGACATTGTGTAAATTTTCACAACGCACCGCGAAGCGAAAAACTACGCGGCGTAGTATAGGTAAATAAAGCAGAACAAGTAATAAATGAATCGTTCATTGGTAAAAAATTTTTACGTAAACATAATTAATCCCAACGAAAAAAAACATATCTGTAATTGCTGTCAATTTTCGAACCCAAAATGTAAACAAATGAAAAAAAAAGAAGAACAATTTGTGTGTGTTAAATAAAAAATAGAGCTAACGCCATATTTGATTCTTTATCTTCGGACAATTGTTCGCAGATAATTGATTTTTTTCATGATTTCCTTAAAAGCCTTTGTAATATTGACCTTTATAGCCTAACACAGTCAAATTTCGTTGACTACAAATTATGTGGCTAGTGTCAAAATTGCATTGGCTCTTATGGGAAACGAGAAAAAATTAAATTTCCCTTCCATCGTCGACGAAAGCAACGAAAACAACTTCGGTGGTCGCTGGATATCTACTTCCTTAGCCACATAGTACGTCTTTTTTTGTTGAAGATCTAATTACTTAAGGTGAGTATGGTCTCTTAAATTTTACTGCACAGCTGTAAGACAGAAGTTTCATCTTTATCTTTTATAGATAATTAATAACTGAGTGGGTCGGGAATAAAAGTTAAACAAAAAGTATTGCAGGAACAATGGAAATTGCTTCAGATTTACTGGAAATGGCTATTGAATATGTGGACAGCACGAGTTACTTCGATGAAGAAGATGGGGAAATTATAAAACGATTTTTAGATCTTATAAAGCTATGTGGGACCTTAGATGAAAGTAACTTTACCTCAAATTCAAATACCTTAACTACAAGTAAACTAAATATAAGAAACTTAATAAGGAACTTAAAGAAAAATACCTTAACAAGAAATTTAAACACAAATAATTTAACACCTAGCACAGAAAATCAAAATGAAAATAACTTTACAAAGACTTCAAATGAAGGTAACTTAACTGCAAACTCAAATAAAAGCAACTTATCAACAAATTCAAATGAAAATAACTTAACAACGTCCTTAAATGAGAACGACGGAACAAACTCAAATGAAAGGAGCGTAACAACAAACTCAAATAGAAGGAAAAGATCATGCTGGGTAAAGAGATGGCGTTACAGTAGGAAATCCGATGGAGCCTATCATTCTGTGGTGAAGGAGATAAAAGTTTGGGACAACACTTTCTACAGAAATGATTTATTAGTCTCTGAGCGAAACTTCAATAAAATCCTTCATTTAATTGAAAATAGACTTAGAAAGCAAAACACGATATTTCGCGATGCCGTTTCTCCACAGGAGCAATTGGCCGTAACATTGAGATACTTAGCAACTGGCGAGACACACCGAATCCTTGAAGCCCAAACAAAGTTATCAAAGAGCTATTTAACAGCCTGCATACCACGCGTATGCCAAGCGATTTGGCTTAACATGAAGGATTTATACTTGAAAGTAAGTTAAATCAGTTTTTTAAACTGAAAGTAATCAGAGTCAGTCGTTTTCTGGAGGTACTTTTCTTTTCCTAATGTCATTAAGAAAAATTAATAAATTTATTTAAACTTGGTCTAGAACTAATGATATTACTTCACAAAAAATACCCCAAAATATTTGAACAATAAAAATACATAACATAAACGTCCTAACAAAACACTTCTTATACTCGTAGTAAATTTCCGACCTAAAGTAAATTTTCTTCGTAAACAGTTCCCACAGACAGAAGCTGAGTGGACAAAAATTTCAGAAGAGTTTGAAATGAAGTGGCAGTTTCCACTTTGTGTAGGGGCACTGGGTGAAAAGCATATAAACTATTCCGCTCCTTCCATTAGGAGTGCCCATTACCAAAAATATAAAGGTAATGCGAATTGTTTGAATCAAAAAATTTTAAATCAGTTTATATATATTTTCATATAGTCGTGGCGGCAAATAACATTGTCCTGTTAGCATTAACAGATGCTAATTCTAGATTTATCTACGTAGATGTTAGCTCCAATGAAATTTCGAACGAAAGTGACCCTATTAGCCAGTCCACACTTCAAAATATCTTGGATAATGGCCAAATTTTCTTCCCACAAGATAAAGTCGTTGGAAATGAAAGACTTCTTCCACATGTTGTCGTGGCGGATAATGCTTTCCCATTAAGCACACATGTCATGAAGCCGTATACTCACCAAACAAATTCCGAGGAATTAATATACAATACAAGGTTTTCAAGAGCTAAGAAAGCAGTCGATCGTGCATTTGATGCATTAACAACACGATTTAAAATTTTCATGAAGAAAATTGAGTTGCGAAAAGTAGCCAAAGTAGAAGATATAACAAGGGCATGCTGCGTGCTACACAATTTTTTTGAGTCGGACGGCGATTCCCCAGACTCTGATGAAAATGAAGGGCAGGCTGCGGATTTTTACAATTATATCCAAACGATAAGAACGCCAGAAGAAGTGCGTATGGAGTTTATGGCTTTTTTTAATCAAGAGGGTTGGATTGATACAAATCATTATGAATTAATTCAGTAAAATAATAAAACCTAATATACGAGTACATATGAGTGTATTATCGAAAATATGCTTTTTGAAGCACCGCATATGTTATTACCTGGCTTCTCGTATTGGGGAAAGTCATCTCATAAACAATAGGCGATGTAAGCGATGTTTTAAAATATCGTAATTTTCTGTCTGAAAGTAGAGTTGAAATGGACGTGACTCGCTGTTTTTATCATCGAGTCAACAAAGTTCATTCATTTTTAATGGGAGTTGATTCAAATTTTAAGAAAGTTGAGAGTTATTTTATTTTATGGGAGTTTTTTTTTTTATTGGGAGTTAATTAATATTTTTTGGACATTTTTTTTTCATTGGGAGCTAATATAATTTTTTGAATGTTAATTTACTTTTTGTGGAAGTTAATTCTTTGGGACTTAATTCATATTTTGATTTGGAAGTTAATCAACTTATCAAGTTATGCAACTTTTTAATGTATCGGACCAAAAGAAGGAAATCTGCAAACAAATCGTGTTGAATAGAGAACGAATATATGTATAGTAAAAATGTTATTTATTATCATTTTAATAATTATATATATAAAAAAATAATATAATAATAAATTACATAATTACTATGCTAAAACTTCCCACTACTCTCTAGCGAGCTCATCTTCGAGCTTCTTCAGATTCTCTTCGGAATCAATGGAAAATTGCATTTGGGATGTATTAAATAGTCCAAAATAGGTTTCCTGACGCTGAATTATATACATACTCCATTTTCTCCAAAATCTTTAAAAAACGTAAATTGAAATACATTTGTTTGAGTTTATACAACTCACCGCCGACAGCAACAATTTCACGGGTAAGTCATTTAAGTTGTACGACAAATTGCAACTATAATGGCCTGCATTATAATTCGAAAAGCGTTCAACGAGTGAATCACTCGATAGTTTTTTAAAAAAAAGATCGGATCGATTAATAAATGTGTGAAAAAAATTATTAGATAATTAAAATCATTCAGTAACTAACTATGCATAGTTGAAATCACTCGATAGTTCCCAACACTAGATGGTACACCTCATCGGAAAAACTGCCAGCTGATAATGACTTGAGAAACTGACGTTAACAGCACTATGAACAAATATAATTGATTGCCAAAACTAAAAGCCATACAAAAGACAACAAATGGATATTGCTTCGGATTTACTGGAAATGGCTAATGAATATGTGGACAGCACGAGTTACTTCGATGAAGAAGATGGGGAGATTGTCACGCGATTCTTAGATCTTATAAAGCTATGTGGGACCTTAGATGAAAATAATCTTACCTCATATTCAAGAACTTTAAATACAAGTAACTTGAATATAAGAAACTTAATAAAGAACTTAAAGAAAAATAGCTTTACAAGAAATTTAACTACAAATAACGTAATACTTAGCACGGAAAATGAAAATAACTTTACAAAGACTTCAAGTGAAGGTAACTTAACTGCAAACTCAAATAAAAGCAACTTATCAACAAATTCAAATGAAAATAACTTAACTACGGCCCTAAATGAAAACGACTTAACAAACTCAAATGAAAGGAGCGTAACAACAAACTCAAATAGAAGGAAAAGATCATGCTGGGTAAAGAGATGGCGTTACAGTAGGAAATCCGAGGGAGCCTATGATTCTGTGGTGAAGGAGATAAAAATTTGGAACAACACTTTCTACAGAAATGATTTATTAGTCTCTGAGCAAAATTTCAATACAATCCTCCATTTAATTGAAGGTAGACTTCGGAGACAAAGTACGGTACTTCGCGAGGCGATTTCTCCACAGGAGCAGTTGGCCGTAACATTGAGATATTTGGCAACTGGCGAGACACATCGAATGCTTGAATCACAAACAAAGCTATCCCTGAGCTATTTAACAGACTGCATACCACGCGTATGCGAAGCAATTTGGCTTAACATGAAAGATTTGTACCTAAAAGTAAGTTAAATCAGTTTTTTTTTAACTGGAAATCAGAATCAGACATTTTCTGGAGGTATCGCTTCTCTTAATTTCATTAAAATTATTTAAACTTGGCTTAATGATGTTACTTCACAAAAAAGTGCCCCAAAATATTTGGAAAATAAAAATACATAAAATAATTAAACGTCCTAACAAAACATATCGATTATACTCGTAGTAAATTTCTGATCTAAAATAAATCTTCCTTGTAAACAGCTCCCACAGACGGAAGCCGAGTGGACAAAAATTTCAGAAGAGTTCGAAACGAAGTGGCAGTTTCCACTTTGTGTAGGGGCACTGGGTGAAAAGCATATAAACTATTACGCTTCTTCCATTAAAACCGCTCAGAACCAAAAATATAAAAAAGGTAAAAGGAATTGTTTGATTGATAACATCTTTAATTGGTTTATACATATATTTATATTTTCAGTCGTGGCGGCAAATAACGTAGTCCTGCTAGCATTAACAGATGCTAATTCCAGATTTCTCCACGTAGATATTAGCTCCAATGAAATTTCTAACGAAAGTGACCCTATTGGTCAGTCCACACTTCAAAATATCTTGGATGATAGTCAAATTTTCCTTCCCCAAGATAAAGTCATAGGAAATGGAAGACTTCTTCCACATGTTGTGGTGGCGGATAATGCTTTCCCATTGAGCACACATGTCATGAAGCCATATACTCACCAAACAAATTCCGAGGAATTAATATACAATAAAAGGCTTTCAAGAGCTAAGAAAGCTTTTGATCGTGCGTTTGAAGCACTAGCAAAACGATTTAAAATTTTTTTGAAGAGAATTGAGTTACGAAAAGTAGCCAAAGTAGTAGAGGTAACAAGGGCCTGCTGCGTGTTGCACAACTTTTTTGAGGCAGACGGCGAATGCCCAGATTATGGCGCAAAGGAAGAAGGGCAGGCTGTGGATTTTTACAATTATATTCAAACGATAAGAACGCCAGAAGAAGTGCGTATGGAGTTTATGGCTTTTTTTAACCAAGAGGGTTGGATTGATACTTATCAAAACGAATGAATTAAAAGAATAAAATGCTATGATAAAACCTAAAATACGAATGTGTTTATGGAAAGTGTTTTCTTTCTCAACTCTTTAGTTTCTTCAACTTAACTTTTCATAATATGCTTATATTATTATTGGAAATGGTGCCAATTGAAAAAACAGTATATATTTTCTAAATACACTGTTATAATATAAATTCTGACTATTATAATTAAACATACGAGTATTAGGCATCTTTTTTGGATGCAAAATTCTTCAGAGTTTTGTTAAGAGTTTGCCTTTAAAGTAAGTCTATAAAATCGATCATTACCGTAAGATGTTTTATGTGTTGTATAACAGGTGATTACATTATTTATTTCTTAATTTGGCCCAAACGATTTAATTGCATTCGCAATTCGATTTACATCACGTGCGTACGTACGACAACAACCACCAATAATCTTGGCGCCCAGTTTAGCCCATTCTCCAACATAATTTTCCAGAGGTACGCAGTTCTCCCGTCCCTTCCAGCCCTCGTGGACATCATACACTTCACCACTATTGGGATATACAACCAGAGGCAGCTTCTCTTTGTCCAAACGTTTGCCATTCAAACTTGAAAATAAAGGCGTGACAAACTGAAATTTATAAGAAGAACCTAGTTAAGTCTTAAGAATGCAATCGATTATGTATGTTCATAACATATAATCATATAATTTTTCTTCTTTGTTTGTAGTTTATTTATATTAAGAATTTATAAAAGTCAAAGCCAAACCAACCTCCGGATGTACACAGTTAACGCCCAAAGCCAAGCATTGATCCTGCGCATTTCTTTCCTTCAGCAAATTCCAAATTGATAGTGCAGCTGCCGCAAATGGTTCGCCATGCGCCAGAGCTCTTTCGTCCTTAGGAATATACGCAAGTATGTACATTGTCAATACATAAATTTTTTACTTTCAAATAATTGATTGTCGTGGTACTTTACACTGGAAAGCAATCCAAAATTTGACTTCAGGATAATCATTGCATAACATCTTTACTAATATTTCCGCTTCCAATTGACATGGTATAGTCTCTATAGCCAATGCATCAACACCAGCCTCCAAACAGGCATCGATGCGTATCCTATGCCAGCTACAAATATCTTTGGCAGGCACATAATCTGCATAGTCCCCGGTATATTCGGAGCCATCATGTAAATGGGCACCAAACGGTCCAATCGATGCAATAATCATCGGTAAACCTGCAGAGGAAATAATACAAAAATGTTGAAGTATTCAATAGATGTAATATGTTTGCAACTGTTGAAATTAGTGTTGAAATTAATATTATAAAAATTTTTGGATTCGAGAAATCGACTAAAAGTTTCTCTCGTCTCGAATGAAAAGCCGCTCTTCTGTCTTATATCAAGAAAAAGATACTGTCTCATATCGAGATCTGGTCCCGATAAAAAAGTCCTCTCCTGTAGACTGAAATGTTTTGTTTCGTTTTGTCTCAATATCTCGTCTAGCTTGTCGCTTGTCTCATTTCAACTGCTAAAATTGTCTCGTTTTTTAGTTTTCTGTCCCAGAACTTGAAACGATATCAGGGCATGAATAAGAGCACATTCTCGTTTGTTGTGCATCATTAATTATGATATACATATGTATGTAGTATAAATCTGTCTAAATTAAAAGAAGAAGAACTTACCATCACGTATTTTCTCGTCAGCAATTTCACATTTTGCCAAATATTTCTTTCTGGCGACTTGAGCGAGACGAACGGTATCTTTTATAAGTTCAATACTCTGCTCTTCATCCAAGTCCAAGTATTCCATGTAACCTTCGACACTAGCCTGATAAGTGTTGGTTAAAATTATGTCTGCGCCGTCTTTTTATGTGATAAATGATAAAAAAGCAATAATTCTTCAAAATGAAAATTATATTTTATGATAACGGAAGGTTTACGCGGTTTTCCCAAGATTATGTTTATCATGATCATAATTTGGTTGTTTGCATGTCGTTTGTGGGTAAAATGCAAAACCGTGAATTACGAATTTGTAAATACCTCGATGGTACTCGTATCTAAGGCAAAATTCTTGAGAAAAGTACAAAATTCTTATTGTACACAATTTTAGATTAAAAAAAGTTATCAGTGATAAAGTATTTTGTTCAACAATTTTTTGTTCAATTTAGATTTTCTAAGCAATTTTGTATGTATAAACTTTTAAGACATAAATTAAAATTAATACAATGCATTTTCAATTTGTTAATTTTATATTAAAAAGTTGAAAAGTATTTTAGTCTGTTTTACCAGCCTTCTTCTAACTATTAGTGTGGAAATAATGTTAGAATGTTTGGAAACTACGAGGTCTAAACAGTAATCCATTTGGGTACAATCGAAAATGAGTGACCACTGATTATTTTCGCATTTTACATAACTATGTCGGTCGGTTCATAATCTTACTTTTCAGGAAATCCAAATGAGTATTGATTACAGCTGCCTGATTGGTTGCATTGAAACGGGCACTCCATAGAGGATCACCATCTACCAAGTTACCAACATGCTTTGTTAGCTGCGTACCGAAACCACCATCTTTTATGAGTATACGAGAAAGACCCATTTACTGTGAAAAAGAGCATATAGTATATCATAAGGTAACTATTAATGAAAGCTAAGAACAATTGCGATTACAAAATTATATATATGTACATATTTATTAGAAAACAATAAATTAAAATGATTTAATTATCATCTAATTATTATCATCAAATGATATTATTATCATCTAATCATGTATTTAATTATAATTATTGATCATCTGATTATGAATTTGAACTCGTATTCTATATACTCGAATTATGAACTCGTACACTCTCTTGATATTTATATACTATTTCCATTTTCACGAAGTATGTACCAAGATTCCTTTACCTTTATGTAAATAAATTTTTTAATATAGAAAAATTATATCTAAATTTGGATAACAATAGAATCTTTAATTTTTTTTGTAATGCGCTATTAACTTTTATCCTTTGCTTGCAAACTTTATATTGTTTTATATTTTTGTTTTAACAGATGCGCCTTTGACAAAAGTCTAAAACAATATAACGTATGGATTATAGCTTTTATAATAGACTGATGTAGTCTTATCACCAAATTCAGACAGACTCTGCTCACCCATGATAAGAGAAACAACACTGACAACAACAACAGCAAGGAAACAATAAATTCAAACCAAAAAAATTTATATATTAGACAAAATAATGGAGAATATTATCTGCATATACAGATGTGAGAAATTACATGATGCCACACAGTAATTAGGAACTATTTGAAAAAAAGATAAAAAAAACCCTAAGTGTCTCGAAATAAAATATATTGGCGCGGATGACGAAAATTTACTGCCACAAATATTTATCAAAAAAGCAATTTTACGAAATAATTTGGGTCTAAGTTCAGTAAGGGAAGAATATGCTTCAAGAACATAATAATAAGCTTGTAGAACATGATCATAGTCCATAGTCCGTTACCGTAGACAAAACATGGATCCATCACACCACACCACACCAGAGACCAAAGATCAATTGAGACAGTGGGTTTCTCCGGGTGAACGCACCAAAGAAGGTCAAGGTGGGTCTGTCGGCCAACAAGGTAATGGCCACAGTTTTTTGGTGCTATTCACGTTGATTACCTTAAAAAGTGTAAAACGATCACCGGTGCTAATTATTCAGAGCTTTTAAAAAAAATTCGATACTGTTTTGAAAATTCATATTTTGGGCTACAAACTGCTACCCCATCCAGAATATTGTCTAGATTTATGACTGCGACTATTTCCTGTTTCCAAACCTGAAGAAATGGCTGGGCGGTAAAAGATTCGGGTCGAATGAAGAGGTCATCACTGAAACAAAGGCCTATTTTGAGGGCCTTGACAAAACCTATTATTTAAAGGGAATAAAAAAATTGAAAAACGTTGCACTGAATGCATGGAGCTAAAAGAAGACTACGCTGAGAAAGAAAAATAATGTTGAGGAAAAATTCCTTATATCTTTGTTAGGTCAGAAGGTTTTCAGACCACCCTCGTATATACCATGAAATATGAATGTTTCAAGAAGACATTTGATTATTTTCTGAAACAAATATTGTAAAATCTGTTATGAACATTAATTAATTTTACACATCAAATATGACATTTTTTTTATTATTATTCAATTATATTTTTTTTTAATTATACATTCAGTAACTATAACAAAAATGTACGATTCACATTTAGAGAAAAGTGTGAAAATATTGTAGTTTTTATGGAATTGTTAAACTATTCATTTTTATATTTTAAAAGGCAATTTGGAATTGTATAGATCATCGATACAATTTCTCATTTTTAAGATGTCAGCAGGATATACGCGACAACAGCCACCAACAATGACAGCACCTAATTCAACCCATTCGGGCACAAATGTTTCCAATGGCACACAATTCTCAATACCCGTCCATTCATCGGTGTCTTTATTGTACGACTCTCCACGATTACTATAGACAATCAATGGTATCCGCTCTTCGATTGAATTATTATGTATTGATTTAAACAACGGTGTAACAAACTATAAATAAAAAATAAGGTATTAATTAATTTTTACATAAATATGAATATGGGTACATATATAAATTAAAAAAGATAGCGATCAAACGAAAGTATGTGTAGTCAAAACGAGGGTGGTAACGTTCAAAACAAAATTATCGTGATATGAAGATAATTGTGCATAACTTCTTACTTTTTTCTCTTGTGTCTCCGTATTGTATCTTGAATGTATTGTACGGTTGTGTAAAAATAACTATAATTGACTTTTTAATTACCCTTGGGTGTAGACAATTAACCCCGATAGCCATGCATCGGCCGCGTGCACCTTTCGACGTTACCCGTTGCCAAATGGACGCAATAGCATTGGCAAATACTTCGCCGTGTGCCAAGTTCTTTTCATTTTTACATTGGAAGGAAACCCAGAATTTTACTTTTGGATAGTCCTGCAATATCATATCCACAACCGCTTCGGCTTCCACCTTTTGAGGAATCAGTGAGCACATATATTAGATTTATATAAATATTTACTTTTTGTTTCTTACTTGGCAGGGTATGGTTTCCACCGCAAGACCATCAACACCTTCAGCTAGACAAGCTTCAATTCGTGGGCGATGCCAATTCTGAATTTCTTCTACGCTAACGTGATCGGCATAACTGCCATTGTATTCTGAACCATCATGCAAATGTGCGCCATAAGGCCCAATTGAGGCCAGCACCAAAGGCAACTCTGGATCCGGATGGTTGGGTTCTATTTTGGCAAGGTACTTTTGCTTAGCTTCTTTTGTTAGTCTTACACTTCTACGCATTAGTTGTATACTCTCCTCCTTGCTTAATTTCAAGTGTTCCATAAAACCTTCAATGCTGGATTGATAAGTGTTTGAGAGAATTATTTGTGCACCATCTATCTAATGTTTGAGGCTATTATTTTACCAAAATATTTGAATTATACGCAACCTACTTTGTAAGAAATCTAAGTGTGTCTGCATAATGGCATCTGCATCCTTGGCGTCATAGGCCGAGCCCCACAGAGGATCACCATCAATGCGGTCACGTACATGAGTGGCCAGTTGGGTAGAGAAACCACCACATTTCACCAGAATTTTCTGGAGCTCTTTAAATTTTGTCGTTTTTGTGGACATCTTCCTGTAGTTAACTTTTCTGCAATAAGAAATGCGTAATAGCTTTCACAAAAAATTTTGTCGAATTCAGCAATAAAAAAAAAATTGTATACTCGTGTTGACATTTTTATACCCGGATACTTACAAATTTGTTTCATCCAATTAGAAAAACCCCCACTAGAAAATAGAAATTATGGTGCACTTACGATAATCGATTGTAAAAAATAAATTTTAATCGATTATCAAAAGTAATCTTGTGTAACTGCAGCCTATAATCACAGCCTTAAAATAATATATGGAAAAGTTTATAAATGTAGTAAGATCTGTCTGTTTTTAATTGAAAAATTGAGAAACATTTATTTCTATGATGTGCTGAAAAATAAGAACGTTTATAAATTTCTTTGTGTATAAAATAAAATAAAATAAAATTGTGTATAAAAATGCACAATTTTTAGATGTTATGTATTGACAATTGATTTATTGTAAATAGAAACTTTGAAGTTTTTAATAATACATATATGTATATTAAAAAACAGACTTTTACAAAATGTCCTAATGTTCTAAATATTTATATGTATGATTTCTAATAAAAATTTTGATTGCCCCATTTACAGTAGAATAAACTTATATAATATACTGGTATATAAAACATTTCGCAAGCAAGTGAAAAAGAAAGAAAATTATTATGTAAGTTGCTAAAGAAAATATGTTTTTTCTGTTTCAAATAACAGATTTCCAATTTTAAAATTAGGAAAAAAAAATTTATGTAAAAGTCTTAGCAGTTATAGCAGTCCAGGCATATAATTCATATAACTGAGAAAACCAAGCACTTGCTTAACATTTTAATTGGTCAGCAGTGTCAGTTGTGTCGAGAAACATTGATTGGTCAAGAGACATTGATTGGTCTAGAATATAGTATTGTCGCAGACGGCTCAATGATTTAATCCTCCGGCTTAACCCAAAACTTACTCGGTTAACAAAGTTCTTCTGCACCTAATGTTTCTTAACGTGAGTGACTTATGATCGTGGGAAGGTACTGAATCCAATTAAATATTCCAATATCCAATATTCGCAATAAATGTTTCGCCGTAATTTCGTTTCTACATCCAAGGTTCAGCTGGGCTGATTTTATTTGATGAAATTTGATGAATGATGATTTTTCATTCTTCTAAAAAATTGTAATAAAGACCGAACAATGCATTGCGGCCTACTTTGGACGTTATTTTATTTAATTTAATTTAATTTAATTTAATTTAATTTAATTTAATTTAATTTAATTTAATTTAATTTAATTTAATTTAATTTAATTTAATTTAATTTAATTTAATTTTATTTTATTTTATTTTATTTTATTTTATTTTATTTTATTTTATTTTGTTTTATTTTATTTTATTTTATTTTATTTTATAAGTATTTTTATTATAAGTATTATTTTATAAGTATTCGCCCCTTTTGTAAAAATACAGTACGAAAAGAAGAAATAACACCCAAACCCAAAGGCCAAAAATAGTACTTATACAAAAATTGGGCCTTATTTAACAGAGCTCTAATAATCTCTTATGGTCAGATAAGGATAAATTTTTAACATGCTTTAATATTTTATTGGTAGGTATGCATTCGTTTTATTTGATTTTAATTACTATTGAAAGTTATCAACATGAAAAATTCGCACTGATATAATCTTGCATTCCAAATTACGATAGATTCCGATAATGAGCCATTTTTCAGGAAAAAATTCCTTTTAGTTGGGTTTCGCTGCTGGTTTTCCAGTTACTCGTTACGTAGAATAACTAGAACGATAGCCATCTTTATACGATTCCAATTAAGAGAAATAATATAGTATAGCTACGAAAATATATATACATATATACAGTGCACGCGCAGTAGTGTGAACTAATTAAAACCAAGCGGGTTCACAGTTGCGAATTTGTTCACTTTTGCGAATGTCAAAATTTAAGGCAAAACATATCCCCATTTTATCCTAATTATGCATTTTAAAATGGAAATTAACATTTATGAAACCAAATTTAATTTTACTCAAAAAATAACCAAATACCAGTAATTACCGGCTAAATTATAAATTACAAATTATATAATTTTTTAATATATTTATTAAAAAATGTTTAAGTATTCATTTTACAAGAATGAAACGCGTAGTGTACCTACTCAAAAAAATCAGTAATTGTTTTCTGCTTTTTCTTTTAATAACAAAAACTTTTTGGAGCTCATAGCAAAAACCAAACCATCCCGTGCCCCAACTAAGTGCGTATGAATTAATTCGTATGACCTGAACACGCATGAACTTGTAATTTTTAAGCCAAACACGCACATTTCACCATAATACGGAATTACGGAATTAAAAAAATCGAAAATTTCATGTATTTATGTATTTTCAATATGTCAGCATTCATATAAGTATGTTTCATATTGTTCATCTTTTAGAGCTTTCAAGTCTTGTTCACTCTTTAGAGTAGTCAATGCAAAATAAAAAGTGTTCATATTTTGGGGTGTTCATATTTTACGGTGTTCACACTACTGCGCGTGCACTGTATATATATATATATATATATATATATCTTAATATATAAAAACGTTGGTGCGTATGTATGTCCGACCTTCACGGCTGAACCACCCGACAGATTGACTTCATACTCACAGCGTATGTTATTTAGGTTGCAAGTATGGTTTTTAGATAGGTTTTTTTCCCCTAAGGGGGAACTCTGTCCCCTATGTAGTTAAGGCGTGTTGCATGGTCTGAAATTACCAAAAATGGCCATAATTTCAATACTACCGGGCCCAGGAAGCTGAAATTTTTTATGGTGATTGGTCTTACGCCGGTGATGTAGAATGAGAACACATTTTCAAGAATTCCGCCCCATAAGTGGTTAAAATGGGCGTGGCAAGGTCTGAAACGGCCAAAAATAGTCATAAATTCAATACTACCAGGCCCAGGAAGCTGAAATTTTTTATGGTGATTGGCCTTACGTCGTTGATGTGGAATAAAAACACATTTTCAAGAATTTCGCCCCCTTAATGGTTAAAATGGGCGTGGCATGGTCTGAAACGGCCAAAAATAGTAATAAATTCAATACTACTAGGCCCAGGAAGCTGAAATTTTTTATGGTGATTGGCCTTACGCCGGTGATGTAGAATGAGAACACATTTTCAAGAATTCCGCCCCATAAATGGTTAAAATGGGCGTGGCAAGGTCTGAAACGGAAAAAAAAAATCATAAATTCAATACTACCAGGCCCAGGAAGCTGAAATTTTTTATGGTGATTGGCCTTACGTTGTTGATGTGGAATAAAAACACATTTTCAAGAATTTCGCCCCCTAAATGGTTAAAATGGGCGTGGCATGGTCTGAAACGGCCAAAAATAGTCATAAATTCAATACTACCAGGCCCAGGAAGCTGAAATTTTTTATGGTGATTGGCCTTACGTCGTTGATGTGGAATAAAAACACATTTTCAAGAATTTCGCCCCCTTAATGGTTAAAATGGGCGTGGCATGGTCTGAAACGGCCAAAAATAGTAATAAATTCAATACTACTAGGCCCAGGAAGCTGAAATTTTTTATGGTGATTGGCCTTACGCCGGTGATGTAGAATGAGAACACATTTTCAAGAATTCCGCCCCATAAATGGTTAAAATGGGCGTGGCAAGGTCTGAAACGGCCAAAAATAGTCATAAATTCAATACTACCAGGCCCAGGAAGCTGAAATTTTTTATGGTGATTGGCCTTACGTCGTTGATGTGGAATAAAAACACATTTTCAAGAATTTCGCTCCCTAAATGGGCGTGGCATGGTCTGAAACGGCCAAAAATAGTAATAAATTCAATACTACCAGGCGCAGCAAGCTGAAATTTTGTATGGTGATTGGCCTTGCGCCAATGATGTGGAATGAGAACACATTTTTGAGAAGCCCGCCCCCTAAGTGGTTAAAATGGGCGTGGTATGGTCTGAAACGACAAAAAATAGTCATAATTTCAATACTTCCAGGCCCAGGAAGCTAAAATTTTGTATGGCGATTGGTCTTACACCGTAGAGGTGTAATGAGAACACACTTTCAAGAAGTCCACATAAAGTGGTTACACGGGGGTGTTTTAATCCAATTTATTTTTTGCACCAATCAATAAGAAATATCGGGAAATATACATGATTTTGGTCATGGGGGGAGGTATGAGGCGACACACAAAATGGTCAATGGTCAACATCAATCGGTAAGAATTTTCGGGAAATATACACGACTGTGTTCATGGTAGGAGAAAGGTGGCGACCACCCAAAATGGTTCGTTGGTAACCAAATCACTTAAGAACGGCTGGACCGATTTGGCTAATTTTTTAAAAATGTTTTAATGGTAAAATTATAATTTAAAATATTTAAATTTAATTTAAAAAACGAGGAAAAGATTGAAGATTTATGTAATCTTCGTGACTGACGGTAACACCGTGACGCTAGGTGCCCGTTGCCGAAGCGAAGCGAGGCCTCGGGCAGCTAGTATATATATATATATATATATATATATATATATATAAGACTAACAAAAGAAGCTAAGCAAAAGTACCTTGCCAAAATAGAAGACAAACATCCGGATCCAGAGTTGCCTTTGGTGCTGGCCTCAATTGGGCCTTATGGCGCACATTTGCATGCTACGAAAATATATATATATATATATATATATATATATATATATATATATATACGTATATATATATATGTACGTAGCTTTACTATATTATTATAGTAAACCAGCAGCGAAACCAAACTAACAGGAAAATATATATATATATATATATATATGTATGTGTGTATGTGTGTATGATGATGGCCGTAAACGTCGGTAGAAGGATCTTATTTTATTTAGGTAGAATTTTTTAACCCAATACACAAAAGCATAAATGTACCTACATATTACATTACATTCCGCTACATTCCGTTTAACAAACAATCCACAAAGCTGTTCACATTGTAGTCTAGATCTAAAGCAGAATTTATATTGCGAGGCGTACAGTATTGGAGAGAGCCATCTTACAAAAAATTGGCGTCATCCACCCACTGGTATATTATATCAGGAGATACCAGTTGACAAAGGCGAAAACTCATGGTTAAAATTAGTTATAAGATAAAGAAATTTTTACCGTCGCGACAGCCACGGTGTGTAGGGTATATGAGTTTTGGCCAGGCCGTAGTTACGACTTTTACTTGTTTTTCTTTTATTTTCTCTTATTGGAGTATGTAGAATTAAATGGATGGAAAATAACGGTACGAGTAGTTAGAACACATATAACGAGCATTGGTTACACAAGGGCAGATGGTCTAATTAAACGTATATTTCTTTAAACACATAAATACACGAAGAATCATGCGAGCGGCATGATTTCGCATGAATACTCGTACCAGGTTGTTAATGTTTTCAACCCTTTATTTTTATCAGAATTTTATGCATTAACTACATACTTTGGGTGGTATACATACATATGTACATATATCATATACAGGCAGTTGAATGCACCTATGCATGTATATACTGCACCTAAAGGCAGTTGAATACATCTATACATAATACATAAAATACGCAAGTAAGTATTTTTTTTTTGGCACACTGAGATAGTACATATATTGTACATATTTATGTATATATAAAGTCTATTACTTGTAGATGTCACACGTGACCTCGGTAAATAGGGAAAATATAAATAATGTCCTTTACAAACTGTACCCAAAAATAATGTATTTTTTTTTGCTTAAACTCTAATGAAACTATTTTTATTTTAGGTATTAGAATTTTGCCGGCTTTCATTTTTCCCAACGAAGTAAATTCCGATACAATATGTATGTATTATTTTGTTTCCTTCTTACTATATACATTGTATATATGTATATGTATTTATATAAGTATAGTTAATTTTTTGCCTACAGAGATGGCGGTAACGGAAACTGGGGGCCAACAATATCGGGAGCAATTTACTTTTCAAATGCATAAAATATTTAAAATAGGCGTAAGTATATAATTTCAAATTTTACTTGAATTTACATATTTACATATTTAAAGGAATATTTAATAAAATATTATGACATTTTTTTAATTCTATGTTTCTTTAAAACCTACTTTCTTACTTACTTACTATATAGTTTTCATATATAATAGAATAGATTTCATATTCAGTTATATATAGAAAATAACAAAGTGAAATTCAGTATCAGAATTTTTATTATCGTAAATTTCTTTCTTTTCTGAATATTTAACTTCCCCTTCAATATAATTTATTTTCTACACCACTGATGACCTCGTACTTGGTCAACTCAACCTTCGGGAATAATAAGAATATTTGTACGTAGAGGAAGGAGAACACGCTTGAAGGAGACTTGAACGAATTGGTCTCGTCTCATTTTTTTTTTGCATTGGTTCGTTTATAGGATTCTGGTTGCCGCGCAAATGATGTTTTTCCTGCTAAAGCATACATATACATACTCGTAGAACACAATAAATTTCAAAAGTTGCCTGCTGCTTGGTTGGGATTGGAAAAGGGTCCTTCGCGCTACCCCTCCCTACAGACGGGTACTACCTGAAGCCGGGTAACGCAATTCCGCATTAGTTGGGATCAACACGATATAACAATCCCTTGCAGGAAAACTTAATACACATAAATGCATACATACGTAGGCATACCCATAAATACATACACACACATGCAACGCTGTGCAAGCACAAACACTACCTGCCCACTTATTCTCATCAGTCTGTTAAGGACTGGCTTCGAGTTTGCGCCTTTCTTCGAGTTTGTGAAAACGTTTTCAAGTTTTTCCTTTTAAATTCTAAATCGATTCTAGTGATACCAATCTAGTTTGAATAGTTGAAACTACAGTCGAGAAAAGAAATTATCATTGAATAAATTTACTTCAAATGGATAACAACAATCAAATGGTATGTATGATAATTAATTCATTGAATAAAATAAACGGAATTACTTATTTCTCAATCGAAAATAACTACATATTTGGAAACTGATAATATTTTCCAAAATTTAAGCTGAAGTTTGTACTGAATATCGTATCGTATGTCTAACATTTAACAGTTAGTTGAATTAGCTAACAGGCTAAACGTTTCACAGTTAGTCAAAGATCTCCGGCTCAGAAGTTAAAGATCTTAAAGATCTCTGGCTTTATTAGATATTTGCAAAGGTTGTTCCTTTCGCATTAAAATCTTTCGTGGCAACAAATCCGTTGCTACTAAAATTAATTAATACAATATGTATAAAATAATAAAACAAATGCCAAAGTCAATTAGTGTTAAAGATATACGTAGCTTATCTCTCTGACGATAACAATCAA
Organism: Conops quadrifasciatus; assembly: GCA_949752815.1. NCBI lineage: Eukaryota > Metazoa > Arthropoda > Insecta > Diptera > Conopidae > Conops > Conops quadrifasciatus. The sequence goes on along the minus strand of OX457080.1, from coordinate 27,573,139 downwards.
TATTATGATTGATAATAGAATAACACTTGAATAGAAATCTATCATGTATACGATAACGTATGTATAAAATGTGAGAGATTAATAACTCTCCGGAAGGAAAATATGCTTTACAGCAATAACAAATATTTAGATTTTTTAAAAACTTAAGAATTTATACAGGAATATGTGTATAATTTCAATTTCAAATCTAAACGACAACTTAAGTTTTTGGTAATGTTTAATTCGTATTTCGAAGAATGTTAAGAATAATTGTGAAAATCTAGCTTGTAATAAATATTTTAAACATTTCTTACAGGAATCACATTTGCGTACTAGTTTTTTACATCAGTCGACTGTACCGAAGATTTTAGTTCCATCCTCTAGTGGATTTATACGGACCGCAGAACAAGTCTGTCTGGAACGACCCATGACTTTGAATGCCTGGACTCAAACTACAAATGAAGATGCCGAATATTTGAGAGCTGAGTACCATCATCATCATGAACAGAACCGAATATATCATGAGAGTGAAAACGAACGGAGGCTCCTCGAGAAAATACGCGCCCTTGAAAAGACTCTTCAAGTACAAGCGGAATTATTATCACAGATCCATGCAACATCAGCAGGTGGCCGAAACTCGCTGCACTTGCAACAGCAACACCACCAACAACAACAACACCATTCTGAGGCCAATATCATATCACCCAACTCGACATCTTTAATTAATCAGTTTCAGCAGGAACCGAAAGAAACCATCAAATACACCATCATTGCGGAAGCCGGGAATGGCGATGACAATGACGAACCAATTGAGATTCATTTAGCTGAAGATGATGGTGCACTGAATTTAAATAGCTCTGCCGATTCAGGACGTTTAGAAATATACATAGCGGACGACCATCAACAGCAGCAGCAGCAGGAGCAGCAGCAGCAGCAAATGGATATTAAGAGCGAGTCGTTGCACTCAGAGGATAAAAAATGTGAGACGCCTGCATTGAGGGCTGTATTGGCGCCAGATCCTCAAACAACTATGAGTGCAGTAACAGTCACAGCAAGAGCAATGACACCATCGTCTCAATCAATCAATCAGGTCACTTCAACTGCACCGGTAACAACAACAACAGCAGCATCAACAGCGGCTGCAACACAATTAAACAAGCGACCCAAAATTGAAGCCTCGCCGTCACCCAACGTAGCCCCGGCCGTCGTCAGTAACGTTTACATAAGTCAAAATTATGCTTCCGGTAAAATAATTCAAGAGTCATCATCGTCAAAATGTTTTAACTACTCCAGCAGGAAACCGGCGGAAGTTCTTACGCCAATGGCTACGTATTCCAACTCAAACGCCATTCCTTTGTCCGCCGCAGAACCTACGCCGAAACGAAAGCTATCAACACTTAAAGTTAAGAAAAATATTCTCCATTCGCCCGACCAAGATACACAGATAACAAAATTTTCCCTCGAAAAGGCCATGGTATCGATTGGCCCCAACAACACACTCATTCCCGAAGAGATATACGCGAGTATACCTTGGAAATCGGCCTCCATTGCAACGCGAAGACTCCTGATGACAATATTCGATCGCACAACTTTGGCCACGCACTCGATGACGGGCAAGCCGTCACCGGCATTCAAAGATCAAAATAAGCCGCTCAAGAAGATGCTGGATCGAACTAAAGTCGAGGACATTCTCTATGCCGTAACAACAAAATGTAATGTTACCGAAAAAGAAGTACGTAATGCCATCACAACGAAGTGTGCCGATGAGAACAAAATGATGAAATTACAAATGGGAAAAAATCAGAATCTCGGATCGGTCGACAATAAGGAGAATATAAGTGTGTAGAACTGAATAAGGTGGTCTGGCGCATCAACTGATCTCTTGAGAATAATTAATGATGATTTTTATTTATTATTTTATAGCGGTATTATATCGTATTAGTGATTAAATATAAGAATCTGTGAGTTTTATATATGGATGGTTATCTTTAATTCAAAGACGGAAGGACCTTTATCAAGGCGATGTGATTGAATAGTACTTCACCTTAATTAAAACGCCGCTACTTGTGAGGGCTTGACACCGAAGGCTTTCACCTCAATTCAACAGTCTCGCGGGTGTAACATAGTTCCGATTTGTGGGGACGTCAAAATGTAAATACTCGTTAAACACGTTACGTTAAATACTTGTTTAATTTTAACGAGTAATGGTATATTTAATAGAGGTGGTTTAAGCAGTATAGTGCTCACTTTTTCTCCCGGGTAACGGTTTCCATTGCTATAATTTATATAATTATATTATAAATTTTTCTATAATACGTATTATTATGTTTGACTCCTTTTGATATATTTCAATTTTGAAGAATTATATACTCGTATTACAAGTATACCTAAATGTTGTTCATGTGAAGAATGCTGAAGTTTTATTAATAACATACTACTTATGTATAAATAAATAAAAAGTTTTTTTCAAATACATACTAATATATCGATAAAACTTATTTAAATCTAAGAAACATTTTTTACAATAAAATTTATTTATTTATGTAAGAATGACAGCAAAGCACAAGATGGTTGTTTTAAATTTCTTGGAGATAGGAATTGGTAAAACTTATCTCCTAAACCGCATTTGCATTAGGAAAATATAAACTTTAGATTTTGGAAGGTATCCAAAGTAATAAATGATTAAAACGTAATTGAAGCGGATTTTAGAGGCTTTATATAAGGTATATGTTACGAGCATAACATATTCTTCTTTCCAGTTAACCCTTATTTCTTTATTAGAACGTTATTGATGACTTCACTTGTTATGGGGGGCATTATGAACAATCGGAAGGGCAACAGTCTTTTCGAAAGGGCAGCCCTGCTCTGGTTGGCTTTTTGTTCTGGTAACAGGACACGGCAACTTCAAATATTCTCACAATACGCAGGATAGGCTGTGCCTGGAGAAGGCAGAAACGGCAAACCAATCCTTCGCTGGCAATTTATTGATAGTGAGCTGGAGTAAGCCAGTATTAAGAGCATCATGTTTGCACTGACACCTGACTCGGTCATTAAGAGGAGACCGATTCGCTTGGTCGATCACGACAACTGGTGCCGTAAGAGGGACAAGAAGGAACTTTTTTTTTTTTGACGAAAAGGAGCAGACGTTCTGGATGTTCTGGTCTGCTTCGATTATCCCTGTCTGATAGGTGGTTTTAGTGGGTAGTCTTCCCTTTAATTTTTATACAGCAACAACAATAAACAGCAACAACAATAATTTTTATAATTCTCTTTATTAGATTTCAACTTTTATCGAATAGAATAATATATAACATATTGGTATGTATATTTATTTTATTTCATAGGATTTTCATAATAGAAATAATACATATTAAAGTATACACTGAAAAAATATTTCAAAGATAGAACAGCATTAAGATATAAAAGAAAATGTGAATGTATTTAGAATAACTCGTAAATACAAAATTCACACATATACATACTATGCTAATTAATTAGTTACAATCACAAAACATCGAATGGTATAAAAAAGTAACAAATTAACGAAATAAAATTGTAAATAGACATGTTTCGTACAAGGATTAATTAATTTTCAAGGAAATTACTATAAAAACACAGTACAAAAATAAAATATATTGTTGAATTATGTACAAGAAGAATACTTTGTTAAAAAGAAAGTAAATACAAGTAGAAAATATACGTATACACATACGCCATATTTACAATTAATAGTGTTGTTTATACACAACATATACTATATAGTGAAATAAATTCATTATTAATTTCGTTTGTGTGGAATTTTCAATTTTATTTAATTATATTTTGCAAACATTATTGAACTGTATAATGTTATCTAGTAAATAATATTTTGTGGTAATAATTACCAGTTACAATATTTGTGGATTGCCATTGTATATGCATATAAGATTTCCATTCTTGCTTTAACAACAAAATAAAATCAATTCAAGCTTCAACACTTTGGAGCATTTTGAGCTTAAAAAGCTTAATATTTTTAAACTGTATTACATTTTTGTTTAGTTATAATGAAATATACCATAACAAACATAATGCTTATTATATTTATATTTATGTATCATATATAATGATTATTATTTGTATACATATTGACATGTGTATGTCTGTATATATCGTAGATAGTTAGATAGATTAATGTATGTACCTATGTATGTAAATAGTTAATAAATTATTGCCAGTGTATTTCTAAAATTTTATATTCTTTCAGTAAAGCAGCAGTGAAAAATTCTATCGAAAAATATTCTGCATATTGCAATTTCTTTTTTAAAATTTATTTTTTGTTAAAATTTAGTTTTTTCTTTGCACATTTTTTAGTTTTTTCTACAGCAGTGAATATGGAATATTTTTTATTAAGCGGCAGGTGACGCCAAGAGAGAGAGAGAGCTATCTTGCGACGGCCACTGTAAACGATTACTCAAATCGTAACGTGACGGTCTATATGAACCTACTGAAATTTGGTCTCTCTACGTCACGTTTCGTATGCATTTTTGTGAGCATGTGCGCTTTAGGAGAGCCTACAGATTACCTCAGAGCGCACGATATACGAATACTTCTCTTTACTTAATATATCATATGTATGCTTTTTGGGATTTGAATTCTTGTATGCTTTAATTTTTTGTGGAAATAAGAAATATTGAGAAAAAATATGCGAAGTAATCAAATCAATCAAGGTAATAAAATTATTGTTGGTTTTATTAAAGGATTCGATTTTGCGAATGATGCAGAAGAACATTACATCCTCCAACGCAAACTCCAACTTTTACTAAAGGTCCTGAACTTGAGCAACCTACGATCAACACCTGTTTTGTTACATTTTTTTGGGAAAATGAAACATTTTTCCAGATTTGCCCAAATTTTTGGGGCATTATTTAATTGTTAGAATTTGTGCCATTATTCATAGAAGCGTTTAATACATATCTACATTCTAAGTTCTTTGTTTTAGTTCTGTGATAAAAATTAAATAAGGCTTAAAGAAAACCCAGACTATTATTGTTTTTCATATGTTTTTGATGTGCTGTATCCTAAACCTACCATAATCTCTTCATAAGTTCAGGTTTCCCACATATCGTAACCTCAATTCGTCTCCGAAAAATCTATTTCTCCATTTTCTATTTTCTTCGCGAAATCTCTTGTTGCAGTTAATGAGATTCGGCATATTAGTTGACAGTTCTTTAATTGTGATACTATTCAATGGGCTGATCACGTTATTTCTGATTATGAATATTAGACACAATATTGTCGGCCGTATTTTTATATGTATTTATATAAATTAAAACTGGAATAATACGAACTAGAATGTTTTTGTGAATGGTATGAAGAAGGAAGAAACGATATTTGAAGATGCGTTTAAAAAAACTGCGGCATATAACAGACTCCGAAAGGAGGGAAAATCGGTTGGGAATGGCTTAAGAAAGGCTAACATTTTTTTGCTCTATATTCTTTTGACAATTTAATGGATGCCACAATGTTCTGGCTAGTATCCATATTATCTCATTCGGCTATATATACAATTGTTGTAAATCACATTAAAATTAAGTCTTAACTTTATCAAATATATTTTACACAACAAATTTAATATGGAACTTAATTCAGAAAATTTGCAAATTTTTTCATAATGTATTTTACTTTATTTTACAAACTAGGCACCATCTAGCTTTGTTTAAATTCAGCAATTATGAGTTTTGAAATCAATTGATTTTACACGAATCTCTCTTCACATTATTTACTACTATTACAACAACGACTATGATTTCAATAAAAACTGATTTCAATATCCAACAAAAAGCTTGTCAAAAAAAGTGCTCACTGACCAATTGTGAGATATTCAAATTTAAAATGAACATGGAAGTATAAAAATAATTTTATTTATAAAATGATTCCTCTAATGCTACCACTATTAGTATTTCTTTGCTACCATTTACTAAAGGTTTCTCAAGTAAATGATACCTTTTATTTTCTCTAATGGACAATTAGTGCACAATAAGTGCAATTTTCTCTAGTGGACAATTAGTGCACTTTTGCTGGATCTTTTATTACTCATATCAATTTTAGCTTTTCCTATGATTTATCCGTTTAAAAGCTTTACAAGCTTTCTATATGTCTATAGATTTTTAATATTCATACGAAATTCATATTCAATTCATTCATCATTCAAACAAAACTTATATGTTTTTCTTCTCTTTTCATTTTCTGTTGCGTTGTTTTTTTTATTATAAAGATCAATAATTAATTACATTATTTTGTACTAGAGGACTGCATGAGACGTCTCGAAGGCTTCTTCAAGACGTCTTACAAGTTTCAGGGGTTGTCTGAAATGCTTTCATATTCTTTCAAATCAAGCGGTGACTTTTGGAAGCGCTGCTGAAAACATTGCCACATATGTTTCCAATAGTTACGGCTTGATTCGAAATCAAATGGAAGCACTGCATCGACGCAAAACTGTTGCTATATCAGTTTCGAATCATTCGAGACGTCTCGTGCAGTTCTCTATTATGTACTGGTAATTCTATTTCCTTCAGTAATAACAATTTATTTCATTATATTAACATAATACTAGAATATAACGTTTATAAACGAACAATACTTCGAATAGAATAATAATCCTATTAATATATAAAAGATGGTGAAAAATTTATGGGTCTTAGGTCTTATTGGGATAAACTACAAGAGTAATATTTAAAATCTTCCAAAAATGAATCTGAAATGTTCCGGGATATTGTCAATAAAGCTTTAAATAGTCTTTCAATGGGAAAGTATGTTGTATGGCGTTAAATAATTTAGTTCTTGATTAAAGAATTAGTATTAGGAAGTGAAAGACAAGAGTTGCGTGTATATGAAATGATTCTTGATACTTCGGATGTACATATGTATGTATGTGGATTTAAGATCACAGATATGTGAGCGTTCCTTTTTAATGACAATTTTTAATATAGCAAAATATTTTTTAGGAACGTCTCATGAAATGAGTGAGGACAAGGTTTCCCAGTTTTTTCCTATACTTTTCGAATTATCCAAAAATGGGTCGGGGACCTTTTCTTTAGTGCACGTTTTTACATTAAAGGAACTATTGCTACAAGCAATTATGTTATGTAGAATGAGTTTAATAGAAAAGAAAATTTAAATGTACTAAAAAGGAATCGTTCTGTTACATGACATATAGGGATAACATTAGCTGCATTCACAAGACGGAGCACCTCCGTAGCGTAGCGCTCCCTGCTTTTGCACTTGAATACATGTTTATCAAAATCAACGCTACCTATTCAGAGCATGCACCATGTTTACATTTTGTGGCAGAACAAAAAAGAAAACCATTCACATGTGACATGAGCTACGGAGCTGCTCCGCCATTGTCTGTATTAGAATGTAGTGTAACCATGCCTTTACTGAATATTTTCTATTATATTAATGGAAGATCTTTTTACAGTAAACTCTTCGTCATAAGCCGTCTGCAAGAATAATAGAATACAAGATCATGATAATGGTGGTGGCATTATATTATTCTTGGATCATACGACTTGACCACATAGCTCATTATTCATTTCTACTTTAGCTTTTAAACAAAGAATTCAAAAAGTTCTGCGCGGAATAGTTTCCATCATGTTCGTTCGTTTTTCAATCTTTTTATTTCTGTTTCAATACCTTCTGTAGAACTTGTTTGAACTCCTTTTTGAGAGATCTTTTCGTCTCGTAAATTCGCTTCTAGGAGAAAAGATTGGTACGTCTCTTCAATGAACCGAACTTCTTTTCTGCCTCCAGCAACATCTTCTCATTCCGCACCACCTCGAAAGGTATTGTCTTTGACATGCGATCAATTTCCTGATCGGAAGGAAAGTCCTCAAAACTCATGTTGCTGAAGCCTGTCTTAGCTGAATTCTGTATGGTATTCGATTGAAATGAATGCGAAAGTGAGGAGCCGCCCTTGTTGGCCGATAAATGTGATGATTTGGTGGAGGAGCTACCGCCACCACCGCCGCCCAAAACGTTACTATGCGAGGATTTGCAATGTCTACTTGAGGATGAGATAATACTTGTGGTTGCCCCACTAGTTCCAGTACCACCACCACCACCACCACTACCGCCGCTGACGCCACCGGCACTGCCACCACTAACTAAGTTATTGCCAACATCACCACCGTCGCCATTATCATTGTAGTCGTCGTCGTCATCGTTGGCATCATAATGTAAACGTTTGTGTTTGTTTTTGCTGGAATTACTTAGTGATGATGTAGGACCTCCGGAGGACAACACTACACTGGGCGTGACTTTTTTGTATGAGTGACCTTTGACCTTTAGGGAGATTTTCGCCGGTAATGCTCTTACGCCCAAATGGGACTTTTCTTTTTTGGGCTTGGCAGCGCTACTACTGTGGGTACTTGCTGTTGGTACTGCTGCTGCTGTTGTTGGTGCCAAGCTGACATTCGCCTCCGCATGCAGTACCACTGGCTTCTCCACTTCGTCCTCCGGCGTAAAGTCCGTGCAGTGATCTTGAGAAATGTGTACAAATTCATTAGCAGCTGTGGGAAACATTCTCTCAGCAGGATTCGGGTTCGGATGCTTGTCAAGTGTTTGAAGGTGTTGGTAGGTTGCGGTAGCAGCGCCATGTGCCATGGAATGGCTCGGCTCACTTGGTACAGAAAGCACTACGACGCTGTGTGAAGCAGCAGCGCTTGTTGTGTGCGGCGTAGTTGTTAAAGCATGCGTAGGTACATTCCGGAGGGATGTTTTGGAAGACGTCAAATTGGAGCTAGTACCGATGGACGAGAGAGAGGGAAAGGAGGCGGACGACGATGGCGAGGTTACAACATTTACATGCATATTGAGTGTCGCCGGCACCTGAACGTAGGTACCGCCGCCGCCGCCGCTGACAGACGGAGACGGCTTTTGTGCCGACGAGCTTATATAATTTAGACTCGTGTTGGATCTGGAGGAGGGCGTATTGTTATTATGTGGCAAGAGAGGATCAGGGCTTTTTTTTATAATAATCGAGTGATTGATCGTAACAAGCTGCGCTGGTGTTGTTGTTGGTGTTGGTGTTGGCTGGGCCATTACCACAAAAGAAACGGAAGTTGGAATGTTGGACTGTTGTTGTTGGGTTGCGGAAGGCGTTAACATATTATAGTTATTGCTGTTATAATTATTTTCATTACGACTACTGCTGTTGTTGTTCTCATTTTCGGGGGTGACCACGACACACTTGCGAATTACCTGCGGAAACGGTTCCGACCCGAACAGATCACGTTGCATGGCCGTTCCAGACGTTCCACCGGCTGCCGAAGCAGCTGCTGTTGAGGAGCTGGCGCCCGCGTTGGAGACCACGGTGACCAAACCGAAATTTGAGGAGCTCTGAATGGCGCAGCAGTGCTGTGCAGCAGTAGGTGTGGTGTTGTCGGTGTGCGTCGAGGCGGCCGTATACTCGAAGGGATTGAAAAAAGGTTCATTAAATTCATCCAATTGTGGAGATGGTCTCGCTGGGAGCAACTGTTGACTTTGTCCCATGAAGAAAGCATCAAACTGATTTGTGGTCTTTGGTTTGCTTTGGTTTTTTAAAGGAGTCGAAGTCCAGATTTCGCTGATTTTGCTGTCAGTTGCGGGCGTCTTATTTAACCGTTGTTTGCTTTTAATCGCGTTCATGGGTAAAATTCTGCCTGCGCCGACGCCTTCGCGGGCGGGCGTTTTCTTTTTCAGCGGTAAACGGGAAGGCATTTTAAACGGGGCCATGGCAAAAACATCCAGCTCTTCAGGTACGGCCACTGCAGAAGCTTCGACTTTTTCACTTTTATCTACAATCGGGATAGCCTTAACGTTGGAAGTCACATCTGCCGGTGATTCCTCGGTGTCATTGCTGCTCTTGCCCTTAGAGTCGGTGGTGTCTGGCGAGCCATAGTCCAACTCATCATCCAATAATAACGGCTTATCACCGAACTTATGCAGAAAATCGTTTGATGTGGGACTTAGTTCGCTTTCGTCATCATTCAACTCTCTGGCTGCGATCTCCGTGGCCACTGCTGCGGAAGCAGTGCGATCCTTTTTTCGTAACCGGACCTTGACTACGGCCCGACTTACATCATCCTCATGCGTGGTAACACTCTCGCACTCGGCGTGGTAAGCCGAAGAGCTGCACGTCTTCACGCTCTCACTAATGCCATCCATGTCCATGGCAGGACGCCGGAATTTGGAACTGGTCGTGTTCTTGTGGGGCGTCTCGTCAAAGAAGTCATCATCTTCAGCGCGCAAATCGCTGGCTGAGCCAATAGAATCACCATCACTTTCATCATCGTCAGCAGCAGCCGTCTTCGATTTGCTGCCGCCGCCTGCGATCGCTGTAGCTGCGGCCACGGCCACGGCAGTCGCTTTGTGTTGCTGCTCGAGAGCGGCATTCACCTGCTGAGCGACCTGTTGTGCGGCCGTGGAGGGTCTTTTGGTGGTCGACGAACGCAGCTTCTTGACAATCGGCACTTTGATTTGACTCTTGTCGTTGACTTTGTGGTAAGCAGCCTGCTGTATCTTGTGTATAGTCTCGGGTATATTGTTGGTGACAATATGTTTGAAAATGGCCTTTTTACTGCTGATTGCACTGGTCGACGCTTGATCGTACTTTTCCTCGTTAAAGTATTCGGAATCCGATTCATCCGAAGTTGGATTATCGTTGCTGCGCAGCTTCTCATACTTGTTCCGGTCCTCCAAAGGCAACTTGACGAAAACACCTGCACCTACTGATGGTATCGAAGTGGCCGTTGTTGCGGCCAGAGAATCAACCGCACCACCGTCTGCTGCTCCTTCCGAATCGGTCTTGAGATTATTTATGAGTGAGGTCTTTTCCTCACTGGACACCTCCAGCGTGGGAGACAGCAACCATTTCGAAGACGTAGACGAGGTGGTGCCGCAAACAACGGCAGTAATATTTGAACTCGCCGATGGTTTAGCTGTGAATAAGATCAAGGAACGTTTATGCAGTACAAAAAATGAACTTTATTGGGATGGTGTAGGTAGGTGCGTATACTCGTACATATACGAGCTACTAAAAAAGTTCCGCACAAATGTGGAGGGACAAAAAGAGGAACAAGGTACGGTTGAAAATACGGTGGGGAGGGGGCAGGCGGTTTTAAAGGGGAATGGATATGGAAGAGAGAATAAATACTCTCGTATTACTAAGGATATGAAAATGTTTATGAGTTACCAAAAAAAAAAAAAACAGAGCACGGAAATTTTCGAAATGGTATGAGTTACCGAATGTGATTATTACCAAATGGACACAGAATCTTTTTACGGCTATATATGTTAAATACGCTAACTTTGAACCATATTCAATACGTCGCGACGTAGTCTATTATGCAAGGAAAAAAACTCACTCGCCTTTTTGAATATGGCGAATTTTTTCATTCCGCATAAATTCATTTGATACCATTGCATTGATCACACATACCATAAAATGTTTTTTCACACCTTTTTAAATAAAGTGCGTCATAGAAGTATATTGTATATATGTAATGTACTATACTAAATAACTAGTGAATGACATTGTATTAGTTGTTAGGAACATTCGTTAGTTGAAAGAACCTACTAAGAAGCTTTTGTTCAAAGTATGTATGTATGTATGTATGTATGTATGTATATGTAACGGAAATTATTAATAGAAATTAGAGCTTAATACCAAATTAGTAAGAACTACGAGTATACTCCTTATGATGGACAGCCACATACGCAATTATATTTTATTGTAAACTATTTTTATAGCAGGTAATATCAGTATTTTTATACATTAGGAAGTAACCTATAAATTTCCGTTCCGTATAAATCCTTCCGTTCGTTCCCTTATCAACAACTACAATGAGAATAGTATAGTAAATTTCAATACAAGAGTTTTTATTTGGATTTGAAACAATTAATTTAATAATGCATTAATATTGCATAGTTTCTAAGTGGGTCGATTTTTTTCGAATGCTTGCGATGGAAGTGGCACAAATGATTGGTGTAATTGTCTGCACACCTTCTACTTCCATATGGCTATTTAAAGCTCTTACTCTCTGTTCTCTGAGGGTTAATTCGGTTCTGCTATTAAGAATACTTGACAACTTTTTCGAGAGTTCTCCTTTAATATAACTCCTCAGAACAGACCAGACATTTTCAATTGGGTTAACATTGGACTATAGGATAGTCCAAGTCTGAGTATCCTGTTTTAATACAAATTCCTGTTCCTGCAAAATTTCTTCAATTTTACTGTGAAAAGGTGCATTGTCAATTAGCATAATAACTCTTCTAACCATTGCCCGACGAAGGCAGGTTTCCATCCACGCTTTTGCATTTTCTTTGTTGAACGAACCGTTTCTTATTTCATAATGAATACATCCGATCGTGCTTATGTAGCCTATTAAATGGACATTAGCACCTTTTGAAGCAGCTGCTAGAATATAAGTTTACTATTCTCATATTAAAGTTTACTATTCTCATTTTAAAGTTTACTATTGTCATTTTAAAAATAAATAAGTATAGAAAGCACATATTTTGATGTACCGTCTATGCTTATACATGTTTCTTATTGTGTTTCAGTTAAAATCGGCTGCAGTGTGTGCGTAGGGTAGCACGGTTTGACAATTGGGTAAAACCTTTTTACAGCAAAGAGTTATTCAATCTAACACGGTTCGAGAATTAGCTAATTTTCGATAAGAACAAATGAGGATAGTTGTTAAAAAGCAAACACTTTTCGTAAATGGGGCCTTGCTGGTAAATGTGTAATGAATGTTAAATGTGTCTTAGTCTTAAAGAAAACATTTTCTATACAAATTATATAATTTGTTTTATAATTATAATTGTTATATAATCGTTTTGAATTAGGTTCTTTATTTCTTGCGTATTACATGTAATTTTTTCGGTACCTTCGAGCAACTCTCGTGTTTTAGGGGAATAAATACGTGAAGGTGTTTACACCGATCACAATCTGTTGCATTGGTCATGTAGAAGATTGTCGAATTTTGAAATCAGTTTTCAATAACTTCCTTTTAAATATGTACTCACACCAACTCATAGTTGTCAACTCTTATTTTGAGAATAAATTAGTGGATGATTAATTTTGTGTTGGTTTTTAGAATAAATTCATGATTGCTTAGATTTATTTTTTAAACCAAACTATTCTATCCGTATTGAGAACATTAGAAAATGTTGCAGAAAACTACACGAAAATTAAAATGAAATTTGGGCAAAACCTATTAATTTTTTGTTGGTTTAAGTCTGTATATCGCGCACTTTTGTGGGACACAATTATTATATAATATTTTATATCATAAACTTTTAATATTTATAACTTCTATTAATCATCTACTCGATTGACTTTACAATCGAAAGTTATGATTATAAAAGAATTAAGAATTATTACCAGTTGAACGAAAGAATGTTGGCAATTTTTATTATTTTATTTACTTATTTAAATTTTATATCGTAATACCAAAATATTATGCAATTAGGTTTATTTTGTGTTTGGTTTTTCGCTTTGGTTTTAGGTACTTAGGTACACAATACATTCATTAATTTTATTTCAAAAAACAAATCTAATGATAATGATATTGTCCATTAAGAGCTTGAAATAATATCAAGGACATGGTATGAATAATAAATCACAAAAATGCAACAGTAGCAAAATTTTCAAAAATAGCATAACAATTTCATAGTTATTCTGTTAAAATTTACAAACCAAAGGAAAATCCAAATGAAAAACCAAATGAACAAATTAAGAAATTTACTTAATCGGCTTATATGGCTTCAAAGGAACGTAATTTTTATATGAGCCCAGGGTTAGTTACTCTTAGAACATGAGACAAGCTTTCTAAATGATTACTGAAGCTTAATATTTGGTAACATGAAATTGAATTTCTGTTTTTAATATGATGTCGCATCGATTATATGGCAATTTTTACCAACCGGATAGAAAACTGGGTGAGGGACATGTACCATCTCTCTTCACCCAGTTTTCTTACGTATATGTACGGCCAGCTTCGTATGATTGATCATATGGACGCGCAGTTTTGCCTCTCTCGTGCCTGAGCTTGCGTGGAAAGTAACCAATGTACATAACTTACTGAAATGCTTAATTGTCGAATGTACGAGTATGTATGTAAGTTACGCAATAAAGATAACGATAATATATGGATGGCTATGTGATGATATGATATGATATTATATTACGCAAAAACTTCTGTCAATTAATAATCAATTGTTTATTGGTCATCTTGTAGGTACCCAATTATGCGTGTGTGTGTGTGTTTGTGTGTATAAGAGAATTGTCTTCGCATGCAAACATTTCATATTATTTATTTTCTTTATATTATGTATAATACATACATACGTACATATGATTATAATTTTAACTGAGCATAAAATGTTTAACAAGAATTTGCTACGAATTAAACGAACAGTAAAAATAATTGTGAAACCATCTAACGCTATCTCTGTGATATTTAATCAACTTTTAGTATCTGGCATAACCCACAACCACGTGTTAGTATTTTACGACGACTGTACGACTTTCAATTTACTAAAAATTAAAATTTCTTAGACGATGTAATCCATCACATTGCGCAATTTTACATAACATTTAGTGAAGAGCTCGTACCTTAAATCATTTAAGTGCTGTCTTTTTCACTCATTTGTCACATTTCGACAAAACTTTGTTGTAAAAATCTACCATTGCTTATACTAATTCTTCCATATTTCTATACAATTTGTATGCACTAAATTTCATCTATAGAAAGAAAATAAAATCTATAGAATCAAGACAACGTCGACGCTCATAAGAGTGCGTTAGTTAGAAAATAGACAATCGCATAAAAGTTTTTTACAATTACATACTAAAGGAAATTTGTATAAATTGCTGTAAACCTTTAATTAAATAGAATAACATAAAATAATTATTAAGTTAGTAAATATTGTCAGAAAGTTTTACTGAATGTTTTTTAGGAAACTTTTAAATGTTGCAAGCAAATTTTAATTTTTCTAATTGCTTTATCTTAATCTTCAGTTTTGATTAAAATTTTTCTCTTCTTTAGCTCTACTTCTTTGCATTATAATATTTAATATGTAGGTACATTTAGATTGAAGCAACTTTTTATGCCATAAGAAATATGTAGGAAATAGTATTGTATAATACTACAGAGTATAATACTTTTTTCATGCTTTACCTTTCCGCAACGAGGTCGCCTTCTCACGCAATCTGGGCGGCAAACTAAATGGAGCTGAGCCGAAAGGATCCTCCGGAATGTGGGCAGAAGCGTTAGCAGTGACCGCTGCTGCATGTGCTACAGTAACGGGCGGAGCAGGAGCAATAGCAGTTGTCGGAAGAATAGTTGCCGCTGAATTACCTTCAGTGGGCGTAAGGGTTGATGTAGTGGAAGCTGATTTTGCTGTTATGCCTGAAAAAGTTCAATAAATCCATTACAATTAACAAATGTTCTTAACGAAGCGAAAAACATAAGAGATCGCAATTAGATTCTTCTAAACACTAACATTATGCGCTTCTAAAATCAATGCTTCCTTAAGCCATATACTCGTATTACTTTTGCTCAACGCGCAAACGCAGATGCAAATAAAAAATGGTCTTAAATGGGTTTCAAGCACTTTTAAACATTGCTTTCTCAAACAAGAGCATTTTAAATATAAATTATAAACTACGCAATCCCCGATTTTAACGAAAATTATACATAGTTCTATTCTCTTCTAAAATACTTACTTCCTTGACTTCCGCGTTGACGTATTTTATCGAATTCGGCTTCAAAAATATGATCTTCTGTCATTTGGCTAAACGGTTGCTCCTCAAACGGATTCCAAGCGTCAACACGTCCTTCCAACGATCCCTCAGCACTAAAAAGGTGCGAGGCGGGAGGCGCTGTAGAGAGTTCAGCGTTCGAAATGGAAGCAGTTATTGATTGTGTGGTGGAGACCAATGGTAAGAAAAGAGTCGGATTGGAGCCACCAGTTGGAGATCCTCCATCGCCTCCTTCCGGGACATTGTTGCGGCTTTTAACGGATTGTTCGTAAGGAGCAAGGAATTGGGTTGTTTCATTGGCGAAAGTTCTAAAGAGAAGCGAGTGAATTAGCGTGAGATTAAAGAAAGAAGAATTCTCGTATTAAATACATATGAAACGATTAATGCTTGAAAACTATCGTACTATGGATCATCTTTGAATTGAGTGCCTTTAAAAACAATAATATTTTAAAAAATAGCCGAATTTACAATATATAATTGAAATATGTTTGTTTCGGTTTGTGAAGGTACAGATGATGTTAACAGTTTCTTCAAGAAATGAATAAAAGTGCAAAGAAAGAAAGAAAGAAAAAAAAAAGGAAATAGAATAGTAAACCCAAATCATAGAAGAATGTCTCTATTCATATACAAAACAAACAAAACATACAACGTTGAAATCAACCAATACTTACTTATTAAAAGCCGAAGTGTCGCTGACATTCCGGCGATGTCCAGATGTCGAGCCATTATTTCCACCACCTTTTGGTGGAGACAACATAGCCGCAGTCTTTGTAGGAGTGTCAACAGTTGTGCTTGTAGAATCTTGTACTATAGCCTCTGGTACTGCTGTCACCACCACTATATTAGTCAACGCTTCACTTGTTGCCGATGTGTTTGTATTATTTTCGCTGCTCTCACTAAAAGGATCTGGATATATGCTGGATTCAAATAAACTGTCCAATCTAGTATTTGGTGCAATATCGGTTGTGGTTGCTGCTGTCGTTGCTGTTGTGGTTATTGTTGTGTTTGTTGGTGCTGCTATAGGAGTGGAGGAGCCCACCACCACCGCTCCCGTCAACGCCGCCAACGA
This sequence comes from Conops quadrifasciatus, assembly GCA_949752815.1. Classification (NCBI taxonomy): domain Eukaryota; kingdom Metazoa; phylum Arthropoda; class Insecta; order Diptera; family Conopidae; genus Conops; species Conops quadrifasciatus. The sequence goes on along the minus strand of OX457080.1, from coordinate 27,556,304 downwards.
AGCAGTTGGTGCTGACACATTGGTCAGGCCTTGAGACTGAGCTGGAGGCGGTGGCGGTATTACTACCGCAGAAATTACTGGAAAATTTGCTTGAAATTGCTCAACCACCGGTTGCGGTTGCGTTTGTGGTTGTGGTTGTGGTTGAGGCTGAGGCGAAGTAATATTATTTCGTGGTGATGGACTAGGAGGTAAGCCCAAAGCCAGCGAATGTGGTCCATGCGGTAGTGCGGTCGATCCTTTCGGTCGTTGGCGGGGGGCGACACTAGTGCCCGACTCCACAATTGGTGCATTTTGAGGTTTTACTTTAGCACCACCGACTCCGGAAGTGCGTTTAGCTTCACTTTCGAAGGGTGGTACGGGCAGCTGTTCAATATTGGGTGATAGCGATTTCTAATTAGAGAAAGAGATGAGAGAGAAAGAATTGAAAAGAAAAGCTTTATGATAATACTTCAATTTCAATCTAAATCAATGTTGACCAAGATGCACACAACAATATTTTGCGCCTGTGCTCAAGCGCTGAGAGAATTTTGTTACGCAAAGCAATTATCTTTCTGCTATACACTGAAAAGATAGCAGCACGGCCGGTGCGGTGCGTCAAGTAAAAATGTTGAAAAAACAATATACATACTCATGTACATACATACATATACCCAGCAAACATTTATAGGAGCGTTCATATTTATGAGTTCAAAAAAGACTCTTTTTTCGGAAGAAAATATGTGTTCAGCACATAATCGTAAAATGCTTAGAAAAAGTTCATATAATGCTCAGAGACGATTCATAAAAGGCTCCGAAAAGATTCATAAAAGGCTGAGAAAACAATCATAAAAGGCTTAGGAAAGAATCATAAAAGGCTTAGAAATAATTATTTTTTATTTAAGTTTTAATCTCACAAAACGCACAACTTTAGAGCCGTCTAGAACTCGCTTTAGATTCAGAAAAACTTTCATTTCTGACTCTGATTTAAGTCTGGAAGGATTTAAATTGTTTGGCCAGAAAAGAATCATAAAAGGGGCAGAACAGAATCATAAAAGGTTTAGAAGATAGTCCCAAAAGGCTCAGACAAAAATCATAAAAGGCTGATAATCGTAAATTATCAGCTCAGAAATTTTTATTTTTTATTGAAATTTTAACGCACAATTATATGAGTCTTTTTTTACTCTTATTTAAGACTCTTTTCGGCAAACCAACTTACATATGTGTTCATATATGTGTTCATATGTGTTCATAAACACATAGAAGAGTCAGAAATGAACGTTTTTGTCTAATAAGAAAAAAACGTTCATTTCTGACTCTTCTATGTGTTTATAAAGAGCAGAAATGTTAATAAAGAGCATAAATATGAATCGTTTCTAAATATGAAAATATTGTTTGCTGGGAATATAAGTCTTTTTAGACTCAGAAACGATTCATATTTCTGAGCAAATAAGCTCTTATGAACACATATGTAAGTTGGTTTGCCGAAAAGAGTCTTAAATAAGAGTAAAAAAAGACTCATATAATTGTGCGTTAAAATTTCAATAAAAAATAAAAATTTCTGAGCTGATAATTTACGATTGTCTTCTGAGCCTTTTATGATTCTTTTCTGAGCCTTTTATGATTTTTGTCTGAGCCTTTTGGGACTCTGTTCTGAACCTTTTATGATTCTTTTCTGAGCCTTTTATGATTTTTTTCTGGGCATACAATTCAAATCCTTCCAGGCTCCAATGAACGCTACTATGATTAAAAATTATTTTCAAATATTTTCATAAATAATTTTCAAAAAATTAAAATTGCTCCTCCCATTCTTTATTAAGCATTTTCGCAGTACATTCATACAAGAGTAAATCCATTATACCATCATCATCATCTCTCCGTTCTACACTATGTACACTTCCTCGTACATTATCTTTCAAACAGTTTTACTTACGTGCAAATTTTGAACAGGATTCTCTTTACTAGCCAGAGGAAAAGCTATTTCGCAAACTTGAAAAATGTTCGGACGCCTTTCCATATCTGGTTCGAGCATGTATTTTATAAGCTGATGCATGCCTTTCGAATACTTGGAATTATCCGGTATGTAGAATGAACCATTCTGGATTGCTAGCGTGCTCTCGCCGAAGGGCAAATTGAAGAAGCACAGTTTATACAGCAAACATCCGAGCGCCCAAATATCTGCTTTAGTTGTAATATTCTTGCCACCGTAGAGATCAATCATCTCCGGAGCGCGATAAGAGAGAGTTGTGTACTTTTGTATTTCTTCTTCGACAGCGGCGACACCGTGTTGCAGAGGATTAAGAATTTTGGCCGTAGCTGACCCGAAGTCACACAACACAAAGTTACCAGCATCGTTCTGCAAAATGTTTTCCACTTTCAGGTCACGATGCATGATGGGCGTCTGACAGTAGTGAAGACGTGAAACTGCTTCGGAAATATCACAGAATATAGTGAGGACCTCTTGTTCGGTGAAACCAATTTGCAGGCTGCAGTGGGTGGACGGACGACGTTGGGTGGAAAGAGAAAATCGCGAAAAAAATCAAATTATTAAGAATTATAGAAAAATTAAAGGAAACGAATCGAAACTATTCTTCGAAATAGCATCCATATTTGCGGCACTTTTATGTGCACTACGATGTTCGGAGGAAAATTCAAGATGCAGAATTTAAGAAAAATAACCTAAAGAAAACGTGTCTGTTTTTAATGCAAGACGACTCTAGCTATCCTTCATATTAATTTCTCTTTACTTGTAGTCATCGCTATTATAAATATACATATCTATATTATTGCTTACCGTGCATTCATCATGGCCAGCATGTGTTGCTTACAAAAGGGCATCAGCAGCAGCACCTCGCACACACCGTTACCGGTATGTGTAATACTCGAATCAATGTAGCCAATTATATTCTTGTGACCGCTTAGATTGCTCTGCAGAATAGAAAAGTGTTTTCAAATTTCATTTGTGTTCTTTAATAGCAAAAGAAAATGCAGTGTAGAGAAATATATGTAAAGTTAATTATAAGAGGCCAGCTCGCAAGTTGTGCCTTCTCATTTTCTACCGTCGCGACGCGTAATCAGTCATAATAAAAAAGTTTAAAAATATGTAATTTGAAAATTGTTATATTATATAATGTCTATGGAGCAGTATGATCTCGTAAGATGGTAAGTATGTAACAGCGAGCTGCACAAAACATCTTGAAAACAGTTTCAAGACTCAGAATCAGTTTCAGAGGTTGTCTGAAGTGCTTCCATTTGCTTTCAAATCAAGCGTTGAATACATATGCTTCCGACCGTCGTCACGGCTTGATTCGAAATTAAATGCAAGCACTGCAATCAACGCAAAACGGTTGTTATGTCTTGAAGCTATATCTATATCTAACTATATCTTAACTTACCTATATCTAACTTATCTCAGAAATATTGTTATATGTACAGGTTGCGCCATCATGTCGGTATGTAAACATTGAATAACTTTAACATTTATCAACCGATTGACTTGAGTAAATATGTTTTTGAAACGTCAATTCAGTACAATTTTAACAAGTGAATGAAAAATGATGGAAAACGCAGCAAAAAAGGCTCATTTTGCTTTGGTCAATAGAGCCGGCCACTTGATTTATGTTGTATTTAAAAACTAGTTCAAATAAATTGTAAAGGACTAAATCAAATAACAATACCTCATATATGAAAATCGGGTTTTTAAAAGTTATTCAATATTCACATACCGACATAAAAGATGGCGCACCCTGTATTTCTGTGCAAACTATTGCCTTGCTGGTCTACTTACAGCTATTTGTATTTCCCGTTTGGCCACGTTTAAATCATGCTCATTGTTTACATACATTCGTTTCAGTGCATACTTAGCATTTCCTGTATTGGCTTTAGCCAAAAAGACCATCGCAAAACCGCCTGAAATTATAAAAGAAACGGGATGAAGATTGATTAAACTTAAATATAATCTGTTAATTTGGAATCTATACTAGACTATAATTGTAACCAGAATATTGCATACGCATTTAAGCCACTTTGCTAAAACTATTCGATTCTTCTCGAGGAAGTACTACACAATTTTACCCGTTTGAGAGAACTTCGGCTCTGATAAAAACTTTCTGTATGTATGTATGTATTTCTGTAATTCTTATGATATACAATAGGGTGAAATTTAATTTATCCAACCTTCATAAATACATATGTAACTTACATCAAATGCCACACATTATTAACAAAGTGAAACAACAGAAAACAGCAAAGCGAAAACGCAATGAAACGATTTTATTATTGCTAAAACTAAAGCCATTTCAAGTCAAATGATACAAATAAATAAATGCTATATTATTTTATAATATTTCACAGACATGGACATACATACTCGTATATACAAAATACGATACTAATAAATTGTTATAATTAAATGTAAATTGCATTTTTAAGTATGTAATTAATTGCAGGAAAGCAATACTCGTACTAACGCAATCATATTACATATTCGTATATTTTTCTCGACCATTCAAAAAATTTTTATAAGAAGTAACTATTTGAAACGGTATTCCATAGTTGCCCGATATTTTTTTATGTTATATTATTATTTTTATTATTATTATTAATTATTAGTAGTTATTATTAATTATTATAAATGTAATTTTCTTATTATTATTATTGTTTAATGTTATATAAGAGGTTATGAATTAATCGCCTATGATGGTAGTTACCATCCGAGTCAAGAAGGAGTTAAGGTTGAAGATAAATGGTGAGGTGAAAAATAAATTTGGATTTATGTATTTTACATACATACTTACATACATATAACAGCTGTTATCTGAAATCCTAAAATCAACTGAATGATAGTTAAAAAAATTAAATTTAAAATACGTTGCAAAAATTCGTTTAGAACCATTTTACTACAATAATGTCAATTTTTAAATACATATTTCTAATTTGAAGTGAAATCGAAATATAATCTAATCTAACTGAAATCGATTTTATGGAAACATTGATTGATATTTTCTATGTGCCAAATCCACTAACTCCATTAGGAAAAAATATAAGATAAGTAAGCCGCAATATCGATAAATGCAGTCACCAGGGCTCATAGAAACAAAATTGAAGAATAAGAAAATATTGCGATTTCAACTTTTTTCGGGTCACTATAACACGAACAGAACAGCAGGGTTAATCGTTCACAAATTTTAGTAATAATAATGAATACATGGCTGTTCTTGCTCTTTATTTTACACGTAATTTTAAAATTTTAACATAAGTTTAGAATAAGACTAAGTTTAGAATTTATCCGTTTAACCGTTTTCTTCACTTTTTGTTTTATGGAGCTAATCGATTAGATTAGCGGATGATGGATGGTTCATTCATATTATACGATACCTCAACAATCATACACAATAATGGTCACAGTGTCAGTGTAAGAAAATTGTCAGAAAGTTGTACAATCTTTTATAAGTTATTAAATTAATAAACTACAATCAAATCGTTTCATATGTAGACAATTTGCCTTTTTTTCCAATTTTCCTTTTACTGACTCTTGCAGTTTTTCCAATTTTGATGATTCTTATAAAGTAACCGAAAACATTACTTACCTTCGGCCAACACATCTTCGACGGTAACTGAGACTCGTCCAACAACAAAGACTTTGCCCACGAAACTGTTCGTCTCTTTCGAAGTGGAATAGTTGTGTGAATGGTCTAGTTTTTCATTTTTATCGAATTTTGAAAAGATTTTCTTCATTTTCAAATGTTTTCGATAGTACTGTTTCACCGCAAGATTTTAGAGGATAACGCAAAAACGCAGACAGACGAGGAAGCAATCAATTCCTTGATTACTTTTGCGTTTTTGTGACGTGTTACAATTAGTACGAAATTGACGGCATAAAAAATAATACAAGGATAAAGCAACTTAAAATGAAAATTATTCAATCGATCGATGATTGTGTGCAATTTTAGTTTTTTTATATTACGTTGCCTGTTTTAGTTGGTTTATTCATTTCGGAAAAAAAGTTTTTTGCTTTGATATTCACTTTAAGGGGTTTTATTTTTCACAAATACTTGGAAAATTCGCAAAATGTACTTGTTGTTCATTAAATTTCTACAATTTTTTGATAGAAAAGAAATACTGACAATATTGTGAGCACTTAAACAAAACCAGGAAATTTTCACAAATTTCTTTGCGAATAGTAAAAGTGACTACGATATATGTCAACTTGTAAACTGTCAGAAATTTGCGCTGATGAGGGTAGTGTTACCAGTGTAAACGTATTATTGTGGATCATACACTACTAACACTACACTACTACTACATATTACCTGTGTTTTTCTTGTCTTTCACATCTCTGTGATAAAGGCCCGAATAAAACAAATCTAAAGAAATGCCTATCTATTAAAAAATTCGTTATTTCAAAGACTGAACTAGCATTTTATAATAGTTTTTATTTATCACGATCAACGGAATTTGTTGATTGATTTAACGTCCCATTGATATTTGGATCAGTTTGCATGCTGGAGTTTCTTTCGAAAAATTATGTTCTTGTCGTAGACATTGACTTTTTAGCACAACTCAGTGACTAATTGGTTGAGGTTAGAAAATATTCTGACATATTTTGGTAAAATAAAATAGACGGATGAAAATAACTGATTGAATTGCAATAATTTAGCTATTTATTGAATCAATTTGACACAGCTGTGAAAAGTTTTAAGTTATGTTTGTCATTTAATGTCTGCCGAAATTATAGTTAAAATTTCCATAATATTGAAAAGTTATTGGAAAATGTATCTGTTCCCAATTCTCGGTTTAATCGACAGATTCGTATGTTTTTCGACCTCTCTGACAATTTTTTAATTGGCAGCTCTATTTTGAAGGCAGCTGATTTCTGACAGCATAATATGTTATTCGCATTGTTGGTAAACAATTGATTGGTGGATTCTATCATATTCCATACGAAAATACAACGATTCAACGATAAAATATGGAAATTGTGGATAAATATTTATCTGTTCTTGAGTCTCTGCAGTTTAACAATAATCTAATATGTAAGTTTCGAGATCATAATCTTATAAATTTTTTTTATACCTCAATTATAAACACTGTAGCTAACTCTGCCACAATGAATACTACAGACGAGGAACTGAAGCGTTTAGAAAAGAATTTAATTTTAATTAAAACTAATATCAAAGTTGATTGCCAAGAATTATTGCAACAAACGAGAGATAAACTTCAACTGCAAATTATTCTACCAGGCTCAGAAAGGTTCAGCACAATAACGCAATTTACGATTTATCTGGAGCATATTCTCTCACAACTTGTCCAACAAATTAACTTCGAAAGTGATAATAAAGACGATTTAATATCAACAAATCATTTAAGCATATGTATTGCAGCTATAAAGGAACTTGCATTGTATTCGCTTGGTAGAAACCTGCATCCACTGATAAGAAGCAATAGTGTGTTTGCATCACAAAAAGTTGCAATTGTCACCGGGCAGACGGATTATATGCACTTACAGCTTTCAATTGAATTGTTCGCCCGTATTTTATCGATTAAGTATTTTCATAGTGCCAACGAAATGGTGTACGTTTGTCGAGATTATATTGCTACGATATTTAGCCTCTTCGTGGCACACTCATTAAATGAATGCCAATTAAGTGAAAAGGATCTAACTCAATTGCAAGATAAACTGGATTTTATATGGGCAACAATGAGAAAAACCGAGTATTTTCGTAATATTCTCATTTTAAAGGGTTGTCGTCAGCTCCCTGCCGATATACAAAAGCGGCTGCATCGTGAGTTACTCAGACGGTTATCATCTACAAATGGCTTCACTACACTGCTGGGCACTTTGATAACTGCGTCGCATCAAAACTCCAGAAACGAGGCACAAAACTGCAAACAAACCTTCGAGATAATAGCGAACATTGTGGCCAATAAGAGTCACAGTAAACGATTTCAATACAATATGATGCGGCAATTGTGGACATTTTTGTCTACGTGTCTACTGCATGAGAGTGCGTCAACAACGTTGGTGGACAACATGGGCGCCGGTTTGCTAGCATTGCGTCGGCTTTACGATTTGAATATTGAAAACCAGAATCACATAAAAAATTGGCTAAGGGCGTTAGTGGCAGAACTTGTGCAGCCAACCGACATTTTGACTGGGCTTGTCTTGATGGAGAATGATAGGTTTTCCTCGATAATAACGCAGCTTTATCATTTATTTTGCACTTCGTCGGTCGAGTGCTTGCCGAGTGAAATGCTGATACAATTTCTGCCTCTACTATTACAACTTTTTGATGCATTGCCGCCTAGCGTAGTCCAGCAAAAACAAGTTGCTCAACTGCTGATGCGTTGTCTGGCGAACAGAGCGCCGGCACAGCTTCATGAAATTCTTGGGAAGCTTTACAAGCAACGTTTCGCTGCAGACTGGTTGAAGTTGCATGATCGTATTCTCGTACAAGTCGATGATAAACAACAAACTGCAACTTTAAAAATTGCTAGCATTGATTACAATCGTGATTTCAACATTTCTGTGTATTTGCCAGAACTCCTAATATCGAGTGATCATAATATCTTGACCTATCAAGTATTCATGTCTCTACTCAGGCATATGGATGAATGTTTGCTAAAGGACAGTACCTGCGACGATGATATTGATTTGCTGCAAACAGAAGAAGAGCTGTTGGCATTTCTCAGCACAAAATATCCAATGAAATTGGAAATTCTACTCTCTCTCAATGCTCTAGTCTCCCACGATGGTTTAAAAACACAATTGGCTGAAAATGCCAAGGAATTTTCGAGTTTCCTAACGCAACTACTTGATCATCGTATCGGTAGCGATCCTGCTGCACATGGCAACCTAACGCGACTTGAGTCTACGGATCAAACTTTGTTAATATTGTTGACTTTGACGCAGGAAGTTCTCATTAACTCTCAGCGTCTCAAAGAGTGGCGTGATTTTGTTCCTAGACTTAAGAGCTTGAGAACACAAACGCCTAATCAGCTCGTCAAACAACGTGTAGACAGCCTTCTTCTTCTTTTGTTGGAACATGGTGGTGGTGACAGGGCCATGACCACGCCTACTGCTGCTTTAACGCAATTCTCTTTGGCACGCGCTCTTCTGGAATCACCCGAAAGCTATTTACAAGTTTACGGCATACAACAGTTAATAAATCTAATACATCGGTGCGATCCGGTCACCTTGTCCAATGCACATGCTATAATTGCGCTGGCCCTGACCACACTCAAGACCAAAGAGTCGTACACATTCCTCAATTGTGTTCGCTTATTTGTCGCTTTGTTAGAGATCAAGGAAGTGGAGATCTTGGAACTCTTAACCGATGAGTATTTAAATGAGAGAGCTTCTATGGATTTACGATTGGTTATTGGTGAAGCCATATTAAAAGTCAGCCAAGATTTAGGTGAGTGAGTTTATTACGAAAGCACAACACGAAATGTTGCACGCTTAAACGTTATCAAAAAGCACGATAGATGAACACAATTTTCCACACAAACAGGTCCACTCTCATATAAATATCGTCAGGCTTTGCTTAATTGCTTTATGCATGGAGCACGCTCACGCATCGATGAGTTTCGCTGGTCATCGTTTTCCAATTTATCACAACTATGCCGCATCCTGTCATATCAGGTGCATATGTTCTTCAATGAGGTACGTGCATACTGTCCATATTCAGGTGGCAAAATGAACTACTACTTTTTATAATAACTATTTTTTTTTTCATGGGACGGCAGCTCATCACTTTGGTTGACAATGAATTAACAATGGGAAAATATCTGCCCACAAAGCGTGCCGCTGTTTTTATGATTTCTGAGCTTCTCGAAGGAATGGACAATATTTTAGACTTCGAAGAAATGCTCTTACCAATTTATCGTTTACTAAAACATATAGAAGCAGACGAATGTGCTGATGAGAAAATGCGTTTACATGCTGCAAATGGTCTAAAAGCGCTGACAGAGAAATGTATAAAATTCTTATATCCTAAGCAGGAATTAAAGAAGCCTATTAAGATATTGAATGCTGTCGAGGACAACAATTATTCGCCCCAAAGTCACATCTTTGAAATGAATTAAATAAATTAGTTCTACGTAAAGAAATGATTATTTTTTAAGTACATATACTATAAGAAAAGTAAACATATAATTTTTTTTATTGGTATAAAACTTTCATAGTTTTTTCATTGAAATTCATAAATTAACAAAGAAAGCAGCGAATCGGCTTGCATTGAAACCTTGTACCTTGAGGTATACCTTTTTATCCAAGCAACGCGTCAGGCTTGCGACATCTTGGAATTAACTGTTTCCACTTTTTCGTCACTGAATTGAAACAACGAATGTTCAAAAACATCTAACGGAATTTATTGAAAAAAGTTACCAACCCAACAAAATTAACATTTATTACAAAAATTTATTTCGTTAGTCGTCATAAAGGAATCGATATAACCATTATATTCAATTTTTCACTTACAAAAACTGTAGAAACTACAAAAAATATTAGTAAAAACGTTTGCTAAAATTCTTTTTTCTATAGATATTAAGTAACTTTTGGTAAATGCTGTAAACTTGTAATAAAACAATTCAGTTTTCTGTTAAAATTTTCCAATTTCAAATTCTTCACTAATCTTGTCGGCTACCATTTTCGCTATCGCTAAACTACTTGTAGCGCCAGGCGAGGGCGCATTCCGACAGTGTAGCACTCGTTTCGCTACTGCGCTCGTACCGTCACCGCGATCAAATACGAAATCATCTACTAAATTTCCATCCATATCCAACGCTTGGGCGCGTACACCCGCTGGTCCGCGAGAAACGTCGTATTCCAATATATCCGGAATATATTTCTGCAACTCTTTTACTTGCAACGGTATCACTGCAGACTTAGACATTTCGCTTAAACCAAATGTCAAGTATTTAGCTGCCATTTTGAGAAATCCCGGATAACGCAGCACATCAAAAAGTTCGAGCAGATTTATGTCCTTCCATCTGCAACAATTCACTGCTTATTTAGACTAAGGTCCTTTTATTGTTTGACTCTTCGTTGTTTATTACTCACTTATAGCCTTCACGACTGAAGGCCAGAACAGCATTGGGCCCCAACAAAACGCTACCGTCCATCCGTGGCGTGAAATGGACACCAAGGAAGGGAAAGCGTGCATCGGGCACCGGATATATGTTGCCTCGAATCATATGACACTTCTCTTTGGCAAGCAGCAAATATTCTCCACGAAAGGGTATGATTCGTGGAGCCCGTGGGCAGCCAGTTAACTCAGCCAGCTGGTCAGATTGTAAACCGCCGCACGTGAGAACATAACGGGTACGTATTTGCTGTGTTTGTGTTGAATCTCGAATTGTTACTGGATATTCTGCAGCGTCTTTGGTTTCCTCAAACTTTGAGACCTGCATTTAAGAGTGTTTCCTAAGTTAAAAACAATGAAAATCTAAAATCTCCAATTGACCACCTTGAAACTTAAGTAAATATCTCCTCCGGCACATGTAAAATCTTTTCCGTAGTACTCGGTAACCAAACCCCAATCCACTATGCCCGTGTTGGGACTCCAAAGTGCTTTAACACCTTCGCAAAACGGTTCTATATCCTTTATTTGCGATCCTTCTATCAATTTCAAGCCGGGCACCTGATTTTTTTGTCCACGTTCGTACAATGACATCAGCCCATCGATTTCCGCTTCATTTATGGCCACAATCAGTTTTCCACACTTCTTATAAGGTATCTTTTTCTCATCCAAATATTTATAGGATAAATGCAAACCTTCTACGCATAGCTGGGCCTTTAGTGAGCCCGGCTTATAATAGATGCCCGCGTGGATAACTCCGCTATTGTGTCCACTTTGATGGGTTGCCAATTTTTTTTCTTTTTCCAGTATAGCGATCTTTAAATTGGGATGCCTTAGCAGAATCTCACGTGCTGAAGCTACGCCTACAATACCACCGCCTACGACCACCAAATCGTAATTTCTATTTTGTTCAAAACCGTTTTTAAAAAGCTTCAACAATTAATTTTTGAAATTTATTGCATACATACTTTGTAGCTTGATTGTGCTGCCTTCTTTGTAAACTTTGGATTCTTACTCCAGCAGACGGAGTAATTTTGCTCCACAAATCTTTTCCTGTGAAAACTTTTAAGTTGAATAGTTTTTGTGCCATCATAAAGTTTCAGTCTTATATTTGCAATTTTGTAGCTTGTGGTGGGACAGTTTTCACTTTTAATGACCTTTGGTGACCTTAAAAATTAAGGCCGAATTTTCCTAACGACCTTCCCAAAACACGTCATGGAAATCTCATTCTTTAAAATTCATGCCTTCCAGAAAGAAAATTTTCATAATTATTGATAAAAATCATTTTGACGGTTATCAGCTGATATTCATAAACGAAATCTGTGTTGCAGCAAAAAGAACAAAATTAAAAACAAAATATATTCCACTTTTTAGTACATATTTATTTAGAATACATATTTGATTTTTTAACCACGTTTATATTAGGGCAAATTGGGGTTATATTCAGGCAAAGTTAGATAGTGAAAGCTTGAAACAGTTTGTGATCAAATATATTAATGAAAGACAAAATTACCCTCAGATATGTAAGTAATTTCCCAAAAAAAAGGATCTTCCTACATTCCTGTAACCGTTATCTTCTAAAAATTAAAATTAAAGAATTTAATTGAAATTTAAAAAAAAAAAAATTGTTTAATTTTCTCTTTGCTAGAGTGTTCAATTTCAAAGCTCTTTCTACGGAATTGCTGTTTTCTGAAATAATTTTTTTATATATGTGTATGCACCTTTTATAAAACCTGTTACGGGAACACGTTTCAGTTTCCGGTTCTTTGGAAACCATAAAAAAGAGCCCCCAGCTCCTTGATATTTAATAACGTATGTGTCTAGATACATATAGTCTATAACTCAATCACAACCAAACAGAATGTCTACAATATTTCATGTCATTTACAATTTATGTGCTTAGTTATTAAAGATAATTTAATTAAGGTTTAAATCTTGTATGATGTAAAATTCACAGTCAGAGTCATTAAAAATGTTGTCTATAACTCTAATTGATTAGCTAATTAAGTCGTTAATTAAGTAATTAATTAACATAATTAAGCACATAAATTGTAAATAACATAAAATATTATAAATATTTCGTTTAATGTTTGAATAAACGCACAACACTGAATCTTTTAATCAAATTCAAAATAAGCTTTCGAAGAGATTGAAATTACAGACGCTTTTATAAATAACAACAACAGCTCTCTTAAAATATTTAAACTTTTTGCTCGTCGTGAATATTCTCATTGCAAACTTTTCCGAGTCAAATTGGAAAGAGAGCCAATGAATGTTCTCTGACAAGCGGCATTTTTGGTCATTAGTTGATAAACAAGTTGTTAATTGATTTATACACATAAAGAAAGTAATTAAATCTTGTTTTAGAGTTTTAATAAAAATATTCGCAATATTGCGTTTTAAAAATGTGTATATAAATTGTATAATTCAGATGTGTAATTTGGGTTAAGAATTATATACAAGAAGTACGTATGAATAAATGCAGCGTGTTCTAAAATAAACCTGTCTTTGAGAGAATGTAAAAATATTTCTTATGCAATTGTGACAAAAGGTAATGATAGTATGAAGCTTATAATATGCTGTTAAATAAATATAAATTATACATTTATTATTTACGTACACTTAAAATGGGTATTAATAGCCATTAATTAAAAGTCTTCGTCACAGTCAGGCGATTTCAGATCTTTCCGAGTGACAGAATTCATGTAGACGGAAAACGAATAAGCTGAATCTCGTCAGTTCTGTGACGACCAAACAGTATTCCCTAAAATTTGACACCGCTAAAAAAATGCTCAAAAAAATTCATAACATTCTGTTAACATAACATTCAGTTGTAATGCAAATTTTGAAATAACAAAATTTTAAAAAAAATTATATGCATATGTACAAACATATATATGTATATACACTATTTTTCCTTCAACAATTAAAGAGAGTATGTACACATGCTCATTTTTTCGGTAATACATATCTACTAACGGTTAATACATACAAAAACCTTAACTTAGCACAAAATTGTTAAAATATTCCATACTGTACTGTTCGTGCCACTTTTAATAATAAATTTTATTGCATTCAAAAGTAGCCGCGGAATATTTGAAAATAATAAACGTATGTAAATATCGTATATATAAATATATACATACACGCGTACGGGCAGAGTTATGTATTTACAAAACTCATAAGGAACAGAGAACATCAAATATTATAAATATTATGGTTAATATATAATATAATATTAGTAAGTGCTTCAAGTTAAACAGTCCAGAAATACTCTGTTAGTCGGAAAATGAAGAGAAATTTTACAGCCTTTTTAATTTTTGGGTTTTAGAATAGTCTCGAATGAATAGTCTCCTTCCTCTTTCATAAATTTAAATTCAATCTTAATAAAAACTATAATTTTTGAAGCGTTAAGCATCTTGTTTGCTTTTTTAAACAATTTAAGCTAGCTTTATCTATAGACACTATATATATTGGTGTCTATATTTATCTAAATTATCCTAATTCATTGCATACAAAGCTCGTTAAGAATATGTACATACGTATATACACATAATCTATATATACATATATACACACATAACAAGTACAGTGTTTATTTACTCTCATTATATTTAGTTTGTACTGTGAATTAGCCGTCTTCACTTCTTATCGAGACAGTGCTTTCTCGAGAAGCTTTAAAATGTGATAAACAAAAGCAACAACACCAGCAGTTTTTTTCCAACAAACACACAGCAAATACATTGTGTATGGCAAGAGAGTTTTATAGTGGAGCGCTAGTTGTTGTAATTATAATTTAGAGCAGGCTGAATACACAACGCTACTAAATAAATATACATACAATTTAAAACTAATCAACTCGAAAAATAAGAAAAAACTTTATCCCAATTTTTATACCATCTTTTGGTTGAGCAGTCAAAGCTCATTTGAGTTTAGTGCGATCAGTAAGCCAGCCAAGCTCAATCAGTTAATAAGAGTGCATATTTATAAAAACTTCAAAGAATTAAAGACTGGAAAATCGTACAATATGGAAGAGCAATGGAATAATGTCGAATTAAGCGATCTCTCAAAATCCAAATCATATACACTCAATCATCAATACGATGGATTAGCACCAGTAAGTAATACGAAGGATAATAATGAAGAAGCTAAGGAAAGTGCCAGTGATAAAGATCACATCGATCGAGGTGCTATCCTTAAACCAGGAGCTCA
This sequence comes from Conops quadrifasciatus, assembly GCA_949752815.1. Taxonomy (NCBI): domain Eukaryota; kingdom Metazoa; phylum Arthropoda; class Insecta; order Diptera; family Conopidae; genus Conops; species Conops quadrifasciatus. The sequence goes on along the minus strand of OX457080.1, from coordinate 27,541,035 downwards.
AATTAAACCAAGTATTCAAATCGAAGTTGTGGAAACATTGGTTCGTCGTCTTTACGGCATAACTACAAGTTCAATTCAAGACTCTATTTCATATGATGACCGCAACTTTATTATCACTGAGGATGCGTAAGTTTGGTTTTAATTTTGTATTTTTTAAAATTATAAATAGTATAAGAATGGTATTGTTTTATACTAAAAACAACTACATTCAATACAGAAATTATCTTCTTAGAATGTACGAACACAAGTATAAAAGTACAAATTTACAATATACATATAAGTATCAATGAAGTATAATATACTTGAATTTACCGTCCAATGCCATAAAAATAGATAAGATAAAATGCATAACTTATTTACAATTTCAAGCAATAATTCCTAAACACAATGTCAACCTCGAACGAATGTAATTAATACTGTACTTTAGCATAGTAATAATGAAAAACTTTTCCTCGATAGTATAGTAGTTATTATCCCTAACCACATTTTAGTGGCGAGATGTATTCAGATGTAACAAAAAAAAAAAAAATATAAATGGTTTGGACCTTTTTTTCATGAATTTTTTTTACAGACCAACATCTTTATTCAAAATCACTTTGTCAGAATTGAGGTTACTAATTTAAAAAAAAAACAATTTTTATACATAATACTATAAGTTATTAAAAATATCACCTTGTTGATAAAACCCTAACAATTACAAAATTACTGAAGCTTTGGTTTTTTATGAAATCCAAACATACTTAAACGTGTTTGATTTTCATTTAAACTCGCATTATTTTTTTTTGTTTTTGTCCCGGCTGTTTTTGGTTTTGTAAGGCCCAAACGTGGCCCTCGTTGCTTAAATTTTTCTAAATCTCTAACTTTTTTTATAGGAGATATATGAAGTTGTACGTCAGAAGTACTTTCATCTGAGAGAATTATAATGCTTTCTTTATCTTCTTTATGCTTCTTATTAATACTAAAAAGGCTGTTGTTTGATATTTCTAATTGTTGACAAATACTATTCGTGTTATTAATTTTATTCACATTTTCTATTTCTGACGGCTGTATTGTAACGTCAAGGGTCGTTAAATCGACGTCGTCTTTTTTTAAAGAGTTTTGACTTCTGGAAGAAGTCGCAGAGCCATGATTATATAATAGTAATTGTTGATCTTGTTTTTGCTGCGAAAGAATTTCGATCTTTTCAATTTCATTTGACAAATCTTCTATCGGCCTGACTTTTTGGCCGTTCGTTTGCAGGACTTGTTTCACATTCTCAGAAAAAAACCGACTCTTAACTTCAACGTTTTTATATATTTGCTCTGGTTTCATATTGTCAACGCAATTTTTTATAGTTTCTTCATTGTAACTGTTTCGCTGTTTGGAAGCAATGGACGTAATTTGCTGACTGAAATCTGCATTCGTTTTAGCAAACGGATTGTGATTTACTCGATTAGTTTTTGAGGATACTGATGGAGTTGTGATTTCTTCTGCATTGTCAGCTGATGATGAACTAGATTGGCGACTTCTTTTCTTATGCGAAGTCTTGTTATCTGCAGCAGTTTCGTCTCTATACATTGCGAATATATCACATTCTTTGGGTTTTTCTTGCTCCTCTCTATTACTTGTCTTTATATCCTCAATAATCGTTTGACTTATAAAATCAACTTTTTTGAATAACAGAGCACAAGATGCTGGCTTGTCCTTAAACACTTTGTCATCAGACTTTTTACGCGTATGTGGTTCGTAGTTTGCCAACCAAATGCTTTTATGTTTAGCAAATTGTACATTGTTCGCGCCTTTCTGTGCTGGTTTCGTGTCCTTGTCCGGGTCCCAATAATCCAATTGCTTCAAACTGAATGGATTTAAATTCCCCAATGCTAGTTGGAACGCCAGTTCCGCGTCTTCTAGTAAAATACCAGCGTTGCTGCAGTAACGCTCTTCAGTCGCATACTCATACAGTTCATGGATTCGTTCCATTTTTCGTTTAAGCGGATTATAGATATACATGTGTTTAAAAGTGGCCTCCGCTTTATGAAAATTTTCTATGTACTCATCGGCCACCTTTAACAATGCAAAGAAATATATGTGAATTATATCGATAAGTAAAATTTGAGACCAAAAAAATGTACCTCTAAAGTTCTCATATTTAAATATTGTGGAATTTTTCTTAAAGCACGACCCATGTTATCATCATCCGTTATAAGCATAAATTTACAGGCTTTAGCCAGTCCTATGCCAGGCAAAGAATCCAAATAATCACAACCCGAAAGAATACACATTCTTCTAAATCTATCAAATGTATAGCGCTCCTCACGACAACCCATGGCTAAATGCAGCTTATCTGATTCGATCAGAAGACCGCCACCTGTTAAGTCCAGCTTGAAGATTACGCTACGTGCGCCGAAGAGAATCAAATCCGAATCTTCAGTTATAACATGTTGTGCCAAGTTGATTTTATTCAACCAGGCCAGTTGCGCGTCAGCCTCATAAGGTGCCACAATGCAATCAACATTACGCCGCCTGCATTCGCGTATCAGATTTAATGCCATCTCATGGGTGACATCTATGCTCCGACGCATATGAGAACGGGCTTCCTCGACTTTTCCCATTCGCAATAATTCAACGGCAAGCTTCTTCGACTGTTGTCGTGATTCACGACGACGTTTTTCCGTAATTGCTTTAGCCGGCAAGTGGCGCCCATCGAATACCAGAATCGGTTTTATATCATGCGACAGCAACAGCTGCACATACTTGAGACAATACTGCAAGTATAGATCGGTTTTTTCCCCACGAGCCAGCTTTTCGGCGCATGCGAACACTCCTTTGTGTAACCAGCAGTAGGTATCAACAGCCACGGTGGAGCCCCGAAAATCTTTTAGATTAACCTGACTGGATGCTTTCTCCAGGAATGGTATTAAACCGGTGATACCCATCTTAAATAGGGAATACTTTCTGACGGTACAGATAAACAGACAAAAACTATACGTTAAGATAACTTTAAAACATTATAATAAACAAGCACAAATTGAAACCGTAGCTTGAAACTGAAAAATTGAAAAAAACCGTAGCCTATTACCAACATAAATTTTCCGCCTAAAGCTGCTTCAGACAGAACACGTTTTTCGCTACGCTACGCTAATCGCTACGCGCTGCGGGGCGATTTCGTCTTGGTGTTCACACAGAACGCGAATTAGGGACAGATTTCTGATCCGCGAACGATACGTTTATCGTTAGTTCTGCTGTGTTAATTTTCTTGTTTTTGCTGGGAAACAACAATAAAAAGGAAAATAACAAAGCCCATTGACGATAAACATAACGTTCATTGTTTAGAAATCTGGCCCTTAGTCGCGAATCTATACGAAAGTTAACAAATCAACTGGGTATATATATATAGACAGGAAGATGCCATATGTGCAGAAAATTGTAATTTTTTGGCAAATTTTTCATTTAATCTTGCAACTGTCTAAAGATAACTGATAATCTCAATTCTTTTTAACTAAAAAATTGTAGAACTAAACTCACACACTTACAAAACAAAACACCAGTAGTACATTTTGTAAATTTTTACAACGCACTGCGACGCGAAAATCCACACGCCGCGAAAGTAAGCACTGCTTTTTCTCAACCGAACGAAAAAATCGCCCCGCAGCGCGTAGCGAAAAACGTGTTCTGTCTGAAAGCAGCTTAACTCATATGTCAAAATTCCAATAGCGTTGCCTACTACCACTAACCATACAACATACCACTAACCATATGTTGTATGGTTAGTGCTACTACCTTATTGAAGGTGGTAGTAAACAGTGTTTTCAAGCGTGTTTTTTTGACTAATGACAAAATAATGTATATAAATTTTAAAATATTCCATAAAAATTAAATTCTTAAAATAGTTATATAAAAACTCTAATGTAAATAATAACACTTTAAATAGTAACACTTTTTTACTATTTAAATATCATAGCATACTTAATTTTAATAATAATATGACAATAAATTACATATTAAAATCATTTATCGTAACTACAAATCGTTAGTTCTGCTTTGTTCAATCAACAATATCGAAAAATATGATAAATTAATTATTTTTTATTTGCAGAAATATGAAAAACCCGTTGATTGTTCCTCACTGGCCACACGGATACGTTTTTAAAGTGTTAAATGCCTTAGACTCGAAAAAGATTGATTTTATTGAAGCGCAAAACGAATTGATGATTTACTTGTGTAATTAATTAAATGCTTTCAATTATTCAGATGTTTATATGTATAATGTATATGTTAATATGTATATATGTATATGTTTTTTTATTACAGCTCAACATGGTATACACTGCCCCAAGCCGGTCCTAAACGTAAACGGAAAATATTACTCTGTGGAACGTATTAATGACGATGATCACGTAGTTCGATTACTCGAATACGTTCCGGGAAAAATGTTCCATCAGGTACCGAAAACGAAAAGCCTTTTATATCAAAGTGGAGAGTATATTGCTAAAGTGAATGGTGCTGCGAAGGTTTGTCAACGAAACCGCTTTGCCTCCTTAACGCATCATTCTTTTCATCTCGATCTTATAGAGTTTCCATCATGATGCCTACGACACCCATAAGAGTACGTGGATGCTACAGTCCGTCCCAAATTTGAAAAATTTCATCTACGTTTTGGATGATTTGTCACGTAAGGAACTTGTTGAGGAAATTATAGAAGCTTTTGAAAAGAATGTTTTAGATAAGCTGGACACCTTCTGTTCGCAAATTATACATGGCGACTATAATGAACAGAATATAATTGTTGAGAAAGATAAGGATAATGAATATAAAGTCGTCGGTATCATCGATTTCGGTGATACCAGCAAATCGCCGATAATTTTCGAAGTCGGCATTGCAATGACCTACATGATGCTTCAAGCTAAATCCCTTGAAAGTGGCGGTATTTTTCTGGCTGGATATACCTCAATTAATCCATTAGCCGCACAAGAGAAACAATATCTCAAGTATTGTGTCGCTGCCCGTTTGGCGCAAAGTTTGGTCATGGGTACTTATACATACAAGCAGGACCAATCAAATGATTATGTTTTGGTGACGCAAGAATACGGTTGGAAATTAATTGAAGAATTGTGGCGCAAAGAATTCCCTAATATTGACGGAATATGGCAAAAAACTGCAGATGCGTATTCAATGCAAAGCGTAAAATAAGAAATTAAATTCAATTTTGAGACGATCAAGAAATGAATTCATTTGATCGTGCAAGTGATAAAACACTTTGTCAATTAATTAAGACAAATAAGTACCAACCAGGTCTTATACGTATTATATAGCGCATTATATAATACGTACGTATTATTTGAAAATATAGTATTTTATTTCTACAAATTAAATCGCTATAGTAGTCAAATTCGAAATTCATATTAGGGGTATTCATTTATACCGCTAAATATACGCCTTCCTTAATTATACGCTTCTATACGAATGAGCTTAAATGAGCGCACCTAAGCTGCATTCAGACAAAATACGTTTTTCGTTACGCGCTGCGGGGCGATTTTTTTGCCCGGTTGTAATACACGGAACTCCCATAAGCTTTTCAGGCAGAGACAAAGCGTTGTTTACTTTCGCGGCGTATAGACTTTCGGTGCGCTGTGAAAATTCACAAAATGTCCTTCTGGTGTTAGTGTTTTGTGAGTGTGGAACTTTAGTTTTACAGTAAATAACAATAAAAAGACGTTAGATATTGTTTTGAATTTTTAATTTATTTTTCATTATTATTGTATTTATTACTTTTTTATTAAATATTTTCGTAGGAATTTTAGATTTATCTCTTCAAAAAATAAACAATTTTTCTTTCTGTTTCAACTTCCAATTTTTATGTACGTAGATATTGCTATTTAACAAAACTAAAGGAGTTCTCTAATCTAATTATACATATATATATATATATATATATACATATATGTATATATATGTGATTTATATATAAGTAAAATATTCACTACATACGATCATTATATTTTTGGTTTAAATTTTAAATGTAAATCATTTACATATGTATTATTTTTTGTTTTTACATTAACAATATTAAAGCGACCAATTTATTATATAAAAAGTTTATTAAAAACATTCCAAGCAAGAATCAATTAATCAAAAAAGGAAAATGTCAAATACTTCAGAATAAATAAATGTTTAAAATAAATGTTAAGGAAATCAAAAACTCCATAATTCTAGAGTATAGTCGAGTAGATTTAATTCCACCACATATTTCTGTTACAGCCCTGCTATTTTTTTTCATGAGTTGTTTCAACAAACTCAATGAAGAGGTTTTATAAAAAAAAGAACTTTAAAAGCTTATATGTATATACTTTAAAATAATGATACAATTTGTGGCTAATTTTCTTCGATCACTTGCCCAGTAAAAAAAAGGAGCTTTTTTTTGCTTGCTTGCAAATCTTTCGGGAGAAGAAATTGCCGAAACGCTCCAGATGAAATTAATTAAGTTTCTCATTTTTATTTGCGTCCATAGAATTAATACTTGCGTTCACATGCGCTGCCGCAGTAGTTACGGTGCACGGTGGTGCATTAGTGTTGTTGGCGCTAGTTGTGCTCACAGCGGTCTTGGCCGCAACAGCGCCAATCGGCCGTGGCCTGCCGCCACCAGCCGCGTTGCCAGACGCGCTCTGCTGTCGTCGTCGTTTCTTCATAAAAACAAACGAAGTGTTCAACATTTGATGCTGCACTTGTTGAGACTGAGATGCATTCGCTTTTGCTGCCGGGAAAGTCGTGACTGCTTTAAAACCACCGGTTTGGCTTGAGGACGCAGCGACATGGGAGCAATCCAGCCACGGCAGCACAAATTCACCGCTTGTATTCAACTTCGGTATCAGCTCGCCGAACGCTTGTACCGGCAAGTCATTAACGTAGCAAATCATTTGTATGGAATCCGGTGAAGGATAAAAACTAAGCATTTGCTGCGGCTCCGGAGCGGTCTGCAGCTCGTCCTTGCAATGACGGCGCTTCAGTTTTTCTATGCGTCGCTGTTCGCGTATCTGTTGAACATCCCACTTTTTCCTCCTCTTCTCGTCCAACTCGAGTTTGGCGTGTCTCTTCAGATACGTGTCATCCGAAAGATCCTCCGTGCATTCAACGGAATACGATACAGGAATTTCATGCTCGGTCCATTTGGGTATCTCCAGCGTTGGAGGCATATCAGACTGGAAGGGGCTGATGTCGCCTCTCATAGAGTCGTAATCACAGTTGAATTCTTCATCCTCCCACGCGCGCGTACAATAACGCTGAGTGGTACTTATGTAGCCACACCGTCGAGCCTTGGCGTTGTGATGATGAGACGTGTGTTGCGTGGGTGGACCCAAGGTGAGCGGCTTAATGTTGCCATCTTTCGGAGACAAACTAAATGCCGGTGAGCCGATGCCAGTCGTCTGCTAAAAGGAAAACAGATAAGGCTAAGGTGAAGGATACGAAGCAATTATTGATAGCCAATATTGTACCTGTTCAGCTTCTGCAACCGAGTCACAACTTGCCGACTCGTCGGAGTGAAGATCAGGAGCGTGGGTAAGCATTAGAGGCATTTGTTTGCCGCCTCGGCTCGGTGGCGGTAACGGTGCTTCTGTTGGCTGAACAGTAGCAACCTTAGTAGCTTTATTGGGTGAGGCGCGGGAAACTGATTTATGCGGCTTGCCGCCACCAGAGCTCCCTTTTGACTTGAGATTAGAGGCCCTTTTTGCGCGTTTCGCAAGAGGTATTTCATCATTGCTATCTTCCATTTCGTACCAGAGAGTGCGATCTTCAGCGCCACCACCACTACCTCCGCCGTCGCCTAAAGCTTGGCTGTTGTGAATGCGGCTTTTGCCGCCAAGTTTTACACTCTCGTCATCCAACGGCTCGCGCGTTGCTTCTTCCAGCTCGGATGCCGAATCGGAGGCCGTTGAAACCGGGCTATGCAAGCTCGCCGTATCCACCCGATGCAGTATAATCTTGCTTATTAGTTTGCCATTACACTCGCCAATGATATTAGCGTTTCTCACAGCACAGCTTTTTTGGTTTCCAGGCATCGTTTTGGATTTGGATGCATTTTCCTGAATTTTGTAATTTGTCTTCACCGCTTTTGCGACTTTATCGCGAGCTTCATTATTCGTTTGTTCCTCCTTCTGATATTTTATCTCCTCCGGTCGTATCGCCTGCAGCGAGTTACTCTCCGCTTCAACTTTGCACTGAATCTTGGCCAGAGGCGGTGGTGGCAGTGTGGATACCTCCGCACCGCCAGCGACCACCCGCTTCATCTGTCGTTGCAATTGCTTCTGCAATTCCAGCACTTGCGTTTCCAATTGAAGATTTTTCGACTTTAGGGCCTCGGCGTCGTCACGTAGGTTATTCAGTACCTTATCCTTGGCCATTAGTTGATCACTTTGCTCCTGTATGAGATCCATATGCAGTATCAGCATGGCCTTCAACTGCTTGTTCTCCTTCAATAATGCCATAACATCCTGGCCCGAGGAGACTGTTCCGCCGCTATTGATCGCATTGTTGTTTGCACGTATATGGTTCCTGCTTTCGCTACTATGACAATAAAGATGGTCCAAGTATTTGCTCTGATTTTTGTTGCATTTGCTCTCCATCTCAAATTATTAAAAAAATATATTTACCGAAAATAAAAATCGCAAACGCAATAGTTTTTGTTTTGTTTGCAAATAATAATGAAAGCCACCCGCTGTCACTTTTCCATTTATTTCACCACACAGATCATTGCAATTACCACACCGCCGACTGTTTTTTTTTCATAGCCAAATATGTAGTGATTCGAATGTTTTATTACATTCTTATTTCTTCTCATTTCATTACTTTCTAAACAATTAATATCGTCCGGATGCAACGATCCGAAATTGTCTTCCACTTAGGCTATTTTTCCACTATGCATTATAAAATATCGGATAAGCTTCCACAGAAAATTTCATCATCGACCCAGAAAGCGGAATATCTTTATTTTGACATTTTTTATATTCACCACTCTTGTTATCCCAACTGATATTAGGGTTTGGTATCACTGAAACTAAACGCAACCAATTAATTGTGTCTTCGTCGTTTTGTTTACACGTGCGATGGATTTCACAGAACAAATTGCACTTTGGTGTTCACATAAAGCCGACAAGTCTTGATGTCATCGTACCGATACACTATACAACATTGCTGTCCAACATTGCATGTATTAGGTATATTACACGATTACCCTCTTCCCCTCTCCCATGAGCCTCTCGTTGTGAATTCTTTTGGAATTATTGCGGAATTTGGAATGGAGTTCCAGAATGGAATGGAATTTGGTATTATGGGTGTAAATGGTTTTCCAATATCCAATAGAGACGTGTCGATGTAGACAGTCTGTGGCGGCCACGTTGTTTAGTGGGGGCCCTCATAAAAACTATTTTCTGTTAGTATCTGATATCGCCCTATCTGGCAACGAAGTATGACGTTTGTTTACTTTTTCTATAAAAATTTGGTAGCACTTAATGATTGCTTGGGATTTTCAGTAAAAGGTATGCAACATTCTTCCTCTGGAAACAGCCAAAACACATTGCGGCAGCGGCAGCAACAGCAAACAGAAATTATATAGAGGCTTATGGGTGCTGCCGCTGCCCTGAAAAATAGCAGCCAAAGCACATTGCGGCAGCGACAGCAACAGCAACAGCAAATTATATAGAGGCTTATGGGTGCTGCTGCTGCCCTGAAAAATAGATTCTATTACGGCAGCAAGCAAAACTCTCTTTTTTCCACTCTCTTTTTCACTCAGTGTTGCCAATTTTCACTGAAAATCCGACAAATTGTATTGAAAAATATACGGAGAGTAAGCTCTCTTTCAAGACGAGAGAATGGGATACAGAATACAAAAACAAATAGCCGACTTGCTGTCGCTGCTCTAATGTACTTTGCTGAGCAGCGAGAGAGAGTTGCTGTTGCTGCCGCTGCCGCAATGTGTTTTGGCTGTAGATTCTATTACGGCAGCAAGCAAAACTCTCTTTTTTCCACTCTCTTTTTCACTCAGTGTTGCCAATTTTCACTGAAAATCCGAAAAATTGTATTGAAAAATATACGGAGAGTAAGCTCTCTTTCAAGACGAGAGAATGGGATACAGAATACAAAAACAAATAGCCGACTTGCTGTCGCTGCTCTAATGTACTTTGCTGAGCAGCGAGAGAGAGTTGCTGTTGCTGCCGCTGCCGCAATGTGTTTTGGCTGAAAAGCGTGCAAGGGCCAAATTTGTGATGAAGGAACGTCAGCGAACGATGCGTTTATCGTTAATTCTGCTTCCTTCCTTTTATTGTTTTTGTTGATGAACAAAAATAAATTTGGAAAATAACAAAACAGAATTGACGATAAACGTATCGTTCGCTGGCGGTCATGACCAGAAATCTGGCCCTAATTTTGGCGCTTTTTTACTGTGCCGGAAATAAATAAAGGATTTATTGAAACTGATATTTCATGCATCTTTAAGATATTTTTATTAACATAAATGGCTTCAGTTTTTGGCGACGATGACGTTAATAATTTGTTTAATGACAATCTTGACGAAAATCAAGATTTACCCAGCGATGACGATCACGATGACAATGATGGTCATAAAGAAAACCTCTTTGGTGAGGAGAATATTGAGGAAGATGTTAACGCCAAACAGGAACCTGTTAAGATTGAACCAAAAAAACGATCCGTTCGGAATCCCCGGCTAAGGCTAACGATAGAAACGCTATGCGGGCCACGCGGAATCCATACGATCGAAGAGTACTTTAAGGATGTTAAATTCAAGGGAAAGGGTTATGAGAAGAATGATTTGGATGAAATTATGCGGCGTTTACAGCACTGGGGACATCGTATGTACCCGACGTACAAATTCGATGACATTTTAACAAATATAGAGCGCTTGGGTAAAAAGAAAGCCCTGCAGGTGCATATGTCGCGATATCGCTTAGGCATGTTGGAGAATCTCAAGGCGTTGCAAATGAATAATGTTGAGGAGGAAGACGAAGATGCTGAAGATGCAGCCGTAGATGAACCGTTCGATGAATTCGATGCGCTATTAGGAGAACAAATTGCCATATCCCGAATGGTTCCGCGCACACCGAACACAAACAATAGCCCCCGACAATTAAGTGCCAATAAATCGTCTGATAGAAATACCACTTACAATACGCCTTATCTCGAGCGGATCAAAGGTCCAACGTCTACACCTTACACTAACATCCAGAATGTGGACAATATAAGCGAGCTGGCAACACCTCTACCGCAATCACAGCCGGCCCCGCCAGAACCAGACTTGAACCCAATCTCCCAACAACCGACGAAATTAACTGCAGAACAATTGGCAACAATTGCAGAGAATCGTCGTCTGGCACAGGAGCGATTACGTGCCAGGAAACTAAACCAATAGTAAAAGTATGAAAGTGGTGCTAGCAATAATCGTTGGTCAATTAAATGTAGAGGACTCGAAATTAAAATAAAAATGCTAATTCTCTTGTATTTATGTATTTCTATTGTATTTGAAAGTCTTATGTTCACGATGTACCTAGAGTACATAAAATAAATTCGCTTTTTAAAAGAACTGCGACACAATGGGCCAATCAGTCACACATGGCGACCAAAGGCGAATCGGCCGGCTTTCTTTTAGTTCCCAGCGAACTTTACTTGTATCCGATCAATTGATATTCCATCATAGATCTAATCTTATTGCATTACAACATTTGGGCGTATTTGTATAAAATACCAGTTTCTTTTAATTTTGGAGTAATACTAAAATTTGCTGATTCTTTGCAATACTTCGCATAGATATTGTGGCTTTCCTGATCGACTGCAGGTGCCTTTACACAGAAATAACAATCTGTGCCGTAATCGTTCAGCGGCTTCAAGTCTACACCACGCGTAAGCTTGCTGGCGTCTGCATCGCGTTGAAGCATCGTGCCCTTTGAGAGTTTACTCGTCTGAACATAATTCTTATAAATTTGCATGTCCGCTCTCTGCGGTTGTGTTATGGTACATCCGTAAACTTGGCTCATGGGCGGTAATAAGGTTTCCAGAGAGAGCTGTTGTGTGGTGTTATTTCGTGAGATTTGTGTGGTTGTGCTCTCAGCAAAACCGCTTAATTCTTCGTCGGTGCTGGAGTCGTCTCGTTCGGAAGTTGAGCTGGAGGAATTGCTATTGAGCGAGCTGGTCGAGCTTTGTCCGGTCATGGAGGGATTTTTACGGGTTTTGCGTTCCTGTATTTGACGTTGAAATGGGCTGTAGTTGGTACGAAACGTCGGCATGTAGCGCATAGCCAATTGGCTTATCTCAAAAGCGATATGTTCGCTCAGTTCGGTCCATTTAAAAGAGCGATGGTAATTCGAATAAGCATCAATCATTTCGAGGTCCTTCGAATGGACACGAAAGAGTTCTTTGACGATTTTGTTACTGTCCGAGCAGGAGTAGGGCAAAGAAGATCGCACCGTACGACGCACCCAATCGGTCAGGAGCTGCGTTTCATTGCGTGTCGATAACGGCTTATAGGCATTGTGCATATAATAATCCGTCTGAAGCTCCCAAATTGGTTGATTCTCTGCGTAAAAATAAGAAGGAAGAAGATAAACTTACTACTAGCGTACGATTAAAAAAATTAGCGTGGAACCCGGCGCATTAAAAGTGAAAGTTTTTCATCCCTTCGGTAAGCGCAACTTTCATATCAATTTTATCAAAACTCCTTCTTCTTCTTCTTTAGCGCGGTATACATGCTCTATCCATACTCTGCCCTAACGGTGTCGCTTTTTCGTTACATGTTTCATTTGCACGAAATTACTCTAACGATCGATAAAAATACTCACTTTAAAAGGGCACTAAAAAGGGCAGAACTTACGTTTCGAATGACTCTTCGATGGTATATAATAACCTAGAAACAAATTTATACTGTGTTGTTTCTCTGTATCGCTAAAAGTGTTGCTGTAATAGCGACTCAGCGTCTGCATTATGTCGTTCCCTTGTGAGGCCCAAGCGGCGGTCTTGCGGTACGTTTTTATGCGATGCACCAATTGAGAACCACCGTACTGCAACGCCAACGTGTCGCCGTGTTCTTCGTATAAGTTCTCCAACATGGTTACGCAATCAGAATCGAATTCCAGCTTCGCCGTCTTAATAAAACCCAAACGTTCTAGTTGATGACCCAGGACACATTTTCCTATGGCAAATTGTGCGGTGTTTGTGCGATCCAAGCAATCGACACAATTAACGCGGACAATGCCTGTTTGAAAACCCACAACATTACAGCCGTCCTTGAAGAACATGCTCGTTTGTTGTACCACGTTCTTTGAAATGTCCGCCAGCATTTCCATGACGTTGCCACCGCCGCGACTCTTGCGCGCCATATCAAAGTGAATGTATTTCAGGCGATGTTGTGGCGGCAAGAACTGATTCAAGTAGCGAATGCTATTGACCAGCTCCGTCGAAATAATCGATTCGTGCTTACGCTTTTCTCTCTTTTTCACCAGATTCAGCATTATAATCGGAGCGCCATAATGGAATAGTAGACGTTCAAAATGTCGTGCCGGCGTCTGGGCAAAAGGATCACAAATGTCTAGTTGAATGGGTGGCTTTGGCACCATTTTGCTAATGTCCTAGAAGCGACTCTCGTCAGAAGTTACCCCAAACTATGTCATATTGCTTACTTGTGACCAATGTGATGGTATTGATCCGCGCATTTGTGTAAACGAACACATGCGATGGCCGTCCGTAACTATTTGCTCCGTCTCCACCTCATTGGCTACATCGCCCTGAAAGTTAGCACCTCGCTTCAGAAAACGAGTGCCGGCAAAACGCGTGCTTCGCCTCGCTATAAGGCATACATTTACATGACGCCCGTATACACTGATACAGGATTGACTGATATAGCCGTGTGTAACCTCAAGAAGCCAGTCTTTCAGCATGATGCCTTGCATCGGATTTAGCAAGAATGCATTCCAAACGAAACGCATCCGCGATTCGCTGCGGTATGCATAGTCAACTCGCTCACGTACATTCTCCACATTGTTGGTCAAGCTGTCCCAATTAGGCAACGGTTCATCACTTTCTATGTCGACATCTGCGCCTACAAATCTAGGTGCCGACTCATTATATTGCAAAGTACGTGTAAGATCGTACGAATAACTAAAATAAAAATTACTGCTCAAATCAATATTTTGGAACATTTTCTTGTAGCGCTCTTCGAACGGATGCGGCACCTTTAGTGTGTTTTCATTCACACGTACCATTACCGTGTCCTTGATAGTGTAAATAAGGTGCATTCCGATGAAGGCGCAACATTTTCTCTTCGTGACAAGCAATAAATAAAAGCCCTCGAGGAAACGCACAAACCCGAGTACACCATACGCAGATATGACCTTGGGCGACCCTCCCAAGGAACTAAGAAACCGCCGTATTTCTAAAGCACTGAATTCCTTGGGGTTCTCGTCGATGAACAGGCGGTCATGACGTGTTCTATCAATGGTCAAGAGACGGAAGCGTGTCTCGCGGTTATTGCTGCCCACTAGATATAGGCGCTGAAAAACAACGGAGACTAATTGTTATTGCTGCGGAGTGCTAGTAGGCATTAGTTAGTACTAACTGTTTTTGTTTCATACAACACCACTTTTTGTATAGCACTTATGAGTGGGTGGAAAATAATGTTAGGATTATTGTTATTCATATTCCCTTTGTGAATTTTGAAATGAAATCCAAACAACGTCCTCAAGGGGCGAAAGTTACCACATGATTAGCGATAATGAAGAATTTCTGACCAGAGATAATTATCTCTGCTTCTGACAACCGTGACTGTGGAGTAGTAGTATGTACACCCTTATTCCAAGAGACGATATGGTTTCGAAACCCGTCTTTTTGTTGTTGTTTTGCATATAAAAGGACGATTTTCGGAACGATACCGTCTCTTGGAATAAGGGTGTTAAATATGTTACGACCAGCTGCTGTAAGAATATCCAGGGATGTGGCAAGTAAAGATACACATTACACGGTGACACTTCACTGATGGGTGAAACTAGTTTAATAAAATTGCATGAAATAATATTGAGTTTGGGAACATTTTCGGCGGTTTCGGACATATTTTTTTCCGTCCTCGAAACAATCGGAATTGCTTTTTCGAATTTACTAATTCGTGGAATCGTAAGACTAGATGATGTGGCGTAATACTCTGTTGAAATAAGTTTTCTTTATCTCACGTTAGTACAAAATGGCAAACTTTCAAATACATAATTATCAGCATTATTCCTGAACGCACACGAATTGTACTCCCGCGAATTCTTCTCGTCGTTTTTGCTTTGTTCATTTTCGGGTGTTTGCTGGTAAACAACAACAGCAATGGAAAATAACAAAGCAAACCCAAGAAAAATCCATAGGAGTTAAACTCGTTTGCGTTCAGGAATAATGCTGTTTATCGATATCGCACTCCGGCAAGAAGACTGTTACAATTTAGCGTTTTACGGAAATGAAATAAGTATGCCAAAAGATCGGCAGTCGCGAGCCTTACCTGCTATAAAAACATCATAATTATTGTGCAGTTCTTTGCCGTGATATGGCGCAAAATACCCCGCTTTTCCAGTACCAGTAGTGAAAAAAAAACACCAATAAAATGCGATTTCCGAAAAACTACGTTTTCTGAGTGTTGACAGACTTCATGCGATGCGCTATGTGCGAAACGCTTTTGCTTTGTTCAAGCGCCTGACAAACAGCTTCTTCTTGTGAATACCCCCCACATTATTCCCATAAGAAAGAGAAAGCGTATGTAGATTGGTTTTGTGTTGTCAGACACCAAAGGCAAGCTCATTTTACAGCATTGAAATTTTATACAATTCTACTTGTTTTTCCAAAGACAAAACTGATGGCGTGAATATTGAATGCCACTGATATTCCTCACATTTTTGAAAACGGACTGAGCGAATTAGGAAAATAAATATGAATATTGCACTGCCCCAAATTTAGTGGAGAAATGTTGAGCAATCTATCGCCATCAAATCTTAATGGTAATGGTCAGCGCAAATATGCAATCCTTAGCAAATTGCAAGACGCGACCGAACGAGTTCGACTGAAATACAGTGGTCGCAAAGAGCTTGCTGCAGAGAGCGACGAAGTGGTTTTAGAGCTGTGTGAAGCTCTCGAGGAAGCCTTCAGCTATGGTCTCCAGCAGCGGCATTCCGCTGGTCTTTTCCAAAATATGCAGGAAATAGTAACTGGTGCGTTCCATCTGTATTAACAAGAAAAACACACACGCACAAATGAGAACTCAATTTATTTTTCTTCCAAGGCAATAACAACTCTGCGAACGACGTTACATTTTGGGATTTTTGTCAGATGCATCTAACGCCTCATGAACGTGAACGCTATTTGAGCCTCAAGGAGGTGGACACAAAATTTGGGCGGGGTATGGCTTTTATCCGGACCGCACTCAACGAGACTTCGCTACGCAGGTATCTATTGACTTGGCTGAGTTCGCAGGAAGAGTTGCAACGCTATTATTCTCCATGGTCATTGCTATCGGACCCTGACGTTCAAATGGAGTTACCAAAAATTGTAGATGATCTGAATGACGTGTTATTTGCTCTTGTGATTGATAGCAAAGAGATTAACAGCAGTGGTCTACGTAATCCTGCCACAGGATTGCTGCGTAAGGAAGAACCAATCATCTATGCGCCAGCGCCAGTACCTGTAGCAGCAAGCATAAAGAACAAGCGTAAGAAAAATGTCATCGAACGGCCCATAAAAAGTGAAAATTCTATAGAAGATTTGCGAAGACTTGGCGAAATGGAAAAGGACTCTTCGAAATCGGATTTCACAACAGCGTTTGCCACAAAAGAAGTCACTACAGAGGCTTTAAAGCTCTGCTCAAAAGATCCCATAGAGCCAGAATTAGAATTTCTCAAGCAACCGCTACCGGATTTGTATTCTCAGCAATTGGCAAATGGTAACGCAGCTGCTGGTGCACTGCTCACCGATTCGGAAAACACATCTTATGACAACGAAGATGATAAAAGTGAAACATCTTCGCAACAGAGTAAGTCATCGTCGGCTTTATCTTTTTCGCAGACTCAATCCAGCGAAGCCGCAAGCGATCGTAAATCGTCGCTTGAAGATAAATTGCGTGAAATGAGTGAACGTTGCGTATTGCTGGAGACACGCGTGGCTCAGTTGAGTCTCGAGAATCGTCAGTTACTTCGCAGGCTGACGCAGCAATTCAACGAGTCGGGCATACATCCGTCTTCCTCATTAGCCACAAATTTTCTCATAACCATTCCGCAAGCGACCTTGTTAAAGTCGAAGCATGGCGGAAACTATTACAGCTACGAGATTCATATAACAATGCGACAACATTTAGAGTACTGGTCACTGAATAAACGTTATCGCGAATTTTACAAGCTGCACAAGTCACTGCTGCGGACACATCCGTCCGTTGGCGGCGTAGAGTTTCCGCCCAAAAAGCATTTCGGCAACATGAATCTGGTGTTCATTGAAGAACGGCGTCAACAGCTGCAAATATATTTATTGAATTTGGTGGAAATGTTGCCGCAAGTTGAGGCGTGCAAATCGAAAGCGGAGCTAACGAAAGTATTTCCATTTTTTCGGGAACGGTAACGAAATTCAAAGAAATTCAGACAATTAAAGCAGAATTGTATTCTATATGATTATTAAATACTTATACTGTTAGGAAAGGTTAAGGTAATTTTAGCATCTTGAGGTTTTATTATATGTATATACAGGATGCGCCATCTTTTATGTCGGAATGTAAACATTGAATAACTAACAACCTTTATCAACCGATGGACTTGAGTAAACGTATTTTTAAAAAGTTAATACAGTACACACCGAAGCAATGTGCCGAAATAGTGACTTTCGAAAAAGTGACAGTAAAAGCAGCAAAAAGGGCACATTTTGCTTAGGCCAATAGAGGCGGCCATTTCATTGATATTATATTCAAAAACTAGTCCAAATAAATTATAAAAGACCAAATTAAATAAAAATACATATGTATATGGAAATCAGACGTTTGTTGAAAAAGCTATTCAATATTCACATACCGACATAAAGGTTGGCGCACCGTGTACATACAATATATATACAGAATGTGAAGATCGAACAATTAATATTGCGCGGCAGTGATAAATAAATAAAACTACTTTTAGATTTCTTTAGAATTTTAGAACCGTTTATTTTTCAAGGAAACGATCAAAATCAAAGAAAAGAACAGAAAAATATCTAAACATGATCATTGTAAAGCAAAAGAAAATAAAATAATACACCAACAGAAGAAATACATCGCAATACAAAATAGAACTAAGTAGTTTTAATACTTTAGCATTAAATAACCTTTTGCAAAACATTAGTTTATTTATTTTTGTAAACCAATTCTATATAATTAAAATTTTACTGGCGCGCACATACATAAAATGCATTCATGCACCATTACCGGAAAAGATATGCTTAAAAGAGCACTTTTACTTTTATACGAAATTTAAGAGCACAAAATTGAATTTATCTTAACATTTTTCATGTACAATACATACGACGGATGCATAATATGTGTATAGTATGCAGGACACATCTATATGTATGTACTTGTACATATTTTCTATTAAAAGGCGTACAGAAAATACTTTACATTATACATGGATGATGTATAGTAACTTACTTTACTATTATTATAGAATATAATTGTTAATTAAATGTAATGATTATTGTTCTAACATATTAAATATTTTTGTCGTTTGCTTGTTTGATGGTTTATTGCTGCGTTCTGAATTTAAATTAAAACATATTGTACGCTACAAGAAATAATAAGAAAAAGAATTTCGAAAGAATAAAAGTTTCACGGCGTCAGCAACATGACACGACCGAAATTGATTGCATGATAGATGTTTTGCTTACAAATTCTCTTTTATTAACATATTAAAGTCATTAATTGCTTGCTTAAAGCAGCTGCAAAGTACATACTTTACTTATCCTTCTATCGTTAGATACTAATAAACTATACTAAGGTTTCTTAATCACTACAAAAACTTTCATGTTAAATTTTGTTTTTTTAAGCTATAAAAACGGTTAGACGAAATTCGTATTTCGAATAATATAATTAGCGAAATGCTCAATAATTTTTTAAATAAAAAAAAAAAAAACATTAAATAAGAAATGCTTTAATTCATACAGAGTTTGGAAGAATAAAAAAAATTATTATATAAACAAAAAAACAAGAAAATTAAGAATATGCATGCTCTCAAATAATATTGTGCTCAGCTCAATTGGTTTTTTTTCTTAAACAAATTTATCAAAATTGGATAGACTTATGCTAAGTTGTTTAATGTGTACACATATTACTCGTACATACACAGGCGGTTCCGCATAAAATGCGACCAAAAACTAGGACACGAAGAGATTGCATCAAGACAAAAAAAAAAATTTGCTCTAAAATGAGAAAATATGGAAAAAAGCTACTCCTGTAGAAGAAACAACCGCCACGTCTAGCATAGTTTAGAATGCGCCACTTTTTTGGAAAGTTAATGCTAAGAGTTTTTGAGAAAGTTAATGTTAAATCTGAAATCGCGCGCAAAAACTTAAGAAGGTTAAAATTTCTTATTGTTTCTTTTAAAAAAATCCAGTTCAACCCTAATTTTTTCACTTCTTCCCCCGAAATTTAAAGTTTAACATTCATTTTGTCAAAAGTTATCTCAATTTAAAAAGCAGTAGGCGCATCATATGTTAGGGGCGTGGCAGTTGTTCTTTGACCTTTTTTCTTATTTTATTGCCGCCTCATGCCAAGAAATAGACGCCGCGGCTATTCTTTCAGTTAATAAGACTTCTTCTTCTTCTGATTCCATTTAACTTACAGTTCGCCCTAACTTTCGGTCGTCCGCACCTTATGCGGTCAATCCTGTATATTTATATATTGAATAATGAAAGCAGATGCAATATTTATAAATGCTGTGCTATACTAAACTCAAACTCAAAACCGAAACCAGAAAAGACTTTAGGATAAAAAGGGAAAGAGTCAGACGCTGTTCTTCTTACAGGACCGTCCGTAAAAATAGCAATTATTTGAAGTAAAGTAATTTTTGGTGGATGAAGGACTGGACTGATTGAGTCTGGCTGGCTGGCTTTTTGAAATGTCCGATTTTTTCCTTACAATAAATTAAATCATTCGTAGCAGCTGAAATTAAGCTGATTGCTGTGTGTGGGTGTGTGCTGTGTTCAAAGTGGGTTAAGTGAATCCTCTCTTTACCGGGCGCAAGCATTGAATGTTGTTGATATAGTCCTTAAGACCTAAGACGGTCTTTAAACGCTGCGAATGAAGAATTGAAAGAGATTTAAGGGCTCTTCTCTGTACCGTATAAAGTGTCCAGAGGCTTTCCAGAAAGAGCCTTGCCATTTTAGGGTACAATTTATGCCGGCCGCACCCATACTGCTCTCACTTCATGATGAGATTTTTTTGTGATATACAATAATTTGTGTTTGTCATTACAACGTTTTCAAAATTGTTTGTTTCTTTCCTTCTTTTTTCACTTACTGAAGCCAGACTTCTTGCCCTTGCGTTGTTGGTATTGGTGTTGTTGTTGCTGTAGCTTCTTTGAGAGCTCCTTCCAGTGGATTTGCCGCTAAGTGTGCCGCATTAGCCGCTGTACTATGATGATCTTTTGTCGTTAAGGTTTGATTTTCTGCGTCATCCTCCGCGTAAATGTTGCAAGGCCTTTTCACCGGCGGTGGGCCGGCAGTGCATAACGCGATCGTCGCTGCGGCATTGGAGCAACTTGTCATCATCATCAGATCTCGTCTCTTGTTTTTGTGCAGATTATTATGCTCGTTTTCTTCGCAACTGCGTGCGTCGCTGTCGTGGTGACGTTTGGCGGCGGCGGCCGCTGCTGCTGCTCCCCGGCTTATAGCTTCAACATGCGAGGCTGCCATAATTTCCGTAACCATCTCCGCTTCTAAGGCGGCTGGTAATAGGGGCGAAATAGCTGGCAGGGCGGCGGCTTCTTCATCGGCCTCTTCGCCGTCTTCGCCGTCTTCGGCATCTTCAAAATCGATATCCTCAATTTCTTCATCAATCTCGCCGTCTTCGTCGGACTCGCCGCACCATGAAACCTGCGCTCCCGGAAATACATACGACGAGCTAATTTCGTGCGAATAATAGGTGCCCTCTATTAACCTCTCAGCGGCACTCAAACGCTTCTGGGCAGGACGTCGTTTGATTTTTTGCTCACCCTCAGCAAAGCCCGCCGCCACTATGTTAACGCGGCTGCTGTTTGCTTCAGCGCCTGCAGGCAGAATCGTCTTCGTGGGGCTAAAGGCTCTGACAGAGACCGGTTCACGCAAAGCATGTGGATTGAGCGTATCGTCGGCGTCACCACCACCGCCATCGCAAACACCACCGTCACCACTGTCACTAAATTGCGCAGCAGGCGGCAGCCGGGAGTAAGTAGTGGTCATTGCTGAATTGGAGGATTCATTGCAGACTTGTATGCCGCTGTCTTTGGACGAGTCTATGGAGAGATGACGGCAACTGCTGGGCGATGTGGCGGTGGTGGTGGCGGTTGGTTGGAAGGGCTGGAAGTTAATGGTGCTAGGATTTTCGAAGCCCACCGAAGCATCCATATTATCCTCAATTGGTAGCGGTGACAGCAAATCCGCGTTGGTTTTACCTTCGGAATTATTTAACATCAAAATGGTGCTAGTTTCAGCTGCTGGTTTTGTGGTTTCTGTTGCCTCAACCTCCGTCTCGCAGTTGACGCCAGTCCGCATCAACACTTTGCTGCTGCCGGCGGCGGTAGCAACAACGGAGGACGAAGTAAAAGACTCAAAGCCACTGTCGGAATAGCCGCCGGCGGAGCGCAGAGCAATATCTGTCGATGCTGAAGCATTCGATTTGACCGACTGTGAGTCATTGTCGAGGCGATAATGCGGCGGGGCATCTTCTTCCTCGGCGCAACTGCCGAGGCTGCTGCTGACCTCTAGAGACGACAATAATTCGCTCGACTCTCGCAGCACCTTCTCGTCGAAGCAGAGCTGTTTCCAGTCGCCGCCTAAATGATGGCATAGTTGGTTGATGATGACATCCGAGTCGCCCAGCAGCTCCACATCGAATTCCAAATGAGGCAGTTGCTCGCGATTAATGAGGACCTGCGGCACATGGGCAGGTATGGAGCTGGGTATGAGCGCCACTGGCCGCACCTTCAACGAAGAACCGATGACGATCAGCAAATCGCATTTATCCTTATCCTCGGCCATTACCGTGTGGAATTTCTCCGGCAGGCCTACAGTTAAGGAAGAGTATACGATAATATGTACCGTTGATACGTCGGTGGAATTAACATCAGAAGGATCTGCGTCCACACTTACCTTCGCCAAAGAACACAATGTCCGGCTTCATGATGCCGTCTTCCACAATCTTCTTCAGCTCTACTTCGGAAACAGACTCCGAGGCGCAAGAGCTCTGCTGCACGTTCGGTTGGCAGTGTGGACACACCGGTATCCTTTGGGCGAATATATCCTCGCGTATAGCATCGGCCGTGGTAGTGGATTTGCATTTTGTGCAGGAGGCCGTCGAGAAGGAGCCGTGGCATTCGATGACGTTGTTTATGCCGGCCACCTGTTCCAAGGTGTCGATGTTTTGGGTGTAGTTTCGCAAGAGCTTCTGCTTGGTCTCCAAGAGTTTGATGAAGCGGTGACAAGGCGACGGCTTGAATTGACCCGGATAGATTTCGCGTGCAAATTTATAAAAGGGACGCGGATCGCGCGAAAAGTAATTGATGTCGAACATGGCCTGCGGGTCGGGCAAGTCGGGGAAGTCCTTGGCCAGGCGCGAGTAGATTCCGTCACTGGAGCGAAAATCGGGTATGCCACACGAGACCGAAACTCCAGCGCCAGTCAGCACAATGATGTTCTGCGACTCGCGAACCAGTTGGATGACGTCGGCGAAGGTGTTGATGTGGCGCAGTTTCTGGCGGCGCGGCGGTTCGGACAGCATACTGGCCAGGATGCGCCACAGCGTCATGTCGTTGAGACCGGGCGCCAAAGGACCACTGTTGGGTAGCATCTGCGACAGCAATTCGCGCGGATTTGCACCCGAGTGTATTTGTTTCTGCACCCAATTAATAGGTTTAGTTATGGGCTTCCATTCCTGGCCAGAACTTTCGGAGCCATCGGTCATGTCGGAGAAGTCTGAATCGGAAGTGGATTCTTCGTCACTATGATCTGGCTCATCTTCCGCATCATCATCATGTTCATCTTCATCTGCCATTGCGCTACTTTCTTGCGAGTTATCTTCTGTTGGCGGCTGGACAGACCGAGTTATTTCGCCTTCATCTTCGTTGACTTTGTTCCGTTCATTACACACGTCATTCCCTCGCTCCTCCCCTCCTTTGCCATAGTTATCGTCCTCTTCGCGTGTTGCTATTTGCAACTCCGGCACATCTAGAGGCACCTCGACATCAAACACTTCTGCGCAAGTTGCTGCTGTGAACATTGTTACTGCTTCTATTGGTTTTGTTGTTGGAATTTCGGCGCCAAACCCAATGTTTTGTTTATTTTCGCCTTGTTTTTTTGCACTATTGTATATTTTAGCATTTACTAAAGATTCGCAATTTCCACTTGCTGCATTGTACCTAATATCTGTGTTGAACAGCTTCGAGTGGCGATTCTCCATGACTTCTTCATGGATTTCCATAATTTTGCGCAGTGTAAAGCTTTTTTATCTTATACCGTTCTGTGTTTGTCTATACACAGAAAGATTTTCGAGCAGTTTTGCAGTTTCCGCTGGTATACTTTCGTTAGCGCATTCCAATATTGATGGAAAGCTAGCTACGATTTATTTGCAAAATGTTTGATATGATTTTATGTACTTTCTCATAACTTTTTTTGATTTCACACAGCAGCAACAATTTATACCGTGAACACCAAAAAGAAATTATTTTGCTTATGACGTGATGGCTGACATTAATAAAAATGGCTGCCGTGAGGAAATTTTTGGTGTATGTATTTGTGGATCGTGTTTCGCGTTGTCAATTTGCAAATCGTTGCCAACTATCATAAAGTTAGACTTCTTTGCATAAGATTAGAAAAATTAATACCAGTGTAATTTTTATGAACTATATACATATGTAGGTTTTGATAGAAACCTGGATAAAACCTGGGTTTTGATTTTGTAGGGGTTAAATCTATAAATTTCATTAAAAACACACAGACTTTATAGTGCAGATTAACATAAAGTATTGAGCGATCTATATTAAAGATTTGTTGTAATATGAGCAGCTTATTCTGTACTCAAAGTACTTCTCCTTTCGCTTGGTTCTGATTAGAGTATGCTCGCTTTACTTTGAGTTCTCTAAGAGAATTTATGCGAGGGATAGAATGGTATTCCCTTCTAAGAAACATATTTTTGTATATCCTATAAAAACCGTGTTTTTAAATAAATCGTGTTTTTTAAGTTCAAAATTAAATCTTCAGTAGAATAGTTCGGTGAAATCAATCTTGTATTAAACTGTTTATAGAATTCTTTAATTTCAATTTATATTGGAATTTTTTAGATCAGTTTTGTATTGTTAAGTATACTTTTGTATTATTAAGTATACTTTTGTATTATTGAGTAAAATTAGTATATTAAGTTAAACAGGAAATCGTGTTATATTTGAACACCTTCCAAAACTTGATGACTTTTATGAGATAAATATCAAAATATCAATAAAAGAATAGCAGACAAAAACTGAAAACTATATTGTGAATTTATTGTTTTTAAAATTCTAGCTCTTTTTACTTGGCAACCTTTATTTTCTGTTTACTTGCCATCGCCTACATTCTCGAATGAAAGGCATTACAGAAAATAAAAATTTCTGTGAAAATTTCAATATTTCTGTTTGTTAAAATTTGTTATTTATTTGTTAATTTTTACAACATTCAAGTGTGCAGTAATGGAAAATAAGGATCTGTACAATATTCTGGGTGTTAGCAAGGATTCAACAGAGGCTGAAATAAAAAAGGTAGAGTTATGTCGAAGAAGGCAGTCTCTGCAACTGTGGGTGTATAGAATTTGGAAATTGTTTAGTTCAATTGCGATTAGAAGGCATATCGCCCTGGGTAGAAATCGTATGAGCCACGAAAGTAAGCTGCTTCTCTTTGAAGATCCTTATATAAAGTGCATTCTTGGGTGTGGAGAAAAGTCTACCTATAGAATATATAAGAGAGGGTTGAGTTATTAAGAGGTTTACTACAAGATGGCTAAAACTCTTTTCCAAATTGCAGTTACGTTCTCCAAGCGGGGTTTTTGATCAGCTGATCGGGGAGCCTTGTTTTGTTTACATTGGGCGGTGTTAGTTTGACATTTAAGAGGCTAATGGCAATGCATATTTCGTTTTTTAGAGCTATCGCAAATTGGCTAAGGAATATCATCCTGACAAAAACCCAGAAGCTGGTGAAAAATTTAAAGAAATCAGTTTCGCATATGAAGTTCTATCCGATCCTGAAAAACGCGGAACATATGATCGCTTTGGTCTTAAAGGGCTGCAGGAAGGAGGTGAAGGTTTTGGCGATGCCTCGGATTTATTCGCGCATTTCTTTCCGTTCGGTCCCAGTGGCGGCGGGCGAAAGAAGGCTGCACATGTAATCGTGAAATTAGAAGTAACTTTGGAGGAGATTTACAATGGCAATGTGTCGAAGACAGTGGAATATCAACACACCGAACATTGCGAGGAATGTGGCGGACAGGGTGGACCTAAGGAAGCTATTGTAAAATGCAGTGCTTGTGGTGGTACCGGGCGCATGGCTAGTTATGATTTTGTAGGGTTGAGTACATTAATTTCGGTAAATATTTGCAGTTAAAGGGCTAAGAAATACGTGGACTATGTTGGTTATATTATTGCAGGTTTGTCCCTCCTGTTCCGGTCGTGGCACTACAATCAAAGACGAGTTGCGCTGCAGCACCTGTTCCGGTAATGGCTTGCGAACTGTCAAAGGTTCGCGTGAAATAACTGTGGAGAAAGGGGCGCCAAACATGTTGAAGATTGCTTTCCCATCCGAGGGCAATCAGCCGCGCACCGGCGAACGGGGCGACTTAATTGTGGTGCTTGCCCAGATGGATCATCCGACTTTTATGCGGCGCAACAATGATCTACTCTTGCGCGACATACGGATTAATTTAACGCAGGCTCTGTGCGGTTTTGTGCATGTTTTCAAACACTTGGATGGGCGCGATATTTGCATACGCAGCAAACCGGGCGATGTAATACGCCACGGCCAGGTGAAGATCGTAAAAGGGGAGGGAATGCCGCTGCACAATAACCCGTTCGATAGGGGTGATTTATTGGTGGATTTCCGGGTTGAATTTCCGCCCGATAATTTCGCAACACTGGAGAAATTGCAAGCACTGGAGGCGCTCTTGCCACCTCGTGAACCCGTGACTATACCAAAGGATGCCGAACAAGTTGAACTGGTCGAAGTGCAACCTCAGAGCGACCGAAGGGCGGGTGCGCAGGGTGAGGACGACGATGATGGTTTTGATGGTCAGCATTTTGAAGGCGTACAATGTCAGACTACCTAAAAATTGTGTGGACATCCTTCCTATAACTGTAACAAAATTTTCTGTGCATTGCTTAGTAGTTGCATGTGAAATTAATGATAACTAATCTACCAAAAAAAGCAGCAGACTAATTTATAAAGGTAAACTGAAGAACTGAAAATCGAACCGTTAGCGTTCAATCAACGACTTACGCTCAGTATTTATTTTCCTTTAATTTTTTTGTGATATATGGCTATAGCACTTGTGTAAAAATTGATATTATTAAATTATCAGATAATTAATGCTAGAGCAAAGAACTCTGAGTAAAGCTGAGCTAATTACTCAAAAATTAATGCGATTGACATTTTAGATTATACATTATAGTATTAATAAAGAAATACCAATAAAATTTTATGTTGAAAACATATAAGTGTGTTTTTCTGCGAGCATATTTATCATTATCAAAACGTTTCATATATAGATTACATAGTATATGTTAATTTTTACATTAAATTGGAAATTAAAAATTTTTAATTTTTAAAAAAATATTTTAAAAACTGTTTGAAAAACCTTTTATATAAAAGAAGTGTTTTTATTCAATACAGTGATTTTATTCAATTTTTAATTTTTTTATTCAATACCATGATTTATTTAATTTTTAATTTTTTTATTCAGTAACTTTTTTAATTTTTAGTATGTTGATTAAGTTGATATATTAATTGGTAAAGCGAACAAAGGATGGATCAATTAAATTCAAATTTATTAAAAAAAAAATTAAATTCAAGTTTGGTGAAGAAATTTGTATGTATATTTTTTATCGACACGTTAAGAAGAGACTGTTAAGCAAACAAGTAAACTATATCAAATTATGATAAATAAAGTAAAATACAGTGGAGAAAAAAACGGCAGTGATGACTTGTAAGAAAAGTAATAATAAAATTAAATTGTGTTATTATCGAGTAATATTTAATATAAAATAGGTAAACTACCGTAGAACTATAAACTCAAGCGATTATCTAAAGAGAATCGATTAATCAACACATCGATTACTTTAAACGACAAAAGTGCTTTTTGAAATGGATAGATAAAATGTTAAATTGAATTATAAGAGACGTTTTTATCGGCTCTACAGCCGTTGTACAACGGTTTGACGTTAGTGGTTCGTGTTGCGATTTTTTGCAATCTTTATGTTAATCTTGATTATTGCTTTTAATGATCGTAATGAAGTCTGCGCTGTTATTTTTTTGTATTTAGTGTTTTTAGTGGTGTTAAAATGCACTCGAATGTAATTAAAAAAATAATTTAATTACTGCAGAAATGAATTCAATTCCTCCCGTCCCGTAAAGTAGAGTAAAAGCGAAAAATTTTAATTTCTCGGGAAAATACAAAATTAAGTATTGTTTAAGGTTTTTGCAAATCGTAAAAACTTGGAGACAATAAAAAAGATCGCAACCTTAAAACAGCAGGAAAGTTTTGTGAGTGAATCATAAATGGAAAAAGTAAAGTAAAATTAAGGAAAATAAATGTTAAAAAGTCAAGAAAGCCAGACAAACGTAGGACGTGTGCAAAATATATTTAAAGTTATTATAAATACTTTTCTGCAAAATGCTTTTCGGCCAGAATAAAACTGACTTTTGAAAAAAATTTTAATGACAGTAAATAATAATCAACATAATCGCCAACAAAATCAACAACAAAAAACAACGAAGACGATGACAACGACTCATCAACGCCATCGTTGTCGGCTTCTTTTCTTCAAAAATGATGAATGCCTTTAGAATGTTATTGATTCTGTACGAGTATATCAATAAATATATCGATGGATTTTGACGGATTGCAATTTCTTGATCGATCGATCGTTCGGTGTCGACAGTGACAGCGACAGCGACAGCAATCGCCACAACGCGGCCGTAGCAAAGCCGAGAAAATAGCAATAATTTTGGAAGGCGAAAAAACTGAATCGAAGTGAAAATTCAATAAGATTCAGACTCAATATATGTACATAGAAGACAAAACAAAGAAGGAGGTATAGAGAAGTACAAAGAAGGTATAATGAGCTTTTTTTATTTGGTCCTAGGACGGTATTGAAGATATTCTAAAGTATATTAAATTGTTGTAATTATTCAAAGCAAGTAGTCAGTCGCCGCGCCCAAACGTTTGCGATGTTCCGGCTACGGCTGTGTGCCAAAAATGTTATTGTGTGCCTTTACCGCGGCGGCGGCAACGAATCATCGAATTATCTTTATTCAATTGTTAATCGATCAGTTTTCTTTAAATTGTGCATGATCGTTGAAAAGAGCGAAGAAGATTGTTGGTGCATTAAAAACTTCACACTCTGCGGATCGTTTGAGGCGAACGTGCCGTTGCATGTAAATGGACATTCGGCCATTCAACATTTTTTGGCATTTTTTCTACCGTCAAAAGAAACATTTGGTCTTGTTGCACTTTGTTTTTTGTTTAACAATTTAACCATAAAATAGATTTGACTAACATTGAATGAGAAATGCTTGATGATTAAGTTGGAAGATTAACAGAGGTATTCTGAGAGTCACTAACTATTGAAATCGTTTAAAAATCGTGTTAAATTGTTTTTTAGTATTTCAAACAACAACAAGAAGACGATTTTTGAGACGATTTTAATAGTTAGTGATCTCGTCTCCATTGAAAAGTTTTATTTCCTCTCGGGATCTTGTTGATAAATTCTGACTATTTCTAAAGTTAAATAAAAATAAAAAATAAATAGTTAAAATAAATAGTTAAATAAAGTTAAAGTTAAGTTAGTTAAATCTGTTTTGCCCTCTGGGTATTTAGTTAAAGATGACAAAGCAGAATGAACGATGAAGGGCCGTAGTTAGGTTTTGCTCGTTTTGGTTATATCGAAAATTAAATAATAATCGGTCGTATAGAAATAAACGGCCATTAGAAGAAATCGATGATAGGCGAATTCGTCTCTGCAGTGTACACGAAATGTTGATGTTGAGACGAAAAAGAGACGAAAGTGTCTGCTAATACGGAATATGGCTAATGAAATACGTTTTAATACAAATTTGCTGCGATCTCAAAAAAGTTGCCACAACGGAAAAGTTTTACATTTTTTTTATGGGAATTTTTTGAAATTATTAATATTATTAATATTATTAAGTAAATCCACTTTATCGAATGTTAAGAAGTAAAATAAACTGGAAAATTGTGAACCAATTTTATGCACAATGAAGTGTTTCTTCTCCTTCTCCTTTAAAACAGCTTGGAGTAGCTTTTTGTTACCTGTAAAGTGGGCGCATCCTCTTCGTTTTCCTTCTCAATGAAGTAGAGAAGAGTAACCATGCAGATACAACCATACGAATTCCAACCAACCCTCCTGCTTCCTTCCTGGCTATTGAGAGATTTCTGTAATGTTCTGTAGTATGAAAGGGTGTCTGTTGTTGTTGTTGTTGGGCATACAACGTACATTACATTGGATGCTGCGTGCGCGCGTGTGACGCTTAAAGTTTTCGAAAAATATTGCTTCATCGCCGGTGCGCACACACTCGCGCGCACACAGCATATACGGTTGTTGTGGTTATTTCTGGGCCATCGCGATGGCGGCCAGCTTCCAGGCTGATGCGTGTTGTCGTGTGTGCCTGTGTCGATTCTTTCGTTTTGGCTGATTTTGCGGCCAGCTCGTTTCTAGACGGCAGTGCTGAGTTTTGGGGACTTCGATGCCGTTCGTCGGTTCGTTCGTTCGTTCGTTCGTTCGTTGTACCAACTACATATTTCGTAACGGACCATTTTTGCACTCATTTTTTTTTATGCCTTTTTAGTAAAGAGTCGTTATGGTTGTTGTTGTTATTATTTTTTGCTATTGTATGAATATTGTTTATGCCGAGTCAATGATGTTTTTAGTTGGGTGTTTGTTATTCTTGTAGTGCGTTGTCGTCGTCGTCGCCGTCGTCGTTGTTGTTTGTTGTTGTTGCTAGATGGGGCAGTGGTGTTTGTTGTTGTTGTCTTTTATGTTCTGCTCCATGGAAAAAAGTCGAGAAACTGGGTTAGTAGTTGTCTTTCGTTTTTATTTTTCTTTTGCGCTTTTATTGCAAAATCATTCGCTGCGGTTGCACTTGTTGAACATATCTGCCTGCCTTCAAGCATTCACGATGTGAATGGGTTAGTGTATGTACATATGTATGGACCTGTGCGTGTGGGTGTACGTATTAGACGGCACGTTGTGTAGCACTTTTCATTTTCAAACAGCAGAACGTTTTCCAATTAACAAGAGCTTTATTTTTTAATAGTTTTTCGTTCCTCTTTTTGCTACTACTAGTAGTGAATTCGATTTTTTCTAGGAATTTGCTATAAATCGACACTCGGTGTTTATTTCAAATGTACAAGTATTTAGTTGGCCACGCCCTAGTTTCATGATTTAATTTCTTATTATTTACTGGTCACTTATTAAAAGGTATTTTTTTTAGGCTGCTTCTTAGACTTCTTTGACTTCTATGATCAGCAACATAATCACCATCATAACGATTTATTGCAATAGTCAATGATATATTGTACGAGACTCGTACTACGAGAGAAGCACTGCAGACACAAAGTTGAAGCATTTACGTACCTTACGTACATTACGTAATTGTGCATTTAGCTTGTAAATTGTACAATTGTATTTTCCTATCGTACGAGAATGCACAAATATGTATGTACATATGTGTGTATGAGATATCCATCCATTCAAAGACTTATCACAGAAGAAAGAAGCAAATAAATTATGGTCAACATCCTTCAATCAATTGAGACAAATTATTCAACAGAAGAATACGTCAAACTTACAACATTACAAATACTGCGACGGTCACTAAGAAATTCAACACACGCAATGTGTATACTCGTATATATATATATATGTACTGACTACAGCCGTATGCATGCACATGCCATTACAATCGACATATGTATATACTGAGATATACCCAGAGCCAGATAGACAAGACAATGGAGGTCAGTATTATTAGTGCAAGTAAGTGCAAAAACAATAAAAACAACAACAACAAATGTTCTTGACAATAAAGTGTACAACCAACATACATAAATAATAAACAATGTGGAAGCCGAAGAATCGAATGAGTTGAAAGGTAATTAAAGCTCTTCATCGAAGTCAAATTAAAAAAAAAGATAAGAAAACAAAGAAAATTCTATTTGCGTAAAAAGAAGAAGAAGACGTGAAGAAGACGATAGTGTATATAATAGACAGTACCATTATTTCTATTATCTTCTCAAAACCATTTGATATCGTTTGACGTAGGTTGAGAGCTTGTTTGTTATGTTGACAGTTTAGAAACTTACAAAGAGTTTCGTAGTTTCGTTTCATCTTGTTGAAACGCTGAAGTGGGAGCTTAAGTTTAAGCTTCTTCGAGAAGAGAATCCGATTTTGAGATAATTGTCGTCAACGCTGGACCAAATTATTTATTTGAACAAAGTGAATTTCTCGAACAGGAAAGAAAATATTTTGTAACGATACGAAATGGATTTTGAAGGGAAAAAGCTATAGTTTAGACAGCGATAAAGAGATTTAAGATTGGTGAAAGATTACCACACAGAAGTAGGTTCGCAATTTAGGCGCATTACGAACAGAATATCTCGTAAATACAACACACACAGACGGTGAGCAACACTGAGGTGAGATTAAGAATTTTGAGTTCAGATTGGGGCACCCACTGGGGTCAGATTGGGGCATCTCTGAGGTCAGATTGGGGCACCTACTGAGGTCAGGTTAAAATTCACAGCTGGCTTTCAGGAAGATCGGCGATGGGCGACAATAATTAGAGTGAAATATTCTTGACATTGAAAATATTTATGCGATGAAAGAAGGTTTATTATATAATCATGAGGTTATTAGATAACTAGATTTCTTTCTATTAACATACCTTTCGGCAGGCGTATGTTTGTAAGTATGTACATATATTCGTATATATACTATATCTAATAACCATAAAGCGTGAACCTTTATTTAACAGCGGCAAGTATTATCACCCTTGTTGTTGTTTGGTTGTTTTGTTGATTGCCGCTTAAAACAACAACAACAACAATAACAACAACATCGACACTAACTGGTGCGGAAGGTGCAAAAATCATTGCACGGCATCATTTGCAAGGTTAAGGTTCTGCTAAGCTCAAGGCTGATTATCAAGTTTCAGCAAGCGCGAGTACTTTAGCGACCAGCAGGCAGGCAGCACTTGTTTATATTGTATAATCATATTTTTATCTTATTTCATTACTTTTTTTTTTGCATCTCTACCTGCAGTTTGTAAGAAAAAAATTGAACAAATTTAATTTAGGTTGGTTGATTTTTTTTGTTTTTTGCATGATTGCTTGCGTCTGTCTGTATGTCGTCCGTTTGCTTTAACAAGAATGTTATTAATATTTTTCTACACATTTATTATAGTTGTTGTTGTTGTTGTTGCTTTAAATTTTTATGTTTGATCTTCTGATCTGCAGTAGTTTATTTGTTTAATGTGTTTTTCTGTTTTTCTTTGCTGTTTTTGATTCTTGTTGAAGACGGACGATCTTTAGAGCTTTTTGCTGTCGATTTTATAGTGGCTGGGATTTATGGGAGATATTGCCGTCGTCGCGTCGTTGTTGTTGGTACTGTTGTTGTTGGTAATGACTTGCATGTCATGAATGATATGTGGATTAATTATTGTTTAAGTGACTACCATTGTCGGTGCTGCTGCTGCCGCTACCGCTACCGCTTCTTGCCGTTTAAATTGGTCTCGGACAGACAGACAGATCCACAGAGAGCTGCTCTCTATGGATTTGCTGCTCACTGGTAGCTGTTTTTGTCGAAATTATTCGCCAGTGGTAAGTGACAGAATTAATTGGTTAATAAAAAAATTAAATGACCAACAATTTGTAAATGCGGCAAGCAAT
The DNA here is from genome assembly GCA_949752815.1 of Conops quadrifasciatus. Lineage (NCBI taxonomy): Eukaryota > Metazoa > Arthropoda > Insecta > Diptera > Conopidae > Conops > Conops quadrifasciatus. The sequence continues at coordinate 27,507,632 of OX457080.1, read as the reverse complement.
CAGTCCGACAGTAGCAGCGTGGTGGATGGATACTTACTCGCGCGTACATACATACATACGCGAATGAATCATTGTTGTGCTCACATTGATGATGATGTTCACTTGGTTACTTCCACACCGTATGATAACCATACTCACGCCCACATACATACATACCTGCATGCATAAATATGCACACATACATATATAAATTTTCATTATAAAAGTAGATATTAATTCTTTTTAACTAAAGCTAAAAGCTTTTGGTTGTAATGACAAGGTTAAGTAAGGGCCATATTGTACTTATCCAGGAATTTCCAGAGAGTCCAACAGGTTTTTATTAAAATATAATAATAAAATAATAATAAAAGTTGACAAAATTTAATGTACCGTGTACGAGTCTAGGTTTTTATGCAAGGTTTTGTTGCATTGAAACCGAATCCGCTGCAGAATATCTTCATAATGTCAGGTTTTTGAGATATTTTGCTGTAAAAGTGCAATATGTATGTATGTATGTATATCGGTTGATTTATTGTTGCTATGTTTGAGGTTATGTTGCATCATGAGGACCACAAAACTCGTTATAGCAGTCGTTAGTATTATCGCTTCCTTAAATTTTCCTTCAGAATCCTTTCGGAACCGTTTAAATATACATAAATCTATCTCGGCCGGAAATTAATAACTTGGGTCTAACTAGTCTCGCCTAAGTGGGACTGTGGACTGACTGAAAATAATTCTATGATCAAAATCTATATAAATTTTATAGAACAATTTAATGTTATTAATGACCATTCTGTTGACCTTTGAGGAATTTTTGGATTTTTGGCAACTTTATAAAGTTTCTGTTTGCTGCGAAGGCTTGTGAGTACAAAACCTTTTTCATATAAACACTTCTGAGCCTTGATAAGCTACAAATACCTCATCAATAGCTCTTTTTATTTTATTAATGTAAACAATTTATTTTAGTCCGTTTTTATTTTGGTCTACTGCGCGTCGCGTCGCGTCGCGTCGCGCCGCGATGTGTTGTGGTCATTGTGGACCGACCGACACTCTATCAACCGCCTGCTATTGAGATGCTTTGTAGTAAATTTTGACCTAGTTTTCTGCTTCTTCTTCTTCTTCTTCTTCTAAGTAACAGACGCAAATGCAGATGCACTTCTTTTACGAATGCATTTCCAATTAAATAATTTCACTTCACTTCACAGAAAATGCATCAAATTGAATGGAATGGAATAGTTTGTGTGCCTTTGTGTGCGTCAGCATGTGTGCTTGTGTCTGTTTGAGTGTTGTTGGTTGCATTATGCACAATTTGTGTGAGCCCGAGTATATTATCGTGTGTTGGCATCATTTACAATAACAAATTCGCATTTGAAAGAGTCTTAAAAAAGGGGGGAGGTACCATCAAGTACCGAGTACCAAGAACTAATAACTTTAATAAAGAGAAGCATTCTTCTTCTAGGCTGACGCCTCGTCGGGTGCACACGTACACACGTACACACGCACACAAACACACACGCGCACACAAAAAACAACAAGAATCAAGGCAGTTGCATTTTCTTAATGGATGCATTCGTTTTGGGGCTACTGTGGGCGCTGTTGCTGCTGCTGGCGTTGGCGTTTGGCGTTGGCACTGCTGCTGACGTCGTCGCTGCCGCTGCCGCTGTTGCGGATCAATCTAACGAGTCTAGAATTTTTCCACATTTGTAGTATTTGCTTCGGTGCTCAAATTGCGCAACGGCAAAATATTATAAATACTCATACTATACGTTTGTATTGTACATGTGTAAATGTGTGTAAATGTATCATGCTCTTGTTGTTGTTGTTATTTTCAACAGCGATCTTTCACTGCGATTTTCAGTGCGATCTGAAATGCGATAACTAATTAAGAGATCTTTTTTCCATCCTCAATTTTCAATAGAACATTTTTGTATATGTGTGTATATGTATATGTGTGTCTATATGTGTGTATGTATGTATATGTAAGTATCTTTATGCAAGTTGTTGAATGAAAAGATTGGGTTGAAATGTATTGGCTGAAGACTTTGATTAGTTTGATGCATTTCCCATTAAACCCCTTTTACTTCTTATACCATCCACAAAGCGCCCACAAACAACCACCATCTATTATTTACCATCTACATAATTTTTTTTTCACCACGAATTATTCGTTGCAATTATATAAAAACGACGACAGCTGATTGAAATGCGTTGCAATAAATCTTTCCTGCTTGTAATGCATGATAATAGTGATGATAATGATGATGATGATGATTATGACGGTAATGGTGATAATTGTTTGCTGATTGTTTGTTATTACGATTTTCTTTGTTACACTCTCATCGCGCTGCGAACATCTTTTGTAACTAATTCATTTTAGCGGCCGCCGGCCGTGTGAATTAATTAGTCAAGAGCTTGTTAGGAATTTTATCAGGGTTGCAGTTTAATCGCATGAAGGAGAACTAACTTGACCCTGTTAGTTTCTAGACTATTTTGCCTTCAGTGCCTTCAATGATTCAATGATTTGATTCAATAAAATGTGTTTTAGTTACGATCGGTTTTTTTTCCATCAGGGTCAAGAACTCTCACTATACTTTATTGATTTTCGGTGAACGCAAGGATATAAAAGCACGAAATTTCTGCATGAAATTAAACTTTGGTTGTGAATAATATTCGTATGTAAAAGTTGAAGGAATGTCATCAATTGGCACTATTATGTATTTTAAAAAGTAATAAGTAAATTTTTACTCTTAAAAATCAAATATTATTTTCCATAATGGTTTAATTGCTGCTTCTTCAACTCGATGAGAACTTCGAATTTGTATAAAAAAAATATAAAATGATTCTCCTTGAACAATGTTTAGAAGAGGTTAAGTTAAAAGGAATACAAGTTGATATGTTTTTTTAAAATTCCAAGCAAATTTCCAATAGTTTTAATATTTCGTTATTATTTTATTACAAGAAACTTTTCAGCCTTTTCGGATAACCATGTCTGTCCACCCATATTTTTATAAGTGTATCGATATCTAAAATATGTAATTTGTAATTTGTACAATATTACATTTTATAATATGTATTTTTATAAAAGATTAAAATTTAAAATAAAATTAAATTGAAGGCTAATTAATATTGAATAATTATACATTCTTTGATAATATTATTTTAAAAGAAAAAAGAAAATTTAAACGATAATAAAATTCGACAGAAGGTACTCGTTATATGTATTTATATAAGTACATACATACATATATACATACATATACGAATACATTTGCAAAAAATTATAGATAACATTAAAATTATGTATGTATATGAGAATAAAAATAAACTACAAAAAATCTTTTTTTTATATAAGCGTGTGATATATATAATTATATACATTTGGGCGTCGGGCGTGGCAACATTTCAACAACAAACATAAGCATTCATAATCATAGCCGTTTCAGAATATTTTCATTAATTAATTTTAATTTATTTAATTTAATTTTATGTATTATTAATAATTATTTTTATTAAACCATAAGTTTTTCAATATATTGCACAATAATTTATTGATTTGAAACAATCAAAATCATTTATAATCGTGATACATAATTTCAGAATATTATTTTTATTAAACTTTGAGTTCCTTCAATATATTGCACAATAATTTATTGATTTGAAACAATCAAAATCATTAATAATCGTAATACATAATTTCAGAATACTATTTTTATTAAACTTTGAGTTCCTTCAATATATTGCACAATAATTTATTGATTTGAAACAATCAAAATCATTTATAATCGTAATACATAATTTCAGAATACTATTTTTATTAAATTATTAATAAACGTAACATATTCAGAATAACTTTTATTAAACTTTAAGGTATATAACTTCAATATATTGCACAATTGATATTAAACAATAATAATCATTAACAATAGTAATAATTTCAGAAGACTATTTTTATTAAACCTGAAGTTATTCAATTTATTGCGCACTAATTTATTGATCTTAAACAATATTACGATTATTCACTTTAACATTTTTTTTTATTTTTAAGCTATTATGAAATAACTCTTTATACTTAAATACTTAAGTTGTTATTCTTAGCACCGGATACAGTCCATTTCAACCCAAAAACAGCTGTCTCTCATATTTTTCGGTCAACTATTGTTATTCAAACATATTCCCATTTCTTAGCCATCATCCATCCACATGTTCAATGATTGAGTCAATGCTATTGAAATCATTCTCTCAACGCAACTTTTGGTTGGCAATACATTGTTGACGATACACTGCCTATAAAGTGCATTGAAAACGAAGAAAGCTATACTAATACCAGTATAATGTACACATATTTTGCACGCTGCAAGTAATCTTGAGCTATGGTCTCGATCCGATTGACCTTAAAGTTCAGAAAAAATATTAGCATTTAAACAGCATTGATATTCTTATCTTTCGATGGTCTGCCGCAATGGTTTCGAATTGTTGCTGCATGCTCGATTTCGGTATAAAAACCGTAACGAATCGACGAAATATTGTCAGTTGCATTGTAGCAGTATCCTCAGTCTACCTTCACATTCGGCATTAAGCATTCATTAGCTCTCTTCAACTTTTAAAATCTTCAAAAATGTTGGACTTTAACGGTAAAAATGTTGTTATCCTTGGCGGATTCGGAACTTTGGGCCATCAGATAAGCCGCATCCTCGCCCAGAAGAACATCAACGTAAGACATTGAGAGAATTGCAGTCAATTTTGTCAGTCAGTCTGTGACGGCTGACAGGCGGCTGGCTGCTGGTGGTACACTATGGAGCCTTTTTTATTTGGAGATTTTTTCGGAATTTCAGACTTTGATCATTGCCGATCGTTTGGAGAACAATGAAATGCTGAAGCAGCTCCAGGCTGAAGCTGGCACCACCAAAGTGATCTCTGTGCACATCGATCTCACCGATCGTGCCAGCATCGAGCATGCTGTCAGGCAAATTGCCGGCGTGGTCAAGCATGTTGATGTTCTGATCAACACCGCTGCCATTTTGTCCGAACAAGATGTGGAGACCACCATTGATGTCAATTTGGTAAGTGTTGCGCAGACAAGACTCATCACCTCCTGGTTAATACGGCTCATCCTTCTTCTTTTTCTTAGACTGGTCCTATTCAAATGACTCTGGCTTTGTTGCCTCTGATGGATAAGACTCAGGCCGGCCGTGGTGGTATCGTGATGAGCATTTCATCAGTCTTCGGTTTAGAACCGGCTGCTGGTGTGCCCGTTTTCGCTGCTGCCAAGCACGGAATCGTAGGATTCACTCGCTCTCTGGCTGTAAGTATGCAAGGCCAAGGAATGGGAGAGCTCCTCTCACCATAGGCTACTCACCATGGCATGCTCTAGAGAGCAACATGGAAACAAATCAAGAACAGTGTCGTACAATTTTGAAATTTTCCTCTTTCAGGATCAACGCATCCACAGCAAGACCGGCGTTGCTTTCATCACCGTCAGCCCCGGACTGATCGCCAACGAGACCATCATGCATCTCCGCGAAAACATCATCCTTGAACAACACAACGAAGAATTCTTGGAAACCATTGCCAAGGCCAAGAAGCAGACACCGCAAGAGGTTGCCGTCAATGTGGTCAAAGCTATTGAGCTGTCGAAGAACGGTGCCGTCTATTTGGCCACCGCTGGTCAGCTGAAGGAGATCAACCCAGCTGTCTACTGGCAACTGAACTAAATGTTCATGGATGAAACGGATGAAAGCGGCTGACAAAGAAACTGAAAGAATTATATAAATTATATCGCAAAAAATTTAAAGTATACAATAATAAAAAAAAAAGGAATTTTAAAACAATAAATCCTTCGTGTTTTTTATGGGTTTTGCGAAAAAACAATGAGCAAAAAGAGCAACAAATATTTTGTATATTTTTCAATATATGCTTTAGTTTCAGAGTTATCAGGCAAGGGCGGATAAAGTCAGACAATTTTAATTTTAAATTAACATAAAAAAAAATTTAAAAATTTAAAAATTATACATTTTTCATTTTTGTTGTTTCTGTTGTTGTTGTTATTATTGTTTTTTGTGATAGATGTGGCAGTGATTTTTTATTTAAATATTTAATTATTGTTGCTGTTATCATTTTGGCAACCGTAATCATTTCTTTCAATTCAAATTCAAATTTAAAATAGAAATTATCAACAGAACATAGCATCAACAAAGATACCGTAAAATTATTATTAATGGCATTAATTTTAAAGACGTTTTTGCTGAAAACTGACTTATGTCACTTTGAAACAAAAAAAAAAAAACCGAACAGCTGAAATGATGGTAATTTGGAATGACAGAAATGTCAATTCGATATTTCAATATAATATGAAAAATGCAAAACATTTGACAGAAAACATTGCAAAACAATGACAGAAATGTCAATTCGATATTTCAATATAATATGAAAAATGCAAAACATTTGTGAAATTTTTAATTATTCAGAATAAAAGTTAAAGCATTAGTTAAAGCAGTTAATGTTTAAAAATGAAACAATTTTGTGGTTGACTTTGGTTTTTTGGTTGGGTCAAAAAAGATTTTTATCAAAAAAGTCAGTAAAATCTCAAAACATTAAACAGATTAAATACAAAATGAAAAAATTTGCATTAAAAGAGTTTGCATTAAAGAGCGCGGTAAAAAACAAGTTAATAAAGAATACATTAATTTTTTTTTTGTTTTGGTTGTTTTTTAAGGAACATCTTCTTCACACAAATACGGTCATACAGAATAAAGAAAAAAAGACACAAATAAGAAAAATAAGAAGAAGCTTAAGAAGAGATCAAAAATTTTAACAAGTTTATAACAAAAGAAGCCATAAAAAAAGCGTCTCGCTTTTTACCAAAAAATGTTGAAAACCTTCAAACTCAAGGTCGTCGAAGAGAGGCAATGCTTTG